>WAAF01012996.1:386237-524279 GCA_013400475.1 Tricholaema leucomelas
TATTTATTATTTTATTATCTTTTATTATTATTGTTATCTTTTATTAAAATGACTTCCAAATAATATCTGCCTGTAATGGCTTTACTGAGAGAAGAAAAGATGAATCTAAAAAACAAGTAAGAATCTCCACCAACATTGTAAATTTATACAACTTTAGAATCATAGAATCAACCAGGTCGGAAGAGCCTCCAAGATCATCCAGGCCAACCTATTACCCAGACCTATCCAGTGAACTAGACCATGGCACTGAGTGCCTCATCCAGTCTCTTCTTGAACACCTTCAGGGTTATTTAATCAATAAGTGGAACCTTCAGTCTAAATATAATTCCTGAAAGAAAAAAAAAATGAAGTCACAAAAGCTTTGTTAGTGGGTCTGTTCTGCAGAAGTTGGTATTTAATGGCTTAGTATGAGTTTACTCAGTGGTCTGCCATGGAAACTTCAGTCGATACGTCCCTTTGTTTGCTTTCACATATTCATCAAAACTTACAGAGCGGCTCAGTTCTGTGTGAGACAAAAAATGGAAACAGCTCCTTGCTTCTTGAGTTTAGTGCTTCAAGGTAGAAAGAAAATGCGCACTGGGAAACCCATTGGAAGTATTAGTTTTCAAGCTGTATTTTTAGGCAGAAGAAGATGGAATTAATTCAAAAGTGAAGGTGGCATCATATTTATCATAAACTCCACTTTTGTTTCTCTTGTCTGAAATGTGTCAAGCTGTCTGTTGGAGCGGCCATTTCAGAGTTCTAGGCCCTGCAGGACCTGCCATCTTTGGGTATGCTCTAAGACAAAAAAAAAAAAAAGAGAAAAGAAAAAGGCAATTTAGCATAGTACAGAAACATGAGAGCAATTATATATATATATAGATATATAAAGGAGAAATTAGTTTAAGAAAAAGGCAATTTAACATAGTACAGAAACATGATAGCAATTATATATATATATCTATATATATACAGCAAGGAGAAATTAGTTTGGGACCAGAAGTATTTTTAAAGGGATTCTGCCCTCTCTAGTTGGAAGTTCCATTAACTTTTATGCTAGTGTGGAAAACAGCCACAGCCAGAAATGGGCATCAGGAAGACACTGCTGTCTGGGCAAAGGAGAGAGACAATTGTTAAACGGTGCCTTGGAGATAAAGACAAGCTCTGCTTTTTGTTGGAACTGCTTAACATAAAGGTGTTAAAAGAAAACAGTAGTGGCTATTTGTGTTAAATAGATTGTGAAGGAGACTCATGGGAAAGTTGGACCGTTTTTAAGTGTTCCTACATTGTACTTATACTTTCAAAGCTGTTCCCCTGCCTTTTGGGTAAATAATATGTAGAAAATATTTATAACATATACAATCAGCTTGGTGTTTAGGTCTTTCTGAGCCTAGGGAAAAAAAAAAAGGAAGTAGCAGTAGTGTTAACATAGTTCAGCCCTTGTGTACTGAAATTGTAAACTCATGGAGGAAGAATTGTACAGGGATAGGTTTGCACAGCGTTCGATGCAGTGGGTTCCTGGCTTCTGTGTCTTATTATACTACAAATAGCAGACAAGAAGCATAACTACATTACAGTCACTGTATTTTAGAATTACAGTTCAGACGGTAGTGATCAAACCAGTGGTAAAATGGGATCTCAGTCTGGTTTTGCACATGTATAATTTGAAATCAAATCCTCCAATGAGCCAGGAGAACTATAGCTGTAGGGGGAGCAGATGATCAGAGTTCAGAGGCCAGACAGTTAGTGGAAGGAAAAACGGGCTCTGGGGTTTCCTTTGTTTCGCCCAGATACATCTGTAACCCACACAAATGAAAACTGTCCTAGTTTAGCCAACACTGACTCCCTCTTCTCTCTCTCAACACATGGCTGCTTTCTACTCACACAAGCTACAGCTCTAGAGCAAGCAGCAGGCAGCACTAAAGCTACTGTTACACCGGCCTTGGCACTTCTCTCCTTATCCTCTCCAGTCCCTGCATGTAGCCTTCATCCCTGGAAGGAAAGGCTTTTCCTGAAACCTTAAACATTTTTAAGTGTTTTTGGGTGCTGTTCTTAACACATACCTAAGCTGTTGTTTTAAAACACACAGGGCAGTATCTTTCCTTATCCAGCAAAAAAGACAAAAAAGTGTGTGGTTTTTTTTTATTTGGATTATTTGTTTTTAATGATAAAATGAACATATTTTGGTGATGCAGTGTAATTAAGCAAGGACGTTTGTTCACAAGCTCTTCCTATTCTTCCATGTATGTGACTGAAGCAGGGCTGATTGCATTTTCAGTGCTGAAGAGAGATGAATATTTGAATAATATCCATCTTGGTCATCCTGGGCAGCCTCATTAAAATTCATCTTCCTGTCAAGAATCACAGGGAAGACCTCAGCTCTACTCTTCTTGCTCCACTAGATTGGGAAACCCACCAGCTCTGCCCACAGGAGGAGAGTAAACAACAGCAGAGATGAAACCCTGTGTGCATGTGAAAGAGGAGAATTTTGCTGAAGGCATGTGAAGTATCGTGGGAGGCTTAAGATAAATGTTGTTTTTGTGTTTGGAGTGCAGCTGTGGAATATCTGACCTCAGGCTCGATAGCTACCAGGGACTTGGAGTTTCATCATTTGATGGTATAAAGTTTCAAGAACCTTGATTCTGCACTGCTAACATTTTAGATGCAGCGGATGCTGCCTCCAGCTCTTTAAGCTGAATTTGCTGGGAGGCATGAACTGAAGCATTTTCCTTCTTTGGTTTCTTTATTAATTGGGTATAAGAGACTGACACTAGCTCCACATGCAGATGGATTTTAAGTATCACTTCTCAAAACTGTTTTTCCACAAAGCCTACAGAAAGAGTAACAGGCACCTGGTGAGCTGAAACTGCTGCCCTTCAAGATGACTTGTTCATTTGTATTTGTGATTTCCCATCTGCACTAGTCTGTACTCCTCTGGTGCTGGAGCTGCACTTTTTCTGTCACAGGGGTTGTTCTTCTGCTCAGGGCCAGGCTGCACACATTGATGTCCATGTTCAGCACTTATTTTCCCTGCAGCTAATTCGAATACAAACAAAAATGAGTTTATCAACTCCCCAGGAGCTGCAGTCAGCACCCTTCACTCTGCAGATGCCTGTGATTACTGTTACATGTACAGGCTAAATCCTCACTGTGTAATTCCTCTTCTGTGTGTGTTTGCACTCATATCCTTCTTGCCACAATGCTTCATGTTACCAGAGACTTG
Source organism: Tricholaema leucomelas (assembly GCA_013400475.1). NCBI lineage: Eukaryota > Metazoa > Chordata > Aves > Piciformes > Lybiidae > Tricholaema lacrymosa > Tricholaema leucomelas. Next base: position 389,440 of record WAAF01012996.1, read on the forward strand.
GGACTATAATATTTTCAGAGGAGAGCAAAAGATATTCCTTGTCTCAGCAGGATGCACAGCCTGAAGAGACACATTTTGACAGATCAGGAAAAAATGGTACTTGTGGCTTTGCCTTTTTTTTTTTTTTTAATAGCCACTGTGCAGAGGTGGTGTTAGCTTGTAGAAATGACTGCTTAAAAGATGGCTATATTCTCTAAGAGTCCCAGATGAAGGATGAGCTCTGTACAAGCTCTCTCAACACTGGACACTTTCTCTGGAGTAGGGTACAAAATCCTTACACAATGACTCAGTATCCCAAATCCTGCATGTATTGCTTGTAAAAATACTCTGTGCTGTTTGAAAATGTCAGTCAGTTCCCATACCTCTGCAAACAGGTTGACATCTTTTCCCAAGCAACTGAATGGAGAACTAATGTTGTTTAATTTTAGACCCACTTAGATATTCAGCTGAAGCTTGACACCATGAGGTTCATGTTCCAGTTCAAGACTGTGGTAAAAGAGCAGAGGGAAAGAAATCAGTGCAAATACAAAGCAACAAATGTAACGGAGTGCCTCTCTCTATGAAAAACAGATATAGAAGTTGAGAGCAATAATGAAACAGGACCAGGAAAGGCACCTATGAAAATACCAATATTCTCTGTACTGTAGGGCCAGCCCCTGTGTTGGGTTTGGAGAAATTTTCTTACCCATGAAGAACAGGTTTCCAGCTAATGGCACAGTTAAGAAAACACAAAATGCCCCTTATATAATAAAAAAAGTTTTAAGAGGGAAGGAAGGAAAAACAAATTGAATACTTTGATCCCACTTATTACCAGTACTTACCAGGAAGATTTTTCAAAGGCTTCACACTGGGTGAACTTGTCCATCTCTTCACATCAATAGAATAGAACAGAATAGAATTAACCAGGTTGGAAGAGACCTCCAAGATCATCCAGTCCAACCTATCACCCAGCCCTATCCAGTCCACTAGACCATGGCACTAAGTGCCTCATCCAGGCTTTTCTTGAACACCTCTGGGGATGGTGACTCCACCACCTCCCTGGGCAGCCCATTCCAATGGCAAATTACTCTCTCTGTGAAGAACTTCCTCCTAACATCCAGCCTATACTTCCCCCGGCACAACTTGAGACTGTGTCCCCTTGTCCGTTGCTGGTTGTCTGGGAGAAGAGACCAACCCCCAGCTGGCTACAACCACCCTTCATGTAGTTGTAGACAGCAATGAGGTCTGGTCTGATGAGGTCTCAGACCTGATCAAGTTTGCTTTATTTCTTCCATGTTCTGATGGAACAGTTGCTGTGTGTCCAAGTCTGGCAGGCTGAGGCGGGACAGTACTAGCTTTCAACACTTACTTTAGAGTCCATCTCCTTTGCCCATTTCTCACCCCTCCTCACTGCCTAATCTGATGCATGGCAGCTTTAGTGCTATTTGTTAAACTTTAGATTTTTTTTTTTGGTTAAAAAATATTTTTTGCAGGTATGTTTTGCTTGCTTGCTTTCCTGCAATATGTTGCTCATATTCCTTACTTGCAAAAATTATGTCATGACTTGTTTCTTATGCTGTCTACAAGGTGGCTATATCCAAAAGACTCATGGGGAACAGCTGAAGTCTGGAATATTTCTTCTTTCAGCTGAGCTTTCCTCTGAACTTTGCCTTGCACTGAGGGATCTCTTTTCTGTTCAGAGAAATGTGGAGTGTGGAAGCTCTTGGAAAGATGGTTGGAAAATCCAGGGACTGATACTTAAATGAATGCTCTCAGTTGTCTTCTCCAAAGAATTATTCTTTAAGAACCTTAATAATTTCTCCACTTCGTTAACCAAAGTAGTTGGGCAGGATCATTGTTTTTTTTTTTTTGTCTGCATCTAATGAGTCTGTACTTGTGTCAGCCTGGCAGGAGAGCTGAGAATAACCATGCTTTTTGACTCCCAGCATCAAAATCTTGTAAAGGTAATCAATCTTTTCATCTCACAGGCCTAGATTTTACTTTCAGGATGTATTTTAACTGACTTGCAATATAACAGCACCCCTCTCTCTGTATGGACCCTGATACTATAATCCTGTAACGGTATTTAGGGGCAACAGTGTTCTGATTAGCTTCCAGGGGTGATTAATCCTTTTTTTCCCCCCAAATGACAGTTGTTTATATCATTGGTAGTGCTATCAATTCTGACCACCCTTTTCTTATCAGTCGAATCCTTTTTCAACACCTGGACCTGGCAATGGATTTCATGCATCAATGCCTAAGAGCTATTTTAGAGCCATTAACCACACTAGTGCTTACAAATAGAAATGTTGCATTCTCCAAGCAGCCTCCTGCTTCCCAGTTCCCAAATTCCCCTTCTTTCCCTTCCCTTCCCTTCCCTTACTCACCTTGTCTATACTCCCTCAAATTGTTTTAAAGTAACCCTGTGATTCAAACTAGCCTGGGATCTTTGGCAGGCTGTTCTGCCTTTCCAGTTTCCAAACATGCATTGACTTCCAGCAGAAAAAAAAAAGGGTTTTACTTTAGTGAGACTGGCTTAAAACATCTGCCTACTCCTGGAACTGTCTCAAGCTTGAAGGCTAACAATGCTGTACTCGGAGTTGGCCAGTAGGTGTCAAAATAACCTGGCGTTTGAGCAACTGCAGGGTGGTGCTCATGGGAAACTGATCATCTGTCCTCTCTAGGGCTTGTGAAGAGCTGGGCTCAGGGAGTATCTTCTGTCCTTACCCAAGAACACAGCTAATCTTGTATCGACAGAGAGTCTGGCAATCCTGTAAATAAGAGTTTTACAGATGATGTCTCAAGTCCACTGAAATCAGTAGACATTGGGAGTTTACCCAGGCTAGAGGTGCTGTGGAAAGCCAAATCGTTCTCTGGCTGCCTTTTGCTCTCCCTCAGCTATAGTTAAGCAAATTGGACACATGCTTGTAGTGCTGCCTTAAATTGAGATGGACAATTCCGTTTGCTGGCCTCATTGACTTTGCTTTCATTCCTTTTGTTCCACCACATTTGACCTTAAACCTGACTTTTTGGAATATCTTGTACCTGAGAAGATGAGCTTTGCCCTTAGGGATGCAAGGTGGTCTGTGCTGACTGCAGCATTCAGTGTGACCCTGCGAAGTGAAATAGTTTAGCTATGGCATTCGTTGTCTCACTGAAAGCTGTGAAACCCCTGTATGTACTCAAGGCATTTGGGTTATGACCAGTTCTCATGTTCCTTGAGCAGTTTAGAAGACAGAAAACAATTGATTTTTTTTCCTTTGTAGTCTTCAAAATCAGCAGCTTGCATAGCATCCACCTCTGTGTTTGTTCTTTTCAGCCTGAAATGTGCCTACTCACTAACACACATTCTACAGCCTCAGTGTACTGTGACGAATGCAAGCACAGGCTTGCTGTCCTAGAAGTCCATATGCTTGTACAATTCTTATTTAGTATTGTGAAGGAAGAAGTTTAGCTGAATCTATCATTGTATATTGTATAAGTCAACTTTGTGTGCCTCAGTTCAGTAAATGAAACAGGGCTAGGAACAGGAGCGATGAACAGAGATTTAACCAGTCTCCTTTGGGAGTGAAGTTTTATCTTGTTTTCTGCTTTCCTCAAAATGCTGAAAGTGAGTCTGTATATGGGTGACCTGATCTTTGAGAAGGGTGCTGCTACTATTAATTTCAGTTTATTTCAAGGTTGGTTACCCACATGTGGGAAAACAGGCAGCCCTCTGGCTTCAATGGGGATTCCAGGCTGTAAGATTGTTTTCCTGAAAACCAGCTCCCTGCCTCTGTTCATGATGGTGGTACATGGAACTAGCTATGGTAAGTGAGAGAACTAATGACTTAACAGAGGCTTCACTGGAAAGAAAAATCTACTTCTATTTGGGGTTTTCATTGAAAGATGAATTAAAAGCAGTGCACTGCAGTGAAATGAATAACTGGCAGTTATAGATTGATCATAAAAAAAGCAGTCAGGCTGGAAATGAGATAGTTCCCTCCCCTCAAAACAGTGAATTTCTGAAACAGTCTTCTAACAGAATGAATGGGAGAAACAAAACCTGCAAAAACAAAGCAAGCCACAGAGTATCTGAGGTGAATTATATAGGAATTATTACCTGAATTTGGCCTTGTGAGAGCCAGGGTTGGATCTGATGACCTGAAGGTTCCTTCCAAGCCTGTTTCCCTTGGAAACAATACCTGAAGCCATATGTTGCCTCTCTGATGCCACAAAGCCTTGTGCTCATGTCACAGGATTTCCTAGTACTGGGTGCCGTGATGAGCAATTGATTGAAACCTGCTGGTCAGAAGGTGTCACACACAGAACTGCAACACTGAAACGTATCGCTCAGCAATGGGCAACTTGTCAAAACCAGGGCTGGTTATTGTTGGTTTGACCTGTGCCAGTTCTGCAGCTTATGTACTAACAGCTTATCACGTTGTGGATTCCTTCTTATGCTTGATGTTCATGGGGAATTGAAGTGGAAAATTTGTTTTCACTTAGTATGTGATCAAAACAAAGTAAAAAGACTTTTAAGTATGGGGGGGAAATCAACCCTAAACAAGTCCACAAAGTGCCTTGGTAGGAGCTGAACCAAAGCACAGAGGCCAGTTTTAGTGAATCTCTTCATCTGAGCAGAGTGATCAGGTATGATTTGAGAGCTCTAGATGATGAGATCTTAGAAGGTGGCACACATCTGATGGATCTGTTGGTTCCTTGACCTGGTGTGTAAACAAAAATTATTTTAGTAACATTTTAAATAGAAATATGATGTAAATTAACTTCTATACTTTCAGCTTTCACTTATTCCAGATGAGTTTCTGATCCTGATGCCATGCTAGAGCAACAATAAAAAGTATTTTTAATACCTTATAGTAGCTGCCAGTAATAACACTGGCTTATAATGGAGCCAACAAATACTGAAATTTGAACAATTTGTGAAGTCAGTAGAAAATGTGTAACCAGATACTCAGGCAAATAGGCTTTTCTTATATAATAATCACCCTGCTCTTATAAAAAGCAGATGCAATTTCAAAGCAATAGAAAATGTGTGCTGCATATTGGAATACTCATCATCTCCTCCAAAGTCCACGGCTTCGTGTTTACTGTCTCCTCCCTTCTCTCAGTGAGACTGTTTTCTGGTCCCTCTCTTGCCCCCCATCGAAGGTGCACACCACCCACCACGATCATGCTCCATTAAGCTCTTGTGCTAAACAAAAAAGTTCTACAGAGCTTTCATTTATCAAGCGTCCCCCAAAGTGCTTTATGCATTTCATCAGGGATTTGCAAAACTATTCACAGCTTCGGAAGCACAGTGCTGGAGCACCGTGATCGATGGGGGAGCAATTCAATAACCCAAAGCTATTGAGCAATCCTGGGTAGTGGTTTGGGACAGGAAGTGAGCAAGCAGAAGATAATGATCTGAGGTAGTTGATTAGATTCTAGTTTAAAACGGGTTGGGATTTTTAAGTGCTCCTGGCAGCTGGAGCCTCATTTTTTACGTCTCCTTCAGAAAATGTTGGGTTTGAGAAAAATATAATATAGCATGTTGCTGAGGATTGAGTCAGGCTTGTCCCACACAGGTATTTTACCTTGCAAGGAGAGGTGAAGTGCAAAAATATTTCATTATCACCAAATATCAGATTTATTTCTATACATTGACTTTATAAAGAAGATGTTCCACTGACAGAAATTGATAAATGCACATGTAAAATCACGCACAGGATGGAGAGTACAGCTTCAGGGCAGAGTAGTGCCCTGTAAACAATGACACCTTGTTCTCTGGACTTACCTTAGTGCTCTCCATCCAAACAGTCACAGCTTACCACTGGTTGTCTTAGCTATCCTATTAATTAAAATGGAAATGACTTCCTAGGCAACATTCCCCCTTCTCTGCGTCAGAGCCAGAGGCGGTGTAGCATGGTGTGACCCTTCAATCATGGAATAGGAAGAGTTTGCTCTCGCAAACAGCCCGGGACTGTGTCAGCCTGCTCTCCTTTATTCTGCACTGAGGATGTTTGGAGAGCTGCCGCGTCTCCTCAGCTGGGTATTCTCACTGCTTAGCACATTCCCTGCAGCCCCTGACAAGAACGTTACTGTGGGAACAGGGGAATGTCCAAAGCACACGATGTTCTGGCAAATCCCAGCTGGCAGGCAGCCCTCTGGGGTCACAGCTAGCCAGATGTGACGTGGGCTGCTCTAAATCAGACCATTGGCAAACTTGCAGGACCAAGAAATTTTTTGCTGCATCCACTTACCCCCAGCAGATACCGGGGCAGCTGAGGTTAGAGGCTAACATGTGCTTCCTAGCAGGTTTGAGGTGGAACATTGATCACGAGCTTCCATGAAGAATTGAATGGTTTATTGATATGTTCTCTTGTACATGAGAGAGACAATTATGGATACTTAAAGCATTCACTTAATCCACAGTTTCTATCACCAAACCAAGGGGCTGACAGTGTTTAGTTTGATTAAACTGATAGTTAAAGGAGACCCTTCTTGTGGCTAGCCCTGAGTAACGATGAAGTCACTATAATTAAAAGTTCATTTATTTCTGAACCTCATAACCAGCACCCTGTTGTGCTAGCTTATTTATAAACATGGAATAGAAAGAAATTCTTTCTGAGTATTTAGCCACCTAAAGGGACAAGAATGTGACACGGACAAATAACCAAACAAAAAGTGAAATAACTAAGTGAATGTAATCAGATGAAGGAGCTGATCCACGCAGCCCTATGTTAATAGCCTTTTGCATGATTTCAGGTGAAATTCTAATTGCTATGAACAATCTGTAGCTGTTTCTTAAAATGATTTTTTTTTTCATTGTATTTAAGCAAAATAATATTGGAATGAAGACTGCAGAATTCTATCAAAATTCCTTCATTGAAATTTGTTAATTCTTAAGCAGGCAATATTTGCCTTATCTTATAAAACCTTCTCTGCTATTTAATGTCTCATTAGACCAGCCATGGTTTTTTATGTCTTTTCGCTTTCTCTGAGTTGTTTAGGTAGTTGTGTTCTCATCACGGTCCTAGTCAAGTGGTGAAGAATAAATAGTAGGTAACAATGATGAATGGGGTATCACAGAAAATAGGTGTCTGATTGAGATTCTGCTGGAACCGAGGAGTGGATTCCTATGGACCACAGAGAGAACAAATGGAGAAGTAATCTTTCAGTTCGAGTTGCAAACTTTATGAAAAACTAGTCTGCATAATTCAACCCACACAAACTCTCAGCCGTGAGGCACAATGGTACTACAATTTTCAGACCTGGAAGGGGTTATTAGTTGAAAAGCAGTTTTATTTGAGAATAAGAGAGCTGTGGTCTTGATGTTATTGATTACAGCAATTTAAGAAGACATGGGTGGTATTAAGGAGAGGATAAATTATGACAGAGTATAAGTGTGTGTAGATGAGGCATAACTGTATGGCATACTACCTAACAGTGCCATATGACAGTGAATTATACATTGCTTTTTTACTTATTGCCTAAAAGTACAGCAGCAGTTCTCCGACAATAATTTTATATGATAAGAGAACAAGAACAGAAAGAAAGAAAAGATATTGTGGCCTATGGTCTTCTGTATAGTCTAGGAGTGTTGCTTATTTACAGCATATAATGCTGCTTATTTTGTATGTTGATGAGTTTGACTTTCATACACAGCAATAAGTTTGTCTGCATAACAACTTTAGCTCTAGTTGCATTCTTCTAGCTGCTGAAAGAGATGGGATTTGATACTCATGTGCTTTTTCCTTCCTGAGCAATCTCTCTGAAAAGTTTATTTCTGGCTGTGAGACAGAGTATTTTCCCTCTGTATCTATTAAATATACAAGACTGTTGAAGATCAGTTTGACAGAAAGCAGAATTTATATGTAACTGACTTGCTTTCATCCTGAAGACTTCACCAACACTAGGAGAGAAGTTGAGGTAAGTGTTCAGCAAAGGCTCTTTGACGAAAGGCAGAAAACTAGTTGAACCAGCAAGGGCATTAAAGACAAAGACATGAAGTGATGGACACTTGGAAGCTCTTGATGAAGCAAACAAATTTAATATTTTGATGATGTATGAAGAAAGCAAGGGACGTACTTTAGACACATATATTTGATGTAGCTCGGCCACAGGGAAAGTCACTCCTAAGAAGTAGTGAATGATACAGAAACACAATAGAGATAATAGATGATGCTGAATGTATGGTTCCCCACATGGAGGAAGACCCTCCTGTAAGTGATTTTAGACAGCCAAAGGCAAACCTGTAATGGAGCTGTAGACTGGAGAGAAAATGGAGATAAAACTGAGAGATTAAAATAGGTACTGACGCTGAAGGAGAAAAGGAATAGGCAGAGTACAAAGCCCTGGGGTCTTTCGTTGAAAGTGGAAAAGAAAGGAGAGATGTTGAGCAAGGTATTGAATGCCTAATAAAAAGACAAACAAGTCTGGATGTAAAGAGGAGAAGCATGATGAAGAGTTTGTAAAAGCAGCTGAAATTTGAGGAACAGCAAAGGCAGAGCAAGAACATCTGGATTCAGGTAGGAGGTGTGCTTCACTGTATCTGGAAGGACATAATTTCAAGGCAGAAGCCAGAATGGAGTGAAGGGTGAGGTCAGTGGGGAAGAATTTAGTATGACTGTTCACGGCAGCTGTTGAAAAGGCAGGATAAAAAGATGGACGCCAGAAGGGTTTTGTGCCTTTTTTGTCTTCATGCAGTGTAGGCGAGTAAGGCATGCTTCTGTCCAAAGAGTGAGCAAGCTGGTGTCAGTGAGAGGTTCAGGAAAGGCGAGGAGAGTAACAGGACAGCAAGGAGGATGGAATGGATCGCTGTCTGATGGAGGGAGTTAGAGGGGTAGTAACAAGTTACTGTTGCAGAGTGAAGGAAGAATAAATTTAATATTAATAGTCTCCCCTTCAAATGTGCTCTGAATTCTCTAATGAGACTCCCTGATGTTACAGACAAGCCTATGCACAGGCCGTAGGCTCCTCTTCAGTTAGTACACAATGCAGACTGTGTTCTAGTGGTGTGTCCAATACTCATGTTCAAGGAAGGCTCTGGTTTTTATTTTCAAGGACTTGGGCTTTCAAGGCTTTGGATTGAGTGCCAAAAACAATTCATCAGGAACGCTTTACAACTCAGCAATACAAAACCTTTTAGGATACAGATCACCCACAAGACAGAGTTTGGGGAGGAAATATGTAAAGCACTGGTTGACCTCTGCATGATTAATGGTTTTTAACACATTGAACTCTGTTGCTTGCAATGTGAATTTCACACTGGCTCACCCATGGTTGTTTATTTTTATTTTTGAAGGAGAGGGAACCTCCATTTGTGAAGCTTTCATTCATATCAAAGTTAATGACAGTCCATGTATAACAGCAAAATATTTATATAGAGACACAACTGTCCCAGCTGATTCTACCTCTCCTCAGCAGTTTGTTCCTTTCAAAACCAGCCTTAAAAAATTACAGACCTAGCAGAGTTTATGTCAATCATCTCTGTCATGAAAGGATCATTTATGGGATATGAAGCTCATTTACTGAACTAGAGCACTGAGTGAGAACTCTTCCACAACTATAAAGCCACCCAGTTCCAGCTCCTTTGGTTAAGAATATCCTGAGTTGGAAGGGACCTCCAATGATCCTCTAGTCCAAATCCTCCTTCAAATCACTTCGATGTCACAGCAGTGAAAACCAGGAGCAGTGCAAAACCTGCTGTGTTAGAAAGATTCTGGTACTATGTGAAAAAAAGGAAGGTGGCAATTGTTTCATAAGTATGTACCTTTAACCTAGAGCTACAGCTGTTGCCTGGTTGACCCCTTATACAAGCAAAAAGCTCAGACCCATTTCTCTAAGCTCATACTGTCCATTCATCTCCCAGTATGACACTTTCCATATTTCATCCTTGCTCTGACCAGTGTTACTTGTTAATCCTGAGCTGCCTTTAGAAGAGTGAATGTGTTACACAAGGCTTATATCAGCTAGTTCAAGTCCTTTAGCAGCTGGTAACTTGATAAAAGAGAGAAAAAAAACAATAAATTTTGATTCTCCTTCCTTCTTTTTTTTGTTCTTGCAGGTGTTAGACTCCAACACTTTTCTTAACACCACGCAATAACATATTTCATAACTGCTAAAGTGCAAGTTCAAAAGTTCCATGTTTAGGCTCCTTAGAAACAAAGTTGTTGTTAGAAGTATTGCCTAACATTTTGGAGCATTTATTACCTGCTCTTTCTGTTGTGGAAATCAAGCAGTTGAAATCTGGAAAGTGATAATGTACAGGAGTATCCACTTGCTGACTTTAGGTGGTTATTTGGAGTCATGCCATTATGACACAGTATTGAGAAATATTAAAATGGATGTAAAAAAACAGAGCTGATAATTTTTCAAGCAGTTAATACTGCAATCGTCATCGTAGCACTTCATCCCTGTTTTCTACACAAACCATCCTAACCATGTGGCATAAGTTTTAAATATCAGGCATAATCTAGAAAGAATTGATATAATACAGAAATACTTACATCTTCTTAGCTGACCAAGGGCAGAGAATAATACAATGTCTCATCAGACCTACAGAAAATTGGTTTTCCCTAGCAGCAAGGTAAAGCATGCAATAGTCTCTCAACTCCTGAGCTTTACCACATCTTCTGCATTTTTTTTCCCAAAGATTTTCCTGGACTGCACGTTCATGCACAAGCATGAAGATAACATCTAAAGACAACACGGAGGATGCCCACAGACACAGAGGGAATTGGTGAGAAAGGTAAATTTTGGCAGGCAAAGAAGATAACGAAGGTGCTGAAATGAAAGGTCATGTCTCAGATGAGGTAATTGCCTTGTGATGTTGGTGTGCAATGGAATGGTTATGAGAAGGGTAGAGGGAGAAGCACAGTCAACATCTTGAGCTTCATTTCAGAAGTCAGCAGTTGCCTAAGACAAATCAGTGCTCTGCTGAGCTCTGACATGAATCAAATATCTAAGTTCTGACAGTTACAGGTCATTGGATGCGTTCTGTTTACTCATTCATTGTTGGAAAACAGTAGAATAGAATGGAAAGCAAATGAGCTTCTCTAAAGAACACATTTATTTTGAGTAGTGCAATTTAGGAAATAGATATTTATTTTCCTATTTAACCGTTTTCCAAACAAAAGGGTGTTCCCTCCCCCTGCTTTTTGTTTCCAAAGCAAAGCTGATTTGTTTTGAAACTTTAGATGAGTTGTGAGGGAGGAAAACCCATAGATCTAACAGGTGAAACAGCAAACAGGATGAAGCATTCAGTTGACCACTGCTGTTATTTGTTTATTACCGTTGCATATGCCATGGATTTTCATCTTGTTTTGGAGTGACTGGCGTGAGGCAACGCTGACATCAGTGACAATTTAATGAGGATCTGTTTTAGCTGTGCTCAGGGCTCCTGAGTTTATACACATTTGCTGCTGTTTGAAGAAAAGTGAACAAAAAGTTAAACCTTGAGTTGGGTGCTGCAAATTGGATATAGATGAGAGAGCTATTATAGCTGAATGGACATTTTGATATCCAGAACGTAAAGGAGGTTCTGTTAAAGCCATCAGAATACATAGGAGTGTAGGTTTCTGGTGACCATTTGTAAATGGAAGGTGGATACAGTGGCATAATGCAGACAACATATTTCTGGAGTTAACAGAATGCCATAGTGCCACCCGATACAAATCCTGCCTACTTCTGGTTCATAAGTGCCGCTGAAGCAATAGTAAGAGCACCACTGTGTGTCTGTTTCCCTTCTTCCCTCTGTGTTTCATAGCCTGAAGTCACCTAAATTCAGGGTCTGGGTACTGCTGAGCCCCTGCAAAAAGGGTAGTTACTAGTTGACACCAGACTCATAGGTGTTAAGCGAAAGGTGTTTCTTCCTACAATCTGATCATTCACCATGAAAGCTTCTGGTAGTGAATTTCAGCTCTGATTTGCAGCTGTAATTTCTCCAAAAGTATTAGGCTTTCTTTCCCTCTAAGTCTCCCATCTTAAGGTTAATCACTAACTATTAATTAAAAATGAAACTCTGCCCCACTGTGTCTGCTTCTGGAAAAAGGAAGGAAAAAAGGAAAATAATTGAAACCTCAAATAGAGAATTCACTTCCATTATTGAATTTTATAAGGTGATACGTGGGATATAAAAGTCTGCATTGGGATCACACGCTTTTGTTTCTGCTCTCTCTCATCTGGAATGAGCTTGGACTATCTGTGTTATGGTTTGGACTGGAGACAGTTTTCCCCTTTCTTTAAATTGGTGACTACAGGATGTGGCAGTTCTGGTTATACTGAAAATTGCTGTAATTGTTATCAGGCAATAAACATTCAATATATTTTTGTAAGACATAGAGATTAGTGGAAGTTTTCCAGTACTTGAGAAAATAACTGGAAGAAAAATGGTAAGGATACAAGTTGAATTTGGACTTTGAGTGCTGAGAAAGTTGGCCTGCCTCATTCTGTTAAGAAACCAAGGATTACTTTAACACTCCCAGCAACGTAAGACATGTTCTCAGCTACGAATGAATATGGATGTCTTTCTCATATAAAAACACACTGTAAGCAGTGCAGGAATGCATACCTGTCACAAGCACAACTGCTGTACAGAAAGCAGAACAGGAACATGAATGACATGTTCTTACAAAGGACAATTTCCCTCTTCCCTCCTCTCTGGGCCATATATGGGCAACTTCTACAAAATGAGCCTTCAGGAAAAGCACCGTATTGTGCATTCACCTTTAAAACAACCAAAAGATAATGTTTGTGTAATTTAGGTGAGAGCTCTTATTTATTACCCTGAAATTACAGTCCTTTTTAAAGTACTCCACGTGTGTAGATGGGAGTGAAGATTCTTAAGTTGTTAACATTTGATCTCCTCTGATAATTAATCAGGTCCAGAATGTAGCTTAAATTAATATGTTTATAGAGTATTGGCTAAGAGTTTCACTTACAGTCATGCTTTGAGACTGTCTGTATTGAAGGAAACTAAATAGAGGTGCACTCATTTTCCTTTTGATAAAACACATTTCCACCGGATATTCCTTCTTACTTGAAGAATTGATGATTTTAGAAAAGGCAAAACTAATTCAGAAATCCTGTAAGCATTTTATCAGCCTAGTAACGCCCATAACTCACTCACTTGAAACGTTACAGGATGGGAATTAGGTTCTTGGATTAAAAAGCTCCCTTTTAAAATAAACAGGAGGAAACATAAGGGAGAGACAGAAGTGTGTAACTTGTTTAACATTTAACAAGCCTCTTGATCTGTTTTCTGGACCAGTTGCCACGCTTTTGAAGATAAAAGCATTTGGTGTGGGGGTGGTTTTCATGCACTGGGAGTTGAGAGAATTTTAGTTCTTTACAGAAGCAGGAATGTGAATGCTTGGCTTTGCCTCCAGAGCGATCTTTTGACCATTTTTCTGAGCACATCTGGGAGAAATCCAGACCTCACTGAAATCAGTGAGACTTTGCTCATTGCCTTTTAACGGGGCCAGGATTTTGTCTGTGAATGTTCAAGATTTCAGTCACTGGCCAGCTCCAGTGCAGCTACGTTTAAGCTTTTATTTTTTTAACTACTGCAAGTTGCCTCATCTTGGCCCTAAGCTGCAAAATGACTCCCAAGAAATTTTCTCTCTGGAAAGTACATTGATGATCTTAGCGTGGACTGTTGTTAGCTGAAGCACTCCAGCATTTTGATGAAAGTTCAAGGGCCCAGTAATAAAGTTTGAACATTTGCTGGGCAATGGATTACACTAGGCTGAGCTTTATCAAAGCACTGCCTTGTAAACCTTGGCCAGGCAGTGGGCAGCTTCTGCGTGGGATCCTAACATTAAACAGAGGACCATATTGGTCCATATTGGGATCTCTGACAGCACTATAACAAAAGTAACAGTGATAAAGTGTCATCCAAGAGAGACTTGTAGTGTGTGGTCTCTAACAGAATGGCTTTACTTTATATCACAGTATCACAGTATCACACTATCACCAAGGTTGAAAGAGACCTCACAGATCATCAAGTCCAACCCTTCACCACAGAGCTCAAGGCTAGACCATGGCACCAAGTGCCACGTCCAACCTTGCCTTGAACAGCTCCAGGGATGGCGACTCCACCACCTCCCTGGNCCCTCTTAAACTGGGGGGCCCAGAACTGAACACAGTACTCCAGGTGTGGTCTAACCAGTGCAGAGTACAGGGGCAGAATGACCTCCCTGCTCCTGCTGACCACACCATTCCTGATGTCACATCTGCAGAGAGAGATACACAACTGATGCAAGCTCATTCAACTTGATCCTCTGACATGTTTGTCTCTGAAATACTTTGAAGAAAACAATTTACAGAAGTCACTTTGAAGAAATTTAAATGTGTCTTTCAAAGTCAAAAGTTGTTGCAGACCAGGATCTTGAGGTCCTTGATGTCTAATTTGTGTCTGAAAAAATGGAGCTGGAACACAGAGTCACCTATCTACTTGTAAGCAAAGCTAAAGAGGTGATTCAGTGTTCCTGTGCATTGTTTATGTCTAATTTCTGGGCTCTGCTTTCTGGAAGGGACAGCATTCCTGCCAGAATGCTGTCTCTATTCAGTTTGCATTCCCTTTACTTACCACTGGGCTGCTGTCTTTCCAGGTCTGGAGTTCATGGATTACTTTCTCTGAATTGCTTTAAGGAAAACCGAGGCTGAATGAAAAGTGAATTTCATAAATCCTTCCTCCGTGATGTATCTTCAGCGGAAGAGGAAGTCGTCTTCTGAGACAACTCAAACAGTGTAATTCATCACAATGGTTTATTCAGATTTCAGATTACCTTCTTAATACAGTTATAAATCAGTTGCACAGTCCTCTGATGGGTATATATTAGAGAGGTATTTCCCAGAAATCTCCACTAGACACAATATGTTCCGTACTTTTGGGGAGTTATGTAAAATTCTGAGATTGGTTGTGATCTCCTTTTGCTATCTGCACAGTTACTGGAGAGCATAAAGAAATAGGTGGTGGTTTGCAGTCTTTCTGATACTATGAGAGAGTTAGAAGGTAATTTAAAGTTGTACTGAGCACAGAATGAGGTAGAATACATTGGAAATACTTTTTTTCTTTTAATTTAAGTTGGAAGAGTTGGGGTTTTTTTTTGGCAGATTAGAGCTCTAAAGCAGATGCTATCTGATCTATGATTCTCAGTCACTTCAAGATAAGCAGATGTTTAGAGTTCTGAATATTCTCTGTGTATGAAATTGGATGTTTAAAATGCAAGCCCTCAACCCTACCAGCTTCCTCTCAAAAGCAATAATTTGTGTTTTGGATTAAGCATATTCAGACAATTTATGTGTCTGCATTATGTTCTGCTCTTCACTTTGTGTTGCCAGGTTGCCACTCTGCTCTTCAAGTACAGTAAATAGAAATGTTATTTTGGCCTTTCCTTAGTCTCTGTGCAGCCTGCTGCATGTTAGCCACACAAGTAACTCTGTAGCAGGTCCAAGGGAAAGTCGGCAGCTTTACACTTAGGGCACCTCTCTGCAAACAGCGTAGGCTATTCCCATCCCTTTCCTGGATGGCCAGGTCCTTGTGACTCCTGTGGCTTTTTCCCTCCTCTGTTGACTGTCTGTGACTCGGTCTTCTTCGTTCCTCTATTCTTTTATCTGGAAGAAGCATTGTGAGAGAAGCCAAAGGACTGCTCGTGAGTGGACAGTCTCTTTCAGATGAAGGAGCAAATGGTCTGAAGTGGCTTCAGGAGGGATTTTCCAGAGCTAGGAAAACCTAGAACATCCAGTCTGGCTCTGCTTTCCTTTCACCTCCTTTTGTGAATAATGCAAATTGTTTACTTCTTTGCCCCTGCCCTTGCAGAGACCCACTAGGTGTTCATTTCTCTTCTCACCTCCTCCTCTCCTAGACCTCTCTTTGTTCCTTGGAGAAAGTGGGAAGAGATTGGGGAAGAAAAAAACTGCAAGGAAAAACACTTTCACTCCTTTTCCTTGCTGGATCACAAGCCAGCAGGGGCAGAACCAGATGAACTGCCTGAGTATGGGAAAGAGCAGGTCACTGTGACATGTACAGTAAACATCTCAGACTGGGCATCAGCCTGTCCCAAGACACACCCTGAGCAGTGACACCTCCTTTGGTGTTGGGATCCATTCCTTTGGTACTGCCTGTATGTTTCCATGCAGTACTCTACCAGAGATTTCAGCCGGGACTGAAATTTTGGATTGGAACCTTAACTTCCTGTTCCTTTAATGCTTCTCTAGTAATTTTATCCTTCTGTTTTAAAATTTCTGAGTAATCACTGGAATAGATGTTCATTTGATAATTTGCAGTTTGAAGAGGAGTTTGAAAACAAATTAATCTCATGAAATGGGAAGACACTATGTAATCGTCTCAGACATTCCAAGTTTCCTCTCAATATTTTACAGTCTTTTTACTATTTACTTTGTATCTCTTTTCTTGAAAGTGTTTATTTTGGGAAGGTCAAACCAAAATTCTCCCTATGCCTCTCATCAGCTGTAAGACGAATGCACACAGTTGGAATAAGTTCCATTGAAGGTCTCCTGTAGAATAAACAAAGTCCCGACTGAAGGCTTGACTCATGATAGATCTTTAATGGCTATTGTAATGAAAAAGTAGTTAACATATTCTCCATCAAAAACAAAAAGCAAGCTGTAGTTTTGCTGTGCAGCTAGCAACACATCAAAATAGTGGCAGCTAAGAGAGGGATTCGAAGGGCAAGGCTGCTATGGAGCTGATGGGCCTTGGAAAGGAGAACATTAGCAGCTGTGTGTTCATTAAAGAGGGCGATGCAAGTGTGCTGGGGAGGTCAAGTATGTCATGGGGAACTTTGGGTGTTACGTGCCAGGTTCTTCAGATGGAATCAGCCTACAGCAGTGGGTGTTACAACAGGGTGTTGTAAGTGTGCAGTCACCACTTCAGCTTTTGTAGGTTGTGTCATACTACCCTGACATAAAAAAATTTTGCCTTAAATGTTCCCACACTCTGTGGGGAATCTTGGGGGGTTATTTTGGAAAGGGAGGTTTGGTATTTCTACAGACGGAGCTAGAGAGCAGGGTGATGCCTGTGCAATTACTGCACATCCTTAAACAGAGCAGATCTGTTCCCGCTGCCTTTTCTACTTGTGTGACAGTTAGCGTAACACTTGGCAGTCAACAGGCGCGGCATGCTGCTCTTGTCATCGTGCGGTGGGGCAGGAAAACTGCTGACATGGAAAAGTGCAGACAAAATCAAGCAAAATGATTCATGGCTTGGAAGGCTGTGTCCTGGGAAAAGATTAATCAAAACTGGCCCAGAGAGCTTAGGGGTAATAATATGCATGTATGTTATAGTTTCTGGGTGATAGAAAAATATCTTTGGATGAGTTGGGCCAGGCTCGCAGATGCTGTTTTAGGAGGAGCATTTATTATTCTTTGCTGTTAAGAAAGGTCTCTCTTGTGAAAGCCTAATCTCTCTGTGAGTGAGTGGCTAGGAAACCCGCGCTGTTTAGCTTACAGACCTATGGCATTCACAAACACCTGAAGGAGGTCTCAGTGGAAAGTCCAAGAAAATTACATTTTCAGGCCATTGCTTAGCAAAGGAAAGATGCTATGAGAGCTATGGGACAAGCTTATCAAAAGGAAATAAAACACTTTGGTCCTTGAAGAGTTGAAATATCTGAGAGTGGTTCAAACTGTGACCTCATTCTCTGTGGTGATAAAAAATTAGTATTCTCATTTTAAGAAGGTGTGCACTGATTCGCCGTCCCTGGGGCTGTTCAAGGCAAGGTTGGACGTGGCACTTGGTGCCATGGTCTAGCCTTGAGCTCTGTGGTAAAGGGTTGGACTTGATGGTCTGTGAGGTCTCTTCCAACCTTGGTGATACTGTGATACTGTGCGATACCTTTGAGGTGAAGAAGACAGTGATTGGAATGGTCTCAGAGATTTAGAACTAGTTGCAAGAATAAGAGAAAAAACATCCTGTCAACAAACAGGAAAATATACACAGATGACCTGAGAGAAGGGAATGTTTTAGACCAAATTTCTAAGGGAGTATATCTAATAAAATCATTCACTGAGTATAATTAGAGCATTTTTATCCTCAGAAACTTTTGAACTCATGGCCATTTTAATCTAAATTTAAGTGTGACTGTTCTCTCAAAATTACAAAGTTCCTGTTTATTGTGTGAAAGCTAGAGCTGGGAATGACATTGGCACAACTATGGATGGAAAATCTGCAGCACACATATCGTGGCCAGGCAAAGGACATGCATAGCGTTTGGAAACAAGTGTGTGTTGCCTCTTGCTTGACCTGAAACTGATGGATATGAGCGGGATGAAGGGGGAAATGTGGATTGCAGGGAAGGGAATTTATCAAAGAAGCACAAAAAAGAGGCTTGGGCTGTTGCAGTATGGAGGGGAGAAAGATGTAAGGCACAATCTGTAGGAAACTAGGCTTTATTAGATCCACTGCTTTCAGAACAACTTGTTTAAACTTCCCTTGTAGATAATTAAGTTTCTAATGGCACTGTGAGATAGGCCACCTGCAGAACCCTTGGGCAGGGGGATTCACAAGCATGTATGGTTCAAAATAGGGCCTCATGGAAAACTAGGCAAAATGTGTTAGAATAATATTTACATTCAGTAGCATTAAGTACATCTGTTTGTTATTAGTGGGAGGCTGAACTGGCTAAAAATCTTCCACAAGAGAGTGACCCACCAGCAGAAGGCCAGGTACCTCTGACAGCTTTTCTACAGCTACCAATAGAACTATTTTCCAAAGCATAAGGATTTCTCTATCAACGTCAATTTGAATACAAAGGAGAGAAAATTTTGGTTGCTGGATTTTACAGATGTTTTAATTCTGACCCTTTAGCTCTCTAGTTTTGTACTTATTTTCTCTGTTACTCCTGTGTTTACCTGGGTGTGAAGGTTTCATACAAATCAAGGGAGTGCAGCTCTGCTGGGAATCAGTGCAAGACACAGGATCAGCCTGTTTGAAAAATCAAGGGTAGCAGAAGGCAGTCTCAAACCTAATAATTTTCAAGTTCCCCAGAATGTTATTCAATGGAAAAGTATTATTGCACCTCATTTAGTCAAAGAAATATTATTGTTAAATAATTTAGTTAAACAGTGATGCAGAACATGAGATTTTAATTTGTGCAATTCAGTTTAGTACTCTTGATCATAACTTTAATGGATGAAGATTGTACACAAAACTGCTAACAAGGACTACTGCTTTCAATGTAGTTATGATGATCTAGTCTACCTGGAAATAATCATAGAATCGTAGAATCATAGAACGGTTTAGGTTGGAAGGGACCTCAAGGATCATCCAGCTCCAACCCCCTGCCATAGGCAGGGACACCTCCCACTAGAGCAGGCTGCTCAAGGCCTCATCCAGCCTGGCTTTAAACACCTCCAGGGAGGAAGCATCCACGACCTCCCTGGGCAACCTGTTCCAGTGCCTTACCACCCTCACTGTAAAGAACTTCCTCCTAACATCCAGTTGGAATCTCCCCTCTTCCAGCTTAAACCCATTCCCCCTTGTCCTGACATTACTAGACCGTGTAAAGAGTCCCTCCCCAGCTTTCCTGTAGGCTTCCTTCAGATACTGGAAAGCCACTATAAGGTCTCCTCGAAGCCTTCTCTTCTCCAGGCTGAAGACCCCCAACTCTCTCAGCCTGTCCTCATAGCAGAGCTGCTGCAGCCCTCTGATCATCTTCGTGGCTCTCCTCTGGACCCGCTCCAGCAGTTCCATGTCCTTCTTGTGCTGGGGGCTCCAGAATTGCACACAGTACTCCAGGTGGGGTCTGAGGAGAGCAGAGTAAAGGGGGAGAATCCCCTCCCTTGCCCTGCTGGCCACACTTCTCTTGATGCAGCCCAGCACACGGTTGCTGTCTGGGCTGCATGTGCACACTGCCGGCTCATGTTGAGCTTTTCGTCGACCCAGACCCCCAGGTCCTTTTCCTCAGGGCTGCTCTCCGCCATTCATCACCCAGCCTGTATCTGTGCCTGGGATTGCACCAACCCAGGTGCAGGACTTTACTGTTTACCTTCAAAGTGGAAAAGCTTTGGCACAGCTAAGAGCACAGCCCAAATCTTTCAATTCTGTGTCTTAGACATAAGCATGTATGTGTATGCAAAAGCAGCATTGTGGAAATGAGCTGTTCTTGTTTAGGACTTAGGAATCCCACCGACCTGAAATTCAGGCTATTAGGTTAAATTTCCTGTTCCATTACAGGTTTGTTCAACATTGAATTTAGTAACCACCCCTCTAACTTGTAACTGTTACAAGTTTGCTATTAATATATTTCTATCTTTTCTATTTAAATCTGGAAGAATCTGAAGGACAAGGAATAAAAGACTTTGGGTATATGTGTTTATAGATAACACACAGCACATAAAACCACAGTGACCCCTCATCTTTGCTGATCAACTCTTTCTAATTTGAAATATCCACAAGTTGCAGAGAGGTCTCTAACTCTGAAAGCTGTTGTTGCAAACTCTTCTTTAACCACAGATTATTGTTCTTTTTCCTCTTTTCCTTATTAAAAACCTCTTCATTCAGCCCCTTCTCGGGTTTCCCTTAGCTTTCCCTCTAGATTCACACTCACTGCCTTGCTCTCTAACCTGGTGTCTGCTGTCTTCAATCACTGAACCTTTGTGGTGACTGGTGTTTCCTGGCCAATCTACCTCTTAAGTGATCTTCAAGGTATGAACATGCTTAGAAATTATGTTACTCCTTTGTTCACACCTGTAAATTCTTGTGCTATACACTCTTTGGGATGAAGGATCCCACAGCATATGGAAAGCCAATTGATAGAGCTCAGCTCTGCTACCCAGCCACAGTCAGTCATCCCATTAGAATGCCCTATAGTAGCGCGAGGCAGCTTCACGGGACTGGCAGGCATTATACAAGGGCATTAAGGGATTTGTGTGTCCCTCTTGTTGAAGACCAGGAGATACCTAAAGGTATCTCTGATGGCATTCATCACTGTCACTTGCTTACCTCATATCGTACAAGCAGACATTTAGTAATTATGCAGCTTCCTACAGTTAAAACCTGCCTCATGGAAATAATTCCTGAAGAGAGGAAAAAGCAAAAATTCTTTTTGATTTGACCAAATCTGGAATAAATCCATCTCAGTTATGCTGAAAGAAAAATGAGCACTGGGAAGTGAAACATCTCCAAGGAGAATTAACACAATAAGAACAGATGTAAAGAGCTGTGTGTGGAGAGCTTAGCAGCAGAAGTAACCGCCTTATCATGAGACTCAGAGTGTTGTTTTGTGGTTTAGGAAAAGCAAGTAGGTATGACCAAAATGACTGTCCTTTGGGAAGATGGAGTCAAAGGGCACATGCTTGAGAGCCACAAATATGAGCTATTCAGAAAACAAACACAGAGCTTGAAACTAAAATGTACAGGTGAATGAAAAGATGACCCTGTGAAAAGCACAAATGAAGCAAAGGAAGGTGATGAGGTGTGTTTGAAACAGTGGCCTCACCTCCTCTGTAAGTGCCCCAGAAGAAGAGCAATACTGGGGCTGGGATCCTCTAAGCCCCTCCACTCTGCATGGGACTGTGGGACACAGCTGCTCATTTAATGACTAGTAATGTGGGTGGGTAATGTGCTAAAAATGTGCTGGTTTCTAAAGCTGCACTATTTAAACAGCACAGAATGGCAAGGCTTTGAAACAAATCTTAACATTTTATAAGCTCTGTAGCTGCCTGAAAAAAAAAAAAAAGAAAAGGAAGCAAATATTCATTCAAAAATGGGAGACCACCTACTTAAAATATAACCCTGCAAAGTAAGAGAAGCATTTCTTAAATAAACTCAAATACAAGCAGTGAGTCACCCTTTTGCTTCTATAAATTGGTGTGGAGTGTTTCTAGTGAAAGCCATTTGGTTTCAGAAAGGTATGGATTTGGTTCTTTTCTTCTTCTTGCTGACTCTTACAGCACAAAGTGGGTAACTCATCAGTTCAAGAACTTAGAACCCTCTGTCTTCCTATGAGTGAAGGCTTTCTCCTTTGATAACATGCTCTCTGATATCAGCTCTAGGCAGCATTGCCCTTTTTTTCCCCCTAAACCTTTTTCATGCTCATATATAAGAGCTGATGGTTCTACTGAAATAATTATTTTTCAAACCAAGTTTTATGTAAGTAAGGTGAACAGACCTACCTCTTTATTTCTTTCTTTCTTTCCCCCCGTTACAATTATTGTGATGATTCTTATTTTGTTGTGTGGTCACTCATCTGTTACAAACCCGTTACTGGTTTCCACATGTTGCTAAAATGTGTTTGGATGAGGGGATTGAGTTACTGTTTCTAGCTGTGAGTTTGTTTGGTCACTTGGACACGTTCAGTGGGATGTGAGATCCTTAAGTCCATACAGAGCCTTCCAATTGGAGATTTTCTATTTTCTTTCTTCGCTCTGGGGGACCTCACACAGACTTTCTCCTGTGAGCCCTGCTGCAAGGAAATGCATGTAGCATCACTTTACTAGAGCAAAGTGAAATCTCTTCAACCCAGCTCCTGGTATTCGTTGTCTTTGGGTTATTACTTGAAGTGCCTCCCTCCAGGGGTAAAAGTAAGAAAAAGGTATCGTAAGAGGTCTGTCAAAACTTTCAGTGTCCGTTGAAGGAAATGTTTCTTGAATAATTCCTGACAAAACTGGTTTGGTAAGTGAAGCCCATTCTTACTTTTGTTTGAGCTAAAATTGAGGAACTGGGAGTTCAAATAGCATGTTTAGCTATGAGTGACCAAAGGACCCACAGTTTCCAGAAGGACTCTCTTGAAGGAATGTTCCCTATTAGAATTATTTCCTACTGATTACAGCACTGCTTTGTTACTGTAAGTGTTGTAGGCACTAATCAGCTCTTGTTTTAGTCAAATCGGTGAATTCTGTGACTTAGATTCTGCTCTTCCTTAGAAACTTTTTGTTGATGCCTTCATATGACTGCTTTTTGTACTTGAGCACAGTGGAGAATGACTTTTCCTGTGATTCTTAGCAGCTGCTGAAAATAAACAGCATCCAGCAAGTTTGTGTGCAAACAGGGATATTTACGTTACACGGTTCTGTGTAATTGGATTTGGGCACAGCCTTGTGAGCGAATCCTTAAGGCAGAGATTAGCAATCTGTTTAATCTGCTTGATTAGTCAAGTAAATATGCCTAAGCAGCACAGAACCGAGGTGATGATACTCTGATCTTCCCTCTCAGTGGTGTTTTCCATTATGCATCATGCCTCAAGCATCAACAGTGTGGCCACATACTGCTGCAGTAGGACAACTACCGGCATGGACAAGTGGAGCATTATGCACAATGTGAAGCCATGAAGTCTATCCTTTCTAGCCCATTTTCAACAGACTGGTTCTCTGGAGTATTCTGTGGTTGTGTCCTTCCAATGCTCTTGAAGAATAAATTAATTTATTTTTCATTATGTGGCAAAAACTGAGCTCAGCACTTCCCCAAGGCTTATGGTAATAGAACGATGAAATGAAGAGAAAGAAGAGAAGCTACTGGTTCTTTACAGATGTTGTGTATGATACAGCAATGAATGGATGCTAACAAATGGGAAACAGGTGAATTCAGTCTTTGCTCTCGAGTGGGAAAGCGTCTGAATACTTGTAGGAGTATTTTATCTGAAGATGTGGGTGTGACTTGCTGGCACACGCAGTGACTTCCTGAAACCACTGGGCACCCAAATAACCAAACAAGCATGTCATGAATTTGAAGGTAACTTTCACATCTAGGACTGTGTATGTGCAGGCAATTTTGTGAATGTGCTAAGGAAAAGAGAATGTAAAGTCTGCTAGGCAGCAAATAGACTTGAATTGTATCTTTCTGTTTCCCTCAGCCAGGAAGTCACCCAGCTATTTTTAAGTCTGTGTCCATGAGCACAGTCAGACATAAGGCTCTTTCTTGAGGAAAAAAAGGACAGGAAAAAAATTTAAATATCTTGAAATGTCCTACCTCTGTTTATCTCTTGCTGACTCTCTCTTTCTGTCAAAAGGTTTACAGGTTTTTCCAGCCTAAAGGCAAGAGACCAGGTGTTCTTTCCAGAAGTCCCACATTAAAGGAGTGTCTATGTGGCAAGAAGTGAATATTTCACTCAAGTGTGTTTACCACTGACGTGTAACCCATCTCTTGGCAAACTCCTGGGAAGTTTGCTAATATTTAGATACTAGAGGATGGTGATGACAGTAAGATGAGATCAGTTTGTCATTACTCTCTGGAGTACTAGACTATGACAAAACATGGGTGTATGAACTGTTCTCTGTTAGCTGCACTTTGCAAATGGGAAAAAGGAAGATTTAATATCCCTTGAAGGTTTTACATGGAACCCACTTCTTGCTTTTCCTCCTGTTTATCACTGTAAAAGAAAGCTGAGAAGGTCATTTAAATCCCTAGACTTTAATTTGGGCAATTTATGTTAATTTTCTAGCTCTAGTGCAGATATAAGAGGGAATTTTGTACAAGTTACTTAAAACTCAATCATTCAGTAGTAACTGTGTTTAAGGTGATTATTGTAAAGTAATGTCTAACTTACACAAATGAAAACCCATCTTCAAGAATTGCCTGAAATTAAAGACAATTGCCTTTGGTATCTGACATCTCTATGATGTTCTGTTACTGGATGTATGCAACATCTTTGTAGCACCCTAGTAAACACCCATATGCTGATGAAGTGGAATATCAAAAAGACATGGAAGGGCCATGTGAAAACAGGAGAGGAATGGAGTAGAAGAGGCAGAGAGAAAGGCAATAGATAGTAGAGATCTGGGCTAGTCACTAAGTCTTTAATGCTCTTTACTTGATTCTAATACTCTCATTATTCACCTGTACCAGACTTTTTCCATCTAGGATCTGGAATGGGAAAACTTGCCCTTAGCAGCTCACTTGGAGAGAATTATAAAACCACTCTCTACCTAGTCTCCATATTCCAATGACTGCCTGTAAATCTGTAAATCCACACCTTGAGTACTGTGTCCAGTTCTGGGATCCTCAATTCAAGAGAGATGTTGAGGTGCTGGAACGTGTCCAGAGAAGAGCGATGAAGCTGGTGAAAGGCCTGGAACACAAACCCTATGAGGAGAGGCTGAGGGAGTTGGGGTTGTTTAGCCTGGAGAAGAGGAGGCTCAGGGGTGACCTCATTGCTGTCTACAACTACCTGAAGGGAGGTTGTAGCCAGGTGGGGGTTGGTCTCTTCTCCCAGGCAACCAGCAACGGAACAAGGGGACACAGGCTCAAG
Source organism: Tricholaema leucomelas (assembly GCA_013400475.1). Taxonomy (NCBI): domain Eukaryota; kingdom Metazoa; phylum Chordata; class Aves; order Piciformes; family Lybiidae; genus Tricholaema lacrymosa; species Tricholaema leucomelas. The sequence goes on from WAAF01012996.1 coordinate 414,612, forward strand.
TTGTGCCGAGGGAAGTATAGGCTGGATGTCAGGAGGAAATTCTTCACAGAGAGAGTGATTTGCCCTTGGAATGGGCTGCCCAGGGAGGTGGTGGAGTCACTGTCCCTGGAGGTGTTCAAGAAAAGCCTGGATGAGGCACTTAGTGCCATGGTCTAGTTGACTTGATAGGGCTGGGTGCTAGGTTGGACTGGATGATCTTGGAGGTCTCTTCCAACCTGGTTGATTCTATGATTCTAAATCTGGATAATGCCATACAGAGTATTACACTATCAGGGACGACTCCTCTTCCTGAGGAATAGAATTTTAACAGAGCAATGATCCCAGAACTTAAGAAAAAAGGACTAAAATAATGAATTGTTTTTATACGTGCTCATTATAAATGGTTAGATAGTCTGAAATATACCAAAGTTAAAATAATGGAGACATAGAAATTTTCTGGAGAAACACATTACATCAGAAAATTCCAGCTTTAGAAACAGAAGCTGTTTGTGAGAAGAATGCAGTTTAGCTAAGTCTCCCAATGTGAATTTTTGAAGGACGTTTATGGAATTATTGAAATATTTTCCTGACCTTTCTGGAAGCAAATGCATGCCTTTTCCAGAAAACTTTCAAGGTGAAATTTAATGTACTTTGTTTCTTAAAAAACAAACAAACAAACAAACAAAACTCCTCTTAATCTGCGTTTCTGTTCTGTGGAAGAAGAAGACATATGTTCATTTTACAGTTTTCTTAAGGATTATTGTCTAGGCATGCACTCACTTAAAAAAAATGTAGTAAATGGGTGATCACAGTTTAGAAGTAATACACATTTGTGCCAGAGGTAAAACTCCTTAAATTCCAGGAACTTGGGCTGCTCACGGGATATGTGCTGTTGCATACTGCTGCATGTGGTAGAGTTTCTGTTTTGGTCTGGATTTGGAATCTGCCGTTTTTGAGTAGCTCAATAACTGAATAAATCCAGTTGATCTGAGATGTTTTCAGTATCATGTATCCTTGGCCAGATGCAACTAAAAGTTATGCATTTGTTAAGGAAACGAAATATTAATGTTTCAAAATGCAGATTGATTGTATGTACACACTTAATATGTGTGTTGCTGATACCAGTAAAGAAGAACTTCCATAGATTTCTGTTCTTAGTGTAGCACGCATTAAAAAAAAAAAGAGCAAACTTTTTTGCCTTCTCTCTTGATGAAGGCTGTCAAGACCAGTCCAGCATTGGAAAACTGGTTGATGTTTCTGTTTAAGCAGCAAAGTAAATTAAACACAATCCCTGGAGAGGATACCTCTGCCATGTTCCCTTGGAAGGCTCCTAATTGGACAGAGGCACTCTCTGTCCATGCACAGACACACGTGGGGAGTTAATTCCAGCAGACTTTACAGCCACCTCTGCACAATAACAATAAATAATGAAATAAATGCAGGGCACTTTTGCTGGTTGGTTCTCAAAGCAGTCTATAGACCACTTAAACAGTAGCACATTGATGTTTTTCTCACCCTTGGAATAGAGCGATCCTGTGTCAAAACATGGCTGCCAGTTAAAAGCACATAGTGAAATCACACAGCGTTTAGGACAGGAATTAATACGCACAGTAAAACTTCAGGATGTTTTTAAGAATGCAAAATATAAGCAGTGTTGAATATGAATTATGCCTTTTTTTGATATATGTCTGTCATTGCTGTTTGACTTGAGAGCCAGAAGGGAATTTTGCAGAAAATGGCTCTGTTCTCAACCCTCATTCACTTAGCCAGGGAAATTCTCTTGCTCTTGTATGGTTATCTTTTACTTTTAGTACCAAACTTCTTATAATGTGCATAACCAATAGTTGAACCTGACCAGAGATGGGGAAGTGATTGCAGTATCATTGGCTAAATCTGTTAGTTTTACCAACCTGACTGAGTATCAGTGTCAAAGAAACAGAGGAACTCCAAATACCACAGGGAACAATGATCCCCAGATGTGCTTGAACAGCTTGTATGGAAGCCTGTGCTTTCAGAGCTTAGCTGCCCTTGGTACCTAAACTGGGCTGATGGAAGTCCTCAGAGCACGTTTCTCTCTCTCAGCACACTGTGCAACCGCTCCCTCCTAAACTGATCTTGAATATGTGTCACAGATAGCATTGAACTCCTTTATATATGATACCACAAGCTGTCATCCATTTTCCAGGAGCTTGGAGCTACCACTTAAAAGGCCTTGAGCCAAGCATATTTGTTTGCATTTGCTAAGCTTAAATGCAGGTGTTTGTCACTTGAAAATCTTGGTATCTTTTGGTTCTTCCACATCCATCTCAATATTTCTTTTCAGTGAGGCCAGAGGTGCAGTGATGATTTCCTTAGTTTTCCTTTCTCTTTTTCACGGGTGTATGTGTGCACATCTTCTATCCCAATTATTCAGTTTGTAGGAGGATGTTTCTCTTTGTTTTTCAAAGCCCTCTTGCCAGTAGTAACTTAGAACTTTTCCTAAACTCTGAAATCTTGTACTGGAAACTTGAAGTTGAGTGCTTTGTGGTTTCTAGCACCAAGCTGCTTCTCAGCACCATGTTTTCCACTGGCTTGTCACTTGTTTATAAGAGACTGATAGGAAAAAGTTTAACAAACTTGACCATGCTTTTGGTTTTCGAAAGTTAAGGGGACAAGCACGTAAAAAACCTGAGCAGTTTGTTTGTTTTCTTGTTTGTTTTAACTCCATTCATATTTTCCCTGAGCCCTGAAAAATATTCTTGTTAATGAATGCTCTACCACTGAACATTCACAAGTAATACATTTTAGAGTCTTACCTTAGGAAAAAAATGAAATGGTGAGATACTACTGATTTCCATTCCCAGCAGTTTAAAGATGCAGGGTCAGGGTGATTTTTGGTTTTTCTTCATGGTAAGCTCTAATGACACACTGTTAGAGGAACTACTGTGTGTTCAGTAGTGAGGAATGAAGCTCTGAAGCTCTGGAAGTTTGGAAAAGTTCAGATGCCTCAAAATGCTTGGATTCCTCTCAAAATTTTTTCTTAGCTGTATAAATCTACCACCCAGTTGTCATCCTCTGAGGAATTAGCAGAAAAAAAAACAAAACCAGCATATTTATAGGACAAATAATTTGGCTGATCGAGAGAAGTATGTTAGCAATACTTTTTTGATTCACATTTGAAAGAATATTTCTTCCATTGCAGTCAGAAGTCAGGGCTGCAAGTGGGCTCTTTCCAGCAAACTTACAAAAGCCTTTTTCTTTCTGCAGGCATTTAGCCACACCACCATGGGCTGTGATCTTGTCAGTTCTCATAAGCTACTAACACCAATGGTAATAAAATACTTTCCCTCGTTATAAGATGTACATTTCCATGAATTGGTTTGGTTCATCTCATAGATGAAGTGTCAAATCTCTCTCTTTTTTTTTATTTTTAAAGCTTGAAGAACAGTGGAAGAATGTTGAGCAGCTTTCTGACTATTAAAGCTAGTTGTATGACAAGAAGCCATTTCTCACAACTAATTCTGTAACGGCAAAACTTATTTGGTACAGACGTAGCCTGGAGGGCTGGTGGCACCTTTCTCTCCTAGTGAGGTAAGCTAATTTAACACAACAGGATCAAGCCCAAAATGTATAAATGGCAACTCATAGTGCAAAATTTACATCTTTTGAAATGCAGCCTGGTATCTGGGATAATACACCAGAAAAGACAAACTTCATGTGAAGTCTCTCTTCTTTCCTACATAAGCAATTATCATTCAGGTGGATTTAAAAGGGCTTACAGCATAGCTCATTTATACAATGTGTTAATGTGTATTACTTCTCCCGCCGCTGAAAGCCAGCCACTTATGAACTGAAACATGGCATCAGTTCAACAGCATGGAGCAGCAAACTGCAGCATGGCAGGCACTGAGCACAGCAAATATCTCCAGCTGAAAGAGCCCAGACAGCAGCGAGAGAGAGAATTTAAGTTGTATAGTGTGTCTTTAGGTAGGACTTGCAACTTGATGTGACTCGTGGAAAAAACAACCTGGGGTTGTTATAACAGTTACAAGTGACGGGGATGATCTAGATCCTGAGCTTTGCTTAGATGACACTATTAATGCTCTGGTACTCCCTTGCACTGTACTGTGTTGGTGTATCCTTATTGACTCAAGCTTATAAATGTGTTGCCAGCGCTACTAGCAAGAGCAGATGAATTTTCTTGTCTTCAGTAGACCCTGCAGACATAAAAAGAGCTCAGCATCTGAGTTCTTCTGACAACTCTGTTTTAATTTGGTAATATTTCAATTGCTAATACTTCTTTGACTAGGTAGGTTATTAGAGAGATGCATTTGCTGCTCTGCAGCAACATCCTCTCTTCCTGTGAAAGCAAAGCATTATGAATGCAAAAGACTTTTCTTGCTAACACCGTTGAGAGGATGGAAGTTCTGGTGGGAAAACTTCCAAGTGAAACTTTGGCTTCACTCAGCTGGAGTGGCACAGCCTCCATACTAACAGCACTGGGATTTTTTTTATCCCCACTCCCCCTTCTTCTATTTTTTTTTCTTTTTAACCAAACCAAAAAAATCCCCAAACCCACAAACTTCCCTGTGTCACAGCTCTGTGCAAATATTTCCCATATGTCAGCTGGCTGATCCAGTAATCACTTAGTGCCGGAGTGTAAATTACACAAGCAGCAGCACGCACACAAATATCGGACTTGTACCATTCTGTAATTTGGTGAGATTTAACTGCGGTGAATTGGACTGATTCTAAATGAAAAACTTTATTTTAATAGCTGTATAGATTCAGTGCTAGGACTATTATTCTGTCTCCCACATTACTCCCTGCCAATTCAGAGTGTTTCACTTGTGTTTTAATGGTGCCTTGCCTGCTGTTTGCTTCCTCCATTGGCGTTCATTTCTATCCAGTCTGCTGTCCTTGCTCCATGAACTGGATTCTTTGGGTAGCAACTGTCTTTTTTTTTTTTTTAACATCTAGAACAGGTAAACAAATTATTTTATAGTGTAAACTGTTATTTGTTTTTTATCTTTAATAGTGCTCTTGAGCAGCTGAGTGTAATGTTTGGGACAGGGTAATAGCTAGAGAGTATTTTGATTGTAGGGAATTCTGGCAGACTTTAAATTAATCTTTTCCTTCAAGGTGGTAGGAGTGCACTCCTCAGCACAACACTAGTTGAGCATATGCTGGCACTCCTGGGAGGCAGAAGAAATATAATGGGGGGGGGAGGGGGTGGTTGTGGAGGGGGCTTGGATTTCTGAGACTTTTTTAAAAGAAAAACTTTTCAGAAAAGAATGCTTTGAATAGCCTTGGCTGCAGGTTTCACTCTCTACTCCTGTCTGCATGCCTGTGTACGCAGGTTTTCTCTGGTCCCCCAGCAGTGACTGGGCTGCGTAGGGCTAGAGGGCAGGTAGTGAGCTGGAGAGAGATTGAGGCTGGCTCTGGACTGCAGCTCAGGGAGCAGAGGACAACAACTGTTAGTAGCAAGAACTCTTGCTGATGGAGTCACCTTCTCACAGCTCTTCACCACTTACGGTGTTACTTTCTCTGCACCCACAATGATTTGAAAATGTCTTCGTGGACACTTTTTCCAACCAATCTTTACACTGCTTGTAACAGCTCTCATGTAAGCCTGATGCTTGCATCCTTTCCATCTTGTTTTCCTTTCCTTGATTTCATATTGTTACCGGAATTTATGTACTAGTCTTATTCTGTCTTACATCACCTCCTTTATTTTAGTTTCTTCTTCTCCTGTCTCCTTCTACTCCTCAACATTTTTTCTTTGTAGTAGAGTTGCAGGCATGGACATTCAATGCTGTTAAAACAGAAGAACAGAAATGGTATGCACATTGGAGCCTGATTAGACTTATTTGTCCTTGCTCCCTAGCTCATGTTCATCCTCTCTTTCACAATGGTATTGATCATAAAAACATATATTTTGCCCTGACCAATACCGTGAATGAATGTAGTATGTCATGAGCAGATTCAGTCACAAGAATTGAAGCACTTGTTGGGTTATGGCTGGCAATAAATGTTTTGTAAACCTGACATTTCAGATGTATTGCTTTGCTGCTGTTTCTTTTCTTCTTTCCTTCCCTTTTTTTCCCCTTTCAGGAAATAAAAAAGATGCAAACTTTCTTTCGTGGTTTCAGACAATATTTTTACCTAACTGTGTAAAAGAATCAGCTCTTAAAGGCAAGCTCTAACCTTATCATCAGGATTTAAGAGGAAAAATGTCCCAGCCCAAGAGGCAACTTGGTCAAATTTCCACTTAATTAGACCCATTAGAATATGAGTTGGCTGAGCACAGCCTTGACAAAAGCACCCACCAATGTGGACCTCTGCATGACATCACTTTTCTGAGTAAGTACACAGGTCCCTACAACCTTTCCTCCTGTGGGTGGCTGCCACAATCCAGAGTTAGTGGTTTAGACAAGGATCACCTGAGCCAAGCTGGCTGATAGCAGTAGACAAGGCTCATTCTGTGCATCTGCCCAGAAAGTTTCTGGGTGGTCCTTAAGTTTCTTTGGGGATGACTGTGTGATTTTCTTTGGGTAGAAAGAGTAGCCTGTGTAGGCCAGTAGTCCTTGATCATGCATGAAGGTGCAAAATGCATCTCCCTGCACCTGCTGGAATAAAACTGGCCTTAGACTTTCTTTTTCAAAGTTCCTTTTATTGTCTCTGCAGCAGTTCTCTAGAAACAGGTAAGAAAGTGAAACTCTTGCTGCAAGTTGCAAGGGGAAAATGAAACTCCTGCTCTGCACAGTTGCAAGGGGAAGAAGCAGAGCAATTCTTTAACTAATCTTGATATAACTCAGAATTATTTACTATAGCAATTATTTCTGTGAATTCAGAGTAATAGTAGGACTTCTTTTTCCTGGCAAAACCCTGTGGAGATAAAAATGGTTCTTGCCACATTGGTACAGTGGCAACCACTGCAAAGCAAAGTGATCCCCTGAGATGTGAAACTCAGCAGTTTCCCACTGAGTGCTGGACCAGCTGTGGAAGGAGGAGGAATAGAAGGTGATATGAGTTAGATTTATGCTGATGTATGAGGTGAGTGTAGATTTTTGCTTAGAAGTTGCTAGAAGGTCATGGTATTTTACCTACTGAGATTTATACATTTGAAAATGAACCTCCAAATGGGAATGTTTCCAAAGTCTAATAAAGCAGAGCTATGCTCATACACTGACCTTGGCAAGCCTGCAGGTAAGTTCCACAACTTCTACCACCTTATAAACACTAAGATGGGTTATATAGAAAAAACTATAGAGGCTCTATTTAGAGACTTATGGTAGCAAGTAGGCAGAAAAACTTCAAAACCACCAATTTAATTTATTGAAGGTCTCAACAGGAATATATAGGAAAAAATTCTGTCTTCCACTGCAAATATTCCCCAAACATGCCACTCTACCCTCCAAGAGTACCCAAGATTTAAGGCAAGGGATGGGGGAACTATGTAAAACCTACTCAGTAACACCACTAAACAAAACTCAAAGGATGAACAGAAACCTGGGTCTGTATTTTACCTGATTAGCTCAGAAAGGAAGCATATGGCTGAGAGGTTTTTCAAGGTACACTTTACTGGGGGTGTGATTGTATATCATGGTTGTAGACAACACAAGACAACAACCACTGGGACTTTGACACAATTTTAAATGTTTTCCAGCCTGTCACTGGATTTCCTAACAGTTCTTAAAAGTTCCTTTTCTGGATCCATGTGGGGAAAACACAGGTCAAGCAGTTGTCCTTAGTTCCAACTAAAATGTAGGTAATGCTGTTTTAGGGTTCAGGATCTCTGTCTCCAAGGAGGCAGAACATGCCAGAAAAAAAACACAAAGCACAGCCCAGAAGTGGAGTCTGGACCACTCAAGGGCACAAATTAGAGCAGCTTCAGGAAATGGTCTCTCCCACCAGCATCCTCCCAGCTTGCTGATGCAGCAAGACACCACGGCTCTGTCTGTGCTGGCTCTCTGCCACTCCTGAACTCTAGGAATTTCTAGAGGCCAACTTATGCTGCCTTTACTGTATTAGGGCAGCATGAAGAGGCCACAGCGAGTGGTGCAATTATTTATCTGTAGAATTCCAGGAAGTGACAGGAATCACAGCCCTCACACCAACTTGTAATAATTTTGCACTAAAGCATCGTTAGGTTTGTCATTAAATCATTTTTAGAAGTGTGTTTTTTTTTTTCCTTTTTCTTGCATTACCTGTCTAGGATCAGAAGAAAGCCAAATAATATTTACAGAAGCCAGATGAAAATGGTGGTTTACATTTTAGTATACCTTTTAATATGCTGTGGGGGTTTTGTACCTGTACTTTTTATATTTAAATCTGAAAAGCACTAAAAGAGGCTCTTCTAAATAGCTAGATACTGGTATTTCGTCTACTGTGTTCACATGGAGCTTTCAGCTCTAATAAACCTGAATAGTTACTGCCTTTATGGACTTTCAAATTCTATTTGTCCCAGAGATGTACAATATTTGGACATGGACTATGGAAATGGCACTTTGGGACTGGTTTAATGGCCATAGGTTGACAGTTGGACTCAATAATTTTGGAGGTCTTTCCCAGCTGAAACAATTCTATGATTCTGTGATATTTTAGCATGAATGAGACTGCACAATATGAAATTAATAAACCTGTGCTCTTTGGAGCTGCCATAGCAGTGCTACTGAAAGGATGAGACTATGAACATGGTCCCAAGTGCAAGAATTTTTGTGTGCTAGTTTGAGGCTAATTGGAATATTTTAATGAGAAAAAATAGATTACAGGCTGTGAAAAGGAAACAGTGGTGATGTCTACTTCACTCATAGGCTTGCTGAGATGTATAAAAACAAGAATACAAAACACAGATAAGAGACAGTGGGAGAATCAGTGTTGGTCTGTGTGTGTGTCTCTGTTGCAGTTGGTGCCCCAGGCTGCTTCTGTGTAACTGAGTCGTCTGCTTTCTAACCCCCCTTGCCGACCCTCCAACTTCACCTTGCAGGTAAGGTATACTCTAGGATAAGGTAGAGGGGTAGAAAGGTGGTTGGGAAACCCTCCTGGGGACTCTGATTCCTGGGAGGGGTACTGTGTTTCTGTATCACTTTTTAGTTGTATATTTCTGTGTATACATTAGTAATATATTGTAAATATCTGCTTATATATTGTGCTAAACTATAAATATAGCTTCATTCCTTAACTTCCATCAGGCTGAGTCTAGTCTGGGTGATTTCATAAGAGTGGGGGTGGAGGGTAACTCTCAAACCATCACATTTTGTCACAGAATGTCTATGTTTTTCCCTAGTTTTTCCTTATTGTTTTTCTAAAAGGTTTTTTTTTTTTTTTTTTTGGTTATATTTTCAACTTAGCAAAACGTACAAGAGATTACTACTCAGCTTAGAATCCTGTCTTGTGTAGCTCCAACTAGCTGGTTCATACTTTAGGGCTGGTTTTAATTTCCAGGAGTGCATTTTGCTGATTTGAATTGTGGAGTTTTGCCAGTGCTACTCATAAAGTGGACTCTCATCTAACATAAACTTTTTAGGGCTTATCCTACATCTGCAGTTCACAATTTGTGGAACACACAGCCCATGTGCTGGGGATGTATGGAACTCCCAACTGGTTTCATTAATGTAGTTTTCCAGTTTCGTGTTGGAGATCTACTTCTGTCCATGTCGAGGGATGTTTTTGCAATGGTTTTGGCTCTTCTAGCAGCAAATCCTTGAAATGGTGGAATTTATATTTCATTATATTAATAGAAAAATGCATATTTTTTTCTTTTCCAAGAGTCATATTATTGCTCTTGTAAAGGAAGCATCATTCACCAGATATTGATCCTTCTCCTCTGGTTAGAAGGGCTGGTCCATGAAAGTTTCTGGCACAGCAAATAGGAAACCTTCTGCATTTAGATGTAATTGCTCTCTCATGAAAACAGAGAATAGTAGCAAAGAATTGTGCCTGGACTCCACACTTTTTAACAGAAAAGACTGAACCTTCCATGCAGCTGTTTTGGTTTGGGGTTTTGTGGTTATTTTTGGTTAGTTTGTTGTGTTTTAATTTTTTATCTAAGTAATATAGAAGTCATAAAGCCAATTTTAAGTCAGAGAAGTTACCTTGTTCCAGTACTCACTTGACTCTCACTGACTCTATTGAATTTGTATTTTGGGACTGAGACCTACATACAAATCCCAAATTGCCTTTTGTTTAAACTGTGTGACTGTAAGCCTACAAACTGCTGTGGCCTCAGTGTGTGCCAGAAGAGGCATCCTGGAACTGTGATATGCATCAGCGCAGATCTGTGTTCATCTCTCTCTAGAGAGAAAGGAGGACCTGCCAGATGCATTGAAATCCCACTTCTCTTGTAGTACTTAATTTGGCTCAAATCAAGCAGATAAGATGGATGCAGAGTCCTTCTAAGAAGAAAACCAGGGAGGGTAAATGATATGCTTAGACAATAAGAGAGGCAGACCTCATAGTAGTGCCCTAAAGAACATCTTGGCAGTCAGGCTTTATTGTAGTTTTATGTTACGTGCTTGCCTAATCTACATCACAACCTGCAGCCACAAGCAGAATCTTTAGAACCAGAGAACCGTTCTGTAAAATGCAGAGTAGTGGGAACCGAAGGCCTCAATGCTACATCTGTCTCAATTTTTGTGATTGAAGGAATGTCAATTTCCTCTCTGCTGCACATTTCTTCTCTGGAATTGGCTGCAGAACATGTCTAATTATTGTCTATCACTGCCTTTGTAGGTTAGTTTGAATTTCCTCTCAGACTACACATATCAGCTTTGAACTGTGTGAGTCATGTGCAATGCAGAACTGCATATGTTAACCTGTCTGAAGATATTTAGAATCATAGAATCAACCAGGTTGGAAGAGACCTCCAAGATCATCCAGTCCAACCTATCACCTAGCCCTATCCAGTCAACTAGACCATGGCACTAAGTGCCTCATCCAGGCTTTTCTTGAACACCCCCAGGTGACTCCACCACCTCTCTAGGCAGCCCATTCCCATTCTACTTGTGCTATAGACACCTGCTATGCTTTTAATCCATTGAATATAGAAATTCTATGTCATTAAGCCCAACATTTGAGGCCTTGAAAGTAAAAAAACAAACCACCCACCTTTTAAAAACATCCTACTTTCCATCAGTTTTCTCATGTGTCTTCCTGATATGAATACAAAATCTTTAGACTTATTTGAATAAACTGTCTGTAAAAATGCAGTTTTACCTTGGGAGATGGCATACTCTAAGACTGAGAAGATTGATTGGTCTTGTTTTTGGGGATCACAGAAATAATTCCACCTATCAGCATAGACTGGGGACTGATCTGTTGGAAGGCAGTGAAGGGGATAAGGATTCGGGGGTCCTAGTTGATGAGAGGTTGACCATGAGCCAGAAGTGTGCTTTTGTGGCCAGCAGGGCCAATGCCATTCTGGTGTGTATTAGAAGGACTGTGGTTAGTAGGTGGAGAGAGGTTCTGCTGCCCCTCTGGCATACTATGTCCAGTTCCGGGCCCCCCAGTTGAAGAGGGACATAAAACTGCTTGAGAGAGTCCAGTGAAGAGTCACAAAGATGATGAAGGGAATGGAACATCTCTCTTATGAGGAGAGACTGAGAGGCTGGGCCTCTTTAGCTTGGAGAAGAAGAGACTGAGAAGTGACCTCATCAATGTTTATAAATATGTAAAGGGTGAGTGCCAGGAGGATGGAGCCAGGCTCTGCTTGGTGATGCCAGATGACAGGACAAAGGGCAATGAGTGGAAGCTGAGGCACAGGAAGTTTCACATAAATACGAGGAGGATTTTTTTTCACTGTGAGCGTGACAGAACACTGGAACAGGCTGCCCAAGGGAGTTGTAAAGTCTCCCTCTCTGGAGATATTCAAAACCTGCCTGGATGTGTTCCTCTGTGATCTGCTATAGGTGATTCTGCTCTGACAGGGGGGTTGGACTGGATGAGCTTTCAAGGTCCCTTCCATTCTGTGACTCCCTTGGAGATCAAGGAAGACGTTCTACCTTCTCTGGAAGGGTGTGCATCTTCATGGGTAACATACTGTTCTGGAAGAGTGCTTTTGGTGCAAAGAGCCACTTTTCCTGAAGGTAATTTGTGTAATGAATTCTGTGCTGTGAGCTGAAACTCACTAGCCTGTGATGGGGCAGCATGCTCTATCTTGTGTTGCTTGTGTTATACCTATGGAAGTCCTATGTGGATTGAACAGTTTAAACACACAGTTCATAAACTTTAGAGAGAGATAATTAATTCACTATTAATGAATAATTAAAAGCACTGAAAGACTGGACTGAAAAGCTGTTGTCAGCAGTTGTGAATGGAGTGAAGGATATCTTGGCAAAGCCGTGTGACAATCTGTGTCATGACTATTTTGGGAATAAAACCTGCTTTTCCCATTTTTATATATCTGCAATGTAGCACATAACTGTTAGTCTTTCTGATCCAGTTGTTTTGGGAGAGATTAGAAAGATGTTTGAGATGGGTGGTGGGTGCTTCATGAAAAAAAATGAATAATCATAGGGCAGGTTGAAGCTGTGAATGTCAGAAAGTTCAGACCCCTGACAGGGAAGCTGCTACTCAAACTTTATAATGAGGATCTTTTTCCCTGTTCTGACCTCTCTGCCCAAGTCTGGCATTTGACTTTACAGCACATTGGTCAGTTCTTCAGTCAGCATTTCCTCAAACGTTTATAGTTCCACTTTAAAGGTGGAATTCTCATCCTGAAGATGATAATCCTTCATCATGTAAAATGACCGTGCTGTAATAAGATCTTCTTGCAGGGTGCAAATGTGTTATTAGGTGTCAGTCTGGAGGCTCAGGTCATCCACCAGCTGTTCTACTGCACAGGTTGTATTTTTTTGCAACATTTGGTGGAACATTTCAGGACTGTGAGATTATCTGAACCAGATGTGAAAAGCCATCTCCCTGACACAAGTGTGCAATTAGTCATAAGTGATTACCCATGACCCCTTATGTGCAAGGGGAGGGAAACTTAGGGTTAACTGCTGTCTGCACCTTAACTGAAGAGGGCTATAAAAGTTCCTCTTTTTTACTTAGACTTCAGCTGATTTTCTGCTTGTTCTTGCTTTTGAGATTTTTTGGGGACATATAAGCCACGAGAAACCTAGAAATTTGAGTCCTACTTGGAAAATACTAACAAAGCTATTGAGTCAGAGACCCCAGTCCTGTTTGTCCAGTACCTTTCTCTGTTGTTCACAGTTACAAAGCCAGTGAAACATCGCGGGCTGTCACTAGTGAAGGGATTGAATCTAGTGTCCCAAGGGCAAAAAACAAATTAAAGACCACCCTCTGGCTAGATAACCTTTTTCAAAATGAAGCACACATCATTTTGAGCTACTTCTGCCACCAGCTGCTGTAACATGACAAGGAGAGAGATATGAAACTCTTGGAGGGCTTTACTTGTCAGCATCAATACCTTCACTCCCTCTGGAAACTGATAAGCACTGGTATTTAAAGCCAAATGGAAACCTTAAATGCTTTTGGCAATCTACATGTTAACTTATGTTCTTTAGTTGATTAATGTTTTCCATTTTTTAGGACTGGTGTTCATCTTTACCTCTCCAGCATGATTTTCACATCTACTTTCCCTCAGTTATGAATGTAGGCTGTAAACTAGTCAGAGGTCTACATTTATTTATGGAAGAGCCACAGCTCTGACACAGTGCAAGAGGTAGATGGTGTTATGTGGACTTCGAGCATCAGGTGGAGATGTTGCAACCTGTTGTCACAGAAGGTAGAAGCAGTCAGTCAAAGATGACTAAATTGAATTGTCTTTTTGATATTCTCTTCTCTTCAGCCAAAACTGCTTTGGATTTATGAACACTGAGCCTTAATTTGTTAGTTCTCCTCTGTGCCTCTAACACAGATAATCAACAGCTAATGTAGACTGAGGATGTGGGAAAATTGAGTGCTATCACTTACTTTCTGAAGATGTTGTATAAAAGCAGAGCTGCTCTCTCACACTTTCAGAGGAGCCATGATCAAGGAACACAGGATAAAGCATGTCTTGCATGAGATCTTCAGCTGCAATTTTTTAGTTTGAAAAAGAGGAGGCTGAGGGGAGACTTCATTGCTATCTACAACTACCTGAAGGGACATTGTGGAGAGGCTGCTGCTGGTCTCTGTTCACAGGTAATTTGAGACAGAACAAGGGGGAATGGTCTCAAGCTGAGATTGGGTAGGTTTAGATTGGATATTAGGAAAAAAAATTCACAGAGAGAGTGGTCAGGGACTGGAATGAGGTGCCCAGGGAGGTGGTTGAGTCACCCACCCTGGATGTCTTTTAAGGATGGTTTGGATGTGGTGCTTAGGGATATAGTTTAGGGTGAATCTTGTAGAGTAGGGGTATAGGTTGGACTTGATGATTCCAAGAGGCTTTTCCAACCTGGATGTTCCTGTGATCACAGCAGTTGCCAATGTCTGGCTTTGAAAAAGGTTTGCTGTAGTTGGTGACCTACCTGACAGCAGTGCAGCTCCTGGAGCAAATCCCAGGCAAAGTGCTAGACTTTCCCCCACAGTCATGAAGACCATGAGGAGGGGTACTAACAGACCAGATTGTATCTCCTGGCCTATTCAGGTCACTAGCATATGGAGAGTTAGGCTCTGTGAGAGCTAACTCACTTTTGTGGACGGTGGAAACTTGAAGTAAGGGTTTCTTAAGTGTAGTGTCTTTATGGGAAACCAAGAGCCTTCCTTCCCTTAAGGAAATATTTAAAAGCTTCACCAGACTACCCCTTCTTCACCCATCACAGTAGGGTATGAACAACAGCTTGACCACTAAAGTATTCCAGACAGTTTTGGATTCCCAGTGTCAGCCAGGCTCGGACAAAGAAACATTGGCATTTGTCCTCTAGAGAAATTTTCTTTCCTTTCAACAGTGGTCAGGTTCTTTCTGAATCTACGTGTAAGATTAAATATGAAGAAACATCTCAGTTTAAATGTAAGCCTTTCATCATTTTTCTTGAAGTATTTCCCCCCCCTCCCCAAGGTGCTTACCATCAGGGTAGTGCTGCACGAAACACATTTACTTCTGAGTTTTCAATCACTACTTGCACTGTAAAACTTAATGGACATCAAGGGAAGAATATTTGTTGGTCAAACAACAATTTTTCAAGATTTATAGTTTCTATCACTCTTGGTTATGACCTTACCCTCCATCCCAGCTACTCCTCTCAGCATGCAGCTGAATTTTTCCAGTTTCATGGCATGCTTGAAGTTCTTCAGAATTCAGTATTCATACTGAGTTCTGACAAAGTGTTGAGTGTTCGCTCAAATGTTCAGATAAATATTAGACCCTAGCGTTGCCCTCCAGATGGAGAAAACTATCAAAACAACCTTTGGACGTAAGGTCCATTTCATCCAATGTTTCCTTGTCAACTATGACAGCTCTATCCTGGCTCTGCCTGTGTAGATCTTGATCCACCTCTGCAGCCAAAAGGCTCCAGGTACAACCCAAGCAGAGGACGGGTGAAGGCTGGTGACATCTGCGTGCACCTGGTCCCTGGGTAGAAAATGAGATGCTATTCCAGCAATAAAGGGTTAATGTGAGTGAAAGAGAGCTCTGACTGTAATTTCCCTTTGGCAGCTTAGATACACACTGAACTTTGGCTGTGGGAGCAGGGCTATCGAAGCAAACCAGCCTGTTCACCTCCTCAGTGCTATATGTGCTGAAACCTTGTGGGATCAATGCTCTTGTTTGGGTTTCTTAATTCCTGCCAGATCAGGGCATTTAGTTTGGACCATAAGAGAAATAGAAGCTGTTCACAAGGCTTGGGTCCAAATTTCCACACCATCTGCTGTGTTTGGAGATCAGTGTGGATGTTTGAGCCTGCTATAAAAGTAGAGAGAAAAGAAAGTAACGTTTAATAAAGAAGTCAAATGAACAGGAAAACCAGGGAATGAACCCAAAAGATGTCCATCCATGTTCTTGGACATCATAAATTAGGAATGGAGTAGCACTAAACAAAATAAAATGACAGACAGAAGAGCATAAGAGTATTAAACTCAAAGATAAAATGAAGTCAGTTTTCAGTGGTGGTGTGAAGGGGAAGGTGATCAAGCTTTGACTGATTACTCACCTGGAGTTAGAAGTTAAGACTAATGTCTTCTTTGACAACTTCTGGCTGCAGATGTTGGAGACTGAGGTAGGAAAGGGGAATGTGGTAGCTTTCAGACCCCGGTCTTTCACCAATAAAACATGAGCAGCCCAAATGTCTCCTGTGGAACTGCTCCTGAAGTTCCCAGTTTGAGTCCTTTATGTGTCAGAATACGCCAGATGTGAAGAATGTGAAATTTGGGTGATGAGGCTGATTTATATAAGCATAAGACATGGGTAAAAAATACTGTCATGATTAGTTAAAGATTGGAAATTGGAGAATTAGAAAGTAATGTTTAATTGAGAAAAATATCGTCTCTGTCACCCTTTTGAATCTCATGGCAAAAATTATTGTAACTGGAAAATGAAGAAGAAAGGCCTAGTGGTTCGTTATAAAGGTGGTGTAAATTTTACAGCAGTCTTTAACAGCCCCAAACCCATAATAAATGGGAATATCTATATGTCGTTACATAAAAGCCTGATCAGGAGCAGAGTGCTGGATTTCCTTCTGAACACTGCTTCTTTATTTGCACTGTCTTTCCAAAAGAGCTAGGGAAGGACTTCAAAACTTCAAGTTGCTGCTGTGTCAGCAAGAGGTTTAAATACCATTAAAGCCCTCTTAATTAAAAAGAACAAATAATATTGTGTGCTGTCAAACCACAGAATGTAAATGATGACTGACTCACCTGGCACTGTGTCTTTAGCATCTGAATGTGTGGGGCAGTTTTGTTTGCCTATTTTGGGGCTGCTGCTTCTCTTTTCCCCTAGCAAGTTTGTTTTCCATTCTGTTTTCCATTGTTTAGGTAACTGCAGTAATGGCATTCCCAGGGCAATGTTGGCTTCCTTTGTGGAGTAGGAAAGCAAAAGCTGTTTTGAACTTAAGCTCTGATCATGTAAAGTACCCTGCAATTGTGGCAAATTTTCATGGCTAAACACAAAATGGTGTTTTCTTCTGATGGCCAGGGAAGGATATATATTAAACAATCTGATCTGTAATGCGTGGTGTTAGATTATTTATTTGTTTTAGGCAATGAAGGATGTTATTTGATCTTTTCCTCACTGCCATTTGTCTTGCAGTCTACTCTGCAGATGAACTGGGAAAAGAGTATGGTCCTTCACCTCCCAGACAAGCCTTTTGTTTGTCACTGCTTTTGCACAGCTTTCAACCCTGAATTTCTGTGTGGGCTTGGGTAAATTTCTATTCTCCTTGAAGGTAACCAACACAAGAATCAAGTTATAGAAACACTGCTCTTTTCCTGTGCACCAGTTAATCCACTAGACATATAGATGCATGGTATCTGAGTAGACACACTCATTGAAAAATAATTAAAAAGACAAGAGGAAAGGTTAAATGAATGTAAAATACCCAAATAAGACCTTTAAAATATTCTTTGCAACTCCTTGCTACGTGGTTTAGAAGCATTTACAAATAATCACACCGGTACATGCTCACGTGTGGCTTTCTGAAGGCTGTAAGGCTTGCAAAACAATGTTACCCTGCCTTGTTGAAAGTATTTAATGCTTTCCTTTACATCTTCATCGTCTTTAACTCATTAATCCTCACCACACTTCCCTGAGGAATGGGAATATTACCACCATTTTATATGTAGAGAGCCAAGGCAGAGACATATTGAGCCTGAGCTCATAAAGGAATTTCATGGTGTAAATCCTCCAGTTATGCTGCTATCAGTGGGACTTGGATGCCTGGGAACCTCTGTGATCTGTGCTGAATTTTTTTTTTTTTGGCCAAGAAAACACCAAGAGCCTGGGTCAGGCAAGAAATTGGAGCTGAGATTGCACAGAGATGTCAGGTTAGTGCTGGAGGCATTGGGTGGCATTTCTTTCTGCTGCTTTCTCCTCTCGAGCTGCCCACATCCCAGTCCTCCCAAGCATTTGCTCATATAACTCCTATGAGATCAGGTTGTGTGAACAGGCTGAGGTGTTTTATCTTGCTGTATGTTCAAGATAGCTCTAGCCCAGTGTCCTGACTGCAAAGAAGGAGCTCTAGCATGCACCTGACAGCCAGTTTGTGCCAAAAGTTAAAGTAGGAGACTTAAGAGTAACATCCAGCATAATGTATTATGAGTTTCAAAATGTGGAATGTTGCTGAGCTACTGATTTTTTTCCAAAGGGATTTGCGCATGCCCAGGCTTTGTGCTGTCCTCAGTATTTAAGGTAACTCATATGGGTAAAGTCTGTTGAAAACCAAATTTTTGAAATAAAGAAAATTAATTTTCAGATTTTGTCTCCACATTCTGTAGGTGAAAGCTGTGACTTGCACTAGGAGCTTTTACTCCTTTCCTCTAACAAATTGTCACCTGAAAAAATTCTGTAATTCCTTGATTCTTTGCTAGGAAACCATAGGAAAAATGACATTTTTGATCAGAAATCCCAACTGAAGTATCACCATTTCATTGCTTACTTAGATTAAGCTAAAAACATTTGTCATTAGGAATGCAAGAGGTAATTTCCTGCCAGAACACTCAAACCTTTGACATTTTTCCTTCAAAAATCCTTAAATGTGTGGTAGAGTATCAAAGGCTTTTCCCTACCATCAGCAGCAAAGGTCAATGGTTTCTGACAGATGCATATTAGGCCTGACTTAATTATGACTGAGTGCCACAATGTTTTATAACATCTGTTATCCAATGACTACAAAGTGTCTATAATTCTATTTTTTTTAGAGGACTAGCAGATGAAAATGAAGATTTCAGCTGGGAAATCTGAACTGGCAGAAGGAAAAAAAAAAAAAAAGGTCCTTCTTTTTTCCCCTGGAATATTTCTAGTAATTGCTATAATTTTGAAGCAACTCAAACGTTAAAAATTCCCACACGTGGCCTTGACAAGGTCAGCAAGGCCTCAGTAACTTTTATGTTTCCTGCATGATCCCTGCAGGTTAAAGAGAGGGCCTCACTGAAAGGAGGCCAGCCTGCAGAACAAAAGCTTTTCTACAGCCCCCAGGAGCAGCCGTTCCTGGGCTGCTCTAACCACTCTCCAAAAAAAGGCCATTTTCACAACCTGAGCAAATATCTACCTGCTAGATCATTAAAACCGCTCAGGTCACATGAAGTGTTTCACAAATGAAGAGCCTTGCCTGGGCTCTAGCATTGAAGAGCAGAGGCCGAGCGTGGTTGCCCTTCCTGGGCAGAGCTTGCAGGCACTGCACGTTATGCTGTATCAATCTGAGGCTGCTGTTGAACATGATGGCACTTGAGCATCTTTGTGCAAAATAAATGCTAATCAGCTAATGTGCACTGAAATTCATGGAGCCCTCCTGAAAATTGTTGAAGAGAATCTGGTTTGTGTTAAAAACACAGTTTTAATTGTTGTTTATCTGTTATTGTTGATTTTATTATTCGTTGCTCTCTACAACTATCTGAAGGGAGGCTGTAGCCAGGTGGGGGTTGGTCTCTTCTCCCAAACAACCAGCAACAGAACAAGGGGACACAGTCTCAAGTTGTGCTGGGGGAGGTCTAGGCTGGATGTTAGGAGGAAGTTCTTCACAGAGAGAGTGATTTGCCATTGGAATGGGCTGCCCAGGGAGGTGGTGGAGTCACCGTCCCTGGGGGTGTTCAGGAAAAGACTGGATGAGGCACTTAGTGCCATGGTCTGGTTGACTGGCTAGGGCTGGGTGCTAGGTTGGACTGGATGATCTTGGAGGTCTCTTCCAACCTGCTTGATTCTATTCTAGGTCTGACTGATTCTATTCTAGAAGAGCTGTGATTTTAGACAAAGATTCCAACGTGACTGTGATGTAGGATGGGCACATTAGAAGCAAATCCCAACCATTCAGCAGATTTTTTTCGTGCTCTGTGACACCACACAGTATATATTTCAAGTGCAGTGTTACACAAAACACTCCTAAATCTGAGAACTTCTGATGCTGAGGCTTTAGGACTCTGCTTTCAGTGCACAGTGTCCAGAACAGCGAAAATTGTAATGTTTGGGTCAGACTTGGGCAAAATTCTGACTCTGAATCATTTGCTACAAGACAGCCAAATTTTACCTACTTGTTTCTATTTCTAGTCTTGTCCAGACACCCTATACCATCTGTGACAACTCATTTGACCTCAAAGACCCACATTTATCAACTGCACCTCTACACATCTCATAAGATGCCTAAGGCATGAACCTGGGCACCTACAAGGCTTTCAGCTCTCAGCATAGTCTATTAAGACAGCCAAGGTTGTGGGAAGGTCTGAACCACGCTACTGAAGCATGCAGCTGTTGAATAGAGGTAAGCTAAGACACTGCTCTGAGAGCTGATGTTAAGTGTATGAATACATGACTCAAAGCCTTACTTCCTTACCTGGAAAAACTAGCAAAATGCTTTGGTGCTGTGTGTGTCTGTTGCCGAAGTCCTTACAGTCAGTACCAGGCAAATTGGTGGTGTTGTGCCTGTCACAGATGGTGCAGACCTTGCTTGAAAGCTCTCTTCCCTATAACAGTCTTTGAATGAGATGAAACGTATCCTGAATTCTCTGTTACAGTTTGTGACTCAGGCAAAGGATTTTCTTTCCAGTCAAGGGTGCTTTCTGAAGAGCCCAGGGATTCTCAAAACAGCTGAGCTTGGTCATTCAGATTTGGAAATGTGTCTACCTCAAAATGCTGAATATGCATTTGAGTTGGATCTGAATAAATGTTTGAAATCTTAAATCTCAGAACAGTTGCTCATGGGTGGCTTTCTTCGACTTTGAGTCTAGTAATCCTTACAAGATCAAATTTTCCTTCACTGGTTTTCGGGGAAATTTCTCTATGCTTTGTCTCTGCATTTCTGAATTACTGCTAAGGCTCATGATTGCTCAGTTACACACAGAGAATCCCAGTCTAGAAGCAGCAATAAGATCTGAGGCTTTGCACACGTTTCAAGATTTGGGAGATGGAAACTTTTCTATTAAATACAAATGCATATTTATTACTCAGCAAATCACAAGTAATTTTTCTAAGTGGCAAGTTCAGGAGCTAACAACTAATGGAGTGACATGTGAGGGAAATTACAGACCGTTTCAGAACTGCTGCACAATTCATCAGATCTTGCTTCATTTGTCATGTATGTACAAAAGCTGCTATACATTACTATGCTCATGCTGTACTGCATTAGAGTACTCTAAATGGGGATGGCTTTGATTATTTCCTTTTCCTGGTGGACAAATATTGAGCTGCTATTTAGTTGGAACAGTTTTCTTATTCAAACAGATCTCTCAGTGGCTCTAGCTGAAATGAAAATTAAATATTAGATAGTTTAGTACAAAGTAAAAGGGAACGGAGTTTACTGAAGTAGCTGAAGAGGAAGAGGCTGAAGTGATTAAAATTCACTATTGGCTGGAAACCTTATAGCAGGAAGAGGCTGAAGTGATTAAAATTCACTATTGGCTGGAAACTTTATAGCATCCAGAATTATTATCTCATTTTTTTGTTAACTGATTGTACAGTAATAGCAAATCTATTGTCGGCATTACCTTTTAGTTGCTACTCACACATAATGATAATAATAGAAGATATTGAAATGTAGTTATGCCTGCTTGATAACATGGCAAAGAACAACCAGGATGCTGTGTTCTAAGTGGTTTTGCCAAAATGTCTCATGAAAATAAACTGTCAAAGCAGAGCAAACTCTCGGTACTGTTTCTTTATCTCAGTATTATTACTTAGTGCAGCAGCACCAGCTGAGGCTGAATCTCGCTGAAAAGATAGACTCTGTTATTTGGCCTGAAATACACTGTTTGGAAAAAACTTAAAGTGCACACATTATGAACAATGACAGTAATGCAGGTTAAAAAAAAAACACTTCTTTTTTTTATTCATTAAGTAGTAATTCCCATAATACTTCACTTTTTTTTCTAAATTTATGCATTGTCTGAATTTAAATAAGAGTGCTATCGAGAGGACAGATTGAAATTTCAGTTGTTCATTTATTTCTCTCATTTGAGACAGGGAAAAGGCTGAAGACCATGCACATGACAGCAATCCATAACTCCTGGCAGCAGGTAAGGTCCTTCAGGCAGGCTGAGACACAGACCCTCGTTTGCTTTTGGAGGTCAATGGATTCTGGTCTACTTGAAGCCTAAGACAAAATCCTTACCCGGTTAAATGGAGTCAGAGACTTTAGATGTGGGTGGCTGTTAATGATTTCTTTCAACCATTCTTTTCTCTTGTTTACGTTCCTGTACATTTTTGTTTCTACTGGCAGTGTTGAATAACTGATTTTCAGTCTGACCAGTTCTGTTTCAGGAAGCTGGTATCCATGAGTGGGAAAAGAGTGAAAGAATACATTATGCTACAGGTGATATGGGTTATGTATGTCAGGCCTCTATTCTTAGGACCAGGGTCAAAACCGAGGTTGTAGATTAATTGTGTAACAAGGTGTCAGAAAATATTCCACAAATAAACAGAACATGGTTAACTCAACACTTTGAATTTATAGAAAGTCTAAATTAGACCCTTAAAATAACACGATTATTGCTAAGTTCTAGCCTGAAGCTAAACTGGGGTTCTACTTTGAATGAAGGAGCTCCCAACTGGCAGGAGCTTAAAAGGTAATTTAATATGCCACACTACTAGAAATAGAACAGACTATTTATTGGGACATGCTTAAAAAGGAGAATGCAGAATAGTTTTCTGATCTCACTGTTATGTACTTCTGCAAATAAGACCAGAGACGAATGAAATCCATTCTATGGTTTGCAAGAAATCAACTGGACAAAACCTGAGTTTCGGTTTGAGCAGTTCTACATATACAGAGCACTCCCAGCAGAATCTTTAAAAATAAGCATATGTTTCCCCAATGACATCATATTTTTGTTATCTGCATTGTACCACAGTAACTTTTTTTTTTTTTTCAAATAAGAGACAAAGAGAGCTAAAGAAAAGCTAGAGGCCACAACACTTCAGTTTAGTTCTGTTTATTCCTACCACTGGGTTTAAAATACTTTGATTATGTAATGATGTAATTAAAAAGCAAGGATGGTGAGTACTTCCAGGGCTGAAAAATATCTAAAGAAGTGCAGAAACTGGACTCAATGCTTGATTTTCCCTACAGATTATAAGGAAGAGATCCATATACTTGCCTAGTGAAACACTTAAGGGGAAATAGCAAATCATAGAATCATAGAGTCAACCAGGTTGGAAGAGACCTCCAAGATAATCCAGTCCAACCTACCATCCAGCCCTATCCAATCAACTAAACCATGGAACTAAGTCCTGTTTAATATCTTAATATCTACTGATGATCTGGATGAGGGGATTGAGTCCACCATCAGTAAGTTTGTAGATGACATCAAGTTGAGAGCACGTGTCGATCTGTCAGAGGGCAGGAGGGCTCTGTAGGGGGACCTGGACAGGCTGTGCAGATGAGTGCAGTCCAACGCCATGAGTTTTAACACAGCCAATTGCAAGGTATTGCACTTTGGCTACAACGACCCCATGCAGTGCCACAGACTGGGGACAGAGTGGCTGGAGAGCAGCCAAACAGAAAGGGATCTGAGGGTGCTGATCGATACCCATCTGAACATGAGCCAGCAGTGTGCCCAGGTGGCCAAGAGAGCCAGTGGCATCCTGGCCTGCATCAGGAATGGTGTGGCCAGCAGGAGCAGGGAGGTCATTCTGCCCCTGTACTCTGCACTGGTTAGACCACACCTTGAGTACTGTGTCCAGTTCTGGGCCCCCCAGTTTGAGAGGGACATTGAGATGCTTGAACGTGTCCAGAGAAGGGCAACGAGGCTGGGGAGAGGCCTCGAGCACAGCCCTACGAGGAGAGGCTGAGGGAGCTGGGATTGTTTAGCCTGGAGAAGAGGAGGCTCAGGGGAGACCTTATTGCTGTCTACAACTACCTGAGGGGTGGTTGTAGCCAGGAGGAGGTTGCTCTCTTCTCTCAGGCAGCCAGCACCAGAACAAGAGGACACAGCCTCAAGCTGCGCCAGGGGAAATTTAGGCTTGAGGTGAGGAGAAAGTTCTTCACTGAGAGAGTCATTGGCTACTGGAATGGGCTGCCCAGGGAGGTGGTGGAGTCGCCGTCCCTGAACCTGTTCAAGGCAGGATTGGACGTGGCACTTGGTGCCATGGTCTAGCCTTGAGCTCTGTGGTAAAGGGTTGGACTTGATGATCTGTGAGGTCTCTTCCAACCTTGGTGATACTGTGATACTGTGATAATTAGACTCTACGTGTGCTGATCAATTTCCTTTGTAATCAGTGAAGACTTTGCTTCTGCAATACCTATGAGTTAATTTTATTTATATATATAATATTTATTCATATATAAAAATATTTATTTATACTTTTCTAATCCCTATTAAGTGTATGTGAATGTGAAAGGTTTCTCCACCACTGGCTGAACTTAACTGTTCTGTGGCTGATAGGCAGGAGCAGCTCCTTTAATTTGTGTGCTGTTTCTAATAAAAATCTGCATGAAAAACCTGTGAATGAAATTTGGCATTGGGTTCTCGCTTGGTTTAGTTTTTCTTCCTCAATTGCCAAAAGAAATGAGAATGTTCTGGATTATCCAGTTTTAAAATTTAATTAAAAAGGAAGAAAAATAACCACTAGAGACATTGATCACAAAAATGCCTCTACCTATTTCTCCTGGCTTGGAGCATGGAGTTGTTTTTTAAGCTGTTTTTAAAAAGGCATAGGATGAACATAGAGGGACAAAATATGCCTAAGAAAAGATGCACCTGTGATATGGAGCGTAATGAAACCTTGTTTTGGGGCTATAGGAGAAGACATTGGTATAGAGAAGTATACAGAAATGCTGTCTAGAGCCCTACAGTCCTCTGTGGGCCACCTTTGTTCACATGCTTTATTTTCATAGCTTTTACAGAGACATCACATCCATGTCCAGCAGCATATCAACCCAGGATCCCAGCTTTTGTTTGCAACACTATTATCATGTTAGCTGCTTCATTCAGGTAATCAGCCTAATCTCCCTGGTTTCAATGCTGTTATAATGACTTGTACCAGCTGAGACTTTAGGTGATGGATTGCACAGGATTGCAGTAATTTTATCCTCTGGGTATGTTAGCTGTTATTACCACAGTCACTGATACATCAGAAAGTTTTGTTCATGAGCATCTAAGTCAGAATTTTCTGCCTTGTCTTAGGCAATATCTTTCCTCGCAACACAGATTGAAGGCAGTGTTTAGGAGGTGTGTTAACCCTTTCCAGAGAAAGGTTTGCATTCAAAGATTTTAGAATGCCCTTGCAGATGCTGAATGGAGAAGCAAAACATAAGATTTGAGAACATTTCCCTTGACGTAAAGTTTGCATCTTTGCTTTTCTTTCAGCTTGCGCTAAGGAAAACCCAAGTTAGCTGAACAGGAACTGCAAAGCCAAAGTTAATGTCAGGATTTTCCTGGTAGGAGCTCAGCTTCTAGTGTTTTAGAGGTAATAAGGCAAAAGAGACAGAGAGATGGAGCACTCCTTAAACCAGCAATTGCTGTGTCTCCATGATTCAGTTCAGGCCATCCACCAGCATAACACTGTATTTCCATCCTCTGCTTTCACTGGAAGTTGTGCTTGGCATGACTACTCTCTTAAGAGCATTTGGACAAATAAATAACATCCCTCTTCGTTATTTATTTGCCTTCAAATTTTAATCAGTATCTGTGTAATCAGTAGTAATTTACTACATTCCTATTCAAAGAAATTGGCACAGTGTTTACATATAATCACCTAATGTAGCTGTTTTACTTAAGCACCGGGTTCTAAATACACATAAATTCAGCAATTATCACTGGAACAAATTTTAGACTTTGAAGTTAATTACACCAGGAGGAGTTTTTCCGTAGCTGAAATTAGAAAAACAAACAAACAAACAAAAAAAGACTTCATTTGCCCAGCTGAGGAATCTGACTGTGACTTTTATGCACATGCAGTGGGCGTTTGAATTTTGGGTGAAAAATGTATGAAATTTTAGGAAAGGTTTCAAGTGAGAGAATGTAGGGCTTCCCTCTGCCACATGTAAGTGTACTGTTTGGCTTGAGACGTTACAAAATCTACCTTTCCCTTCGATTGGCTTTGCTTCCACATGAAACAGCTAACCAAAATACTAAATCAAGTGCCGATAGTATTTCACTCCTTTCCTACCCCAGCAGCTGTGGACATCTCTGCCCGTGGTGTCTAAGGCTATTTGTTAAATCTTTCTAACTTGGTTTACAAGGACAAGCCTATTCACCTGAGCTGGAGTTGATTTAAAAGAGTTCTCTGCCACTCTGCACCAGAGCAGCTCAGGGATATGTCTTTATGCTGTGGTTGGTTAGAACTGGGAATAAAGTGCCAAAGTCAGCAGCTGAAATAAGTAGAGTAAATCAAGTTAAGAGGGAACAGGACAACATTTTGGAAAAGGAGGGAATACAGGGTAAAAACATTACCTAGAAGTTCAGGGTTAAGATGATGAGATATAAATTGATTGGTATTTCCTGGGTTTATAAGGGCATACCCTGATGGATGACATCATCATCTGCTGGCTTTTTATGTTGCTGTGTGCCTGCTTGGGCTGCCAGGACGATGCAGATCCTGCTTCCCCTTTTGAAATCGTCAGGAATGTTATCTGAACAATCCTTACAGAGTCAGATTCTTTACAATACTTTTTAAAAAGGTCCCAGGTTATCCAGGCTGATGACTGCAGCTTGCATTAGCATCGGCACCTACTGTATGTGTGCTTCAGGCTTGTGTGAGACGCGTGAGCTTTCTGCAGTTTAATTGCCTGGGTTCAATGCAAATTCCCAAGTGAGAGTACACATTTCTGATTCAGTGACTGCTTAGCTGACTTTGTTCCCAAGTGACTCAAAGTTGCCTAGAAATAAGCTAGACTTTAATCAAGATAAGCCTTTCAATCTGAATTCACATTTCTAAAGTCTTACCTTTGGTTTAACTGACACAGTCTGTAAAGCATTTAAGTGATGAACAGTTAACAAATCTAGAAAAAGAAACATTATTCTTCAGAGAGAAAATTTTAAGACCACATGATGCAAAGATGGGACATTCAAAAGGAGGCTGGTGTGGCTCAAGAGTAACTGTGAGGGCTGAAGAGATGCACCATTGTACCTACATAATGTGATACAGAAGCCTAAAAGCTCAAATATGAGGAAAATTCCTTCCCTTGTTGCACCAGCCTTATTTGTGAGGTGCCTGTTTCTCCAGATTTCATTCAGCAGTGCTTTGGTGATCTAGATTCCTGTAGAGGTAGAGGTGGTTAGAAGCAAGCAGCTCTCCACCAAAGTGCCTGCAAACGTACTCCATTACTGGACCTTAGGGGAAGAAAATATAAGAGAAGCTAAGAAAAATCATAGATGTTCTACCCAGAAACCAGAAAGTGGTCATGGAAGAATGATAGGAGTAAAGCAAAGTATTTCACAGATTCCAGGACTGAGCAAGTCTGGTGGGTTGAAGATTCAGGATTAGAGGACAACGATTATGGCAGTCTTTCCTTTTGCACTCTTGTCCTAAGGTTCATCAAGGGGACTGGAAAACCAGGCCCAGAAGGAGTAAGTGAACAGAGTATTGCTGTGCTTTCACAGGGCTCTACTGCCCAGCCATTTAAAAAAGGATGGAATTCTAATTTTTAATCAGTTTGGTTTTATTCTCTTTAAGAAAAAATCATTCCTTGAATTAAGGAGCAGTGTTCAATTATGAGCTTATGTTTTCTGAGTGCCATCACTGACAAGATGTGGTGCTACCGGCTGTGAGCAAGCAAGCACTTGTATCCCATCATCTGCTGCCTGTGACATGCACAAGAGAGAGACTGGAAGGTCTAAATGTGAATCTGAACTGCTGCAAAATCAATAGTACATATTGAGGTTATCAAAGCCTCTTCATGGGGTGTGTTTCATATGATCCATCACTGGCATTATGGTAACGGCTCCTAAGTACTGCACTAGGATTTGCAGCTTGGTGTGGGGTTAAAATAGGGGATTGTACTAAGGAATCGGTGTGCAGTTTCAAAAATTATTAGACACAGTTGGAAACATAGCTGAAAGCAGACTGCTTTCATATAACATATTGCCAGAACTAACTGCTTTGATTTCTTAAGACTAGATGATGATTGTTTGATCATTTCATTAAAAGGGGAGAGAGAGAAAAAAAAAAAAGAGTCTAGGTGTCAAAGAGTTTCCTTATGTCTAAACAAGTGTTATTAACTTCAATTATGGCTGCCAGGTGGAGAACTGTGCAGTTCTTTTACCATGTTTCAAAATATTTCATTTAGACATTTTGGAAAAACATACATCCCTATTCATAACCCCTGTTAACTGTTCTGATTTATAGGTTTTGCTCCACTGTAAATCATTCAAAATGAAAAAAAAAAAAAAATACATTTTATGGCATCAAACTTAGATGGCACCGTGCCTGAGCAAAGGGCAGAAGGAATGTGATTCTTACACTGCCAATTACTATTCAACTTGATTTTTAATTTTTTCTTATTTTTTTTTTAACAGATGGCTGAGATATGCATAGAGAGAAAGGTAAAGTACATTTTATTCTTTACTTGGACTTTTAATTAAAAATACAACACCCTCGTCAATATTTTTTCCACTCCTGAGTAGTTAACTTCTTCTTTTAAATTATACAAATATTTGCATCTGAAACATAGGGAAAAAATACCCCTTGGTTCCAGGCCATGCACTTTAATTGCTGTGGATGGTTAAATGTATCATTCATTTAGGCTGACAGGCTCTTGAAGAAAAAAATTGTCTCAGTGTTGAGAAGTGTGCAATCTTAACATTTTTAGTTGGAGAGAGAATCTTGAACTATAATAAAACCGTGGCCTGTGTCATAGAATCATAGAATCATAGAATGGTTTAGGTTGGAAGGGACCTCAAGGATCATCCAGCTCCAACCCCCTGCCATAGGCAGGGACACCTCCCACTAGAGCAGTGTCCTCTAGAGAGGAAGAGACTTTGAATGAGGGAATATGGTATTACATTAAAAAAGTTCTACAGATATTCCCTCCTACCATTTATCAATGCCAGCAAGTGTCGCTAACTTGACATGAGGTGGTTCTCTTCTTTTTCTTTGTCCTTTTCTTTCTTCTTTTTTTCAGAAGAAATTTCATCTCGTTGTGATTGTTTCCTGTAAGACATCAGGGCATCATAGGCTTAGATGTAATTTTAGCTCATCCCAAAGTGCAGGAGCTGGTTTTACACTCTAGTTGAGTTAACCAGTAAAGCCATTCTAGGAAAGAGCAGCTCACCATTGTAGCAAAGTGCTAATAATTAATGTTTTAAGGAAGCTTTGAAACATGCCCAATAGCAGAAGTTCTTGAGTAGTATAAGGTATGAAAGGCAGCCTCTAGTGACTGCACTGAACCTCCCACCAGTCATCAAACCCTACTCTTTCCATATGGATCAGGGACACTCTTGCATCTTTGGGGAATATTTTGCTTTAATAATAATAATAAAAAAAAAAGCCAAAAAACTCCCAAAAATACCATAGTAAAAAAATGTAGTAAAAGGAATCGAAAGGAAAAATGACCAGGCCTTGTTTTTATTTGCCTCTGTTAAATTAAAACTGTCAAACTAATTGTATCTGACTTTTTAGATGTGTTCAGATTATAAAACTGAGATTTTTTGGTCTCCATGTATTGATTATATCATGTTAATAGAGACATTTTATGGTATGTATGGTTTTATCTCATTTTGATTAAATGTAGTTGTCTTAGAAATACCTGTTAAAATCCTTATCTGTGAAATGAAATTAGCATTGCAACATCTGATCTCCATGTTGTAGGTAACAAAAACAATATAAATGTTAACAACATTCCCTTTAAATACAAAATCAACTATATTAAGTACCTTGGGTTAAGATTTTAGCTTCCTCAGATTTATGGTAAGAATTAAACATCCTCTCTTGTTGCATTTATAAACATAGGGCTTATTAGATGAAGGAAATTTCTTTTATCATTAATAGGTCACATTAATGTGATAAAAATGTCTACACTCTCAATAAATTTTATTCTAACTTTAAACAGTTACCACATAACGTGTTTATCCTTCAAAACTCTCAATAGCACTTTTATATGCTCCAATTGAAATAATAAAGAGCAAAGAATAAAAAGAAGCAAATTAATCCTCCCCTGGGGAAGGCGAAATGAGTGTCTTGAAATTAAACTCAAAAAGTGCCTTCTGGGAAACACTTTGGTGTAAGGGGCTCAATGGTTGCTTCTGCTCTGCATAGCTTTCTTAGCCATGACTTCTGGAGGCAGAAAGAACCAAGAGGCTTTTTTATCTTTGGGGATGCTGATTATTGTAGCAGCATAGAATGCGGGAGAGGAAAAACAGGATGAGACTCATCTTGCACACACAGTTGTGACAACTTGAAAACTTTCTCCTCAAAACCTCTTCCTGAAATCTTAGCCACATTGCATAATTTTGATCAGTTCCATACCTAGCTTTTTTTGCAGTAAATGCCAAGCTTCTACTGGACATAAAGAGAAGAGCTGTCAAACCCTGTGTTGCTTAGGCAGCGATTCACAGCGTCTAAATCCTGAACATTGCCAAATTCATAGAGAATTTGTTGGTGGTCTGCAGAGAGCAGCCTGGTCAATCTGTGTGGGATTTATTTCTGGTTCCTAGCTGCTGCTGCATGTGTTCAGTGTATTTCCTGAGAAATGAAAATGTTCTGCGCTGTTCTAAAGTTATCTGGAAACAAGGAGCCAATGATCTGCTAAGATAAGGACTAAAAAGACACTAACCAGGCCTGTAGTAAGAAGTAAAACTGCTGTGTTAGAATGACATTGGTCAGAGTGGTGAATGAAGCAAAGGGATAAAACTGAGATGGCAGAAGACTCAGCTTCCAAGGACAGTGTGAAGTCAGGATGGGTGGGGAAAAGGAGTGATGTGGTCTATGGGAGGCAACAAATTCATGTGGATATCTGCAGGAGTGTGCAAGAGAAAAGAGCAAGTGAGGTAATGACTAAGTGACTTTTCAATAACTGAAAAAATCCCAGACTTGCTGGAGTTGAAGACTGTGAACATTTTTTACAGTTGGAACTGTCTGTCTAACAAAAAACCACTATAGCTAAACTGATAGATTCCGGTGGAGAAATGAATCTTTCAATGAACTGGATCTTTCAATTGAATCTTTCAATTGACTGGATAGGGCTGGGGGATAGGTTGGACTGGATGATCTTGGAGGTCTCTTCCAACATAGTTGATTCTATTCTATTCTAACTTTTATTTTGAAAAATTGCAAATGAATCATGGAATCCTAGAATCATAGGATGCTCTAGGTTGGAAGGGACCTTTAAGGGTCATCTAACCCAACCTTCTCACAACAAGCAGATACATTTTTTAACTACATCGGATTGCTCAAAGCCCCATCCAACCTGGCCTTGAATGTTTTCAGGGAAGGGTTTTTTATCACCTCTATGGGAAACTTGTGTCAGTGTTTATTCACCTTCATTACAAAAAAACTACCTTCACCTTTATTACAAAAAGATGTATATGTTACTTTTTCTCTAAACCCCTTCCACAGCTGTTGTTGAGCTGCCGTAAGACAAGTCTGGCAGTAGCAGCATGTTTGCAGTGGTTGCAAAGATGATGATAAATTAGATTTCACCTTGATGTGCTGGTTTACTTTTCAAATTTTCATTCAGAAAGTGTGTAGCATTAATCATAAGAAATGTTTTGTTTCAGTAGTGGCAAACTAGTTTTGGATTTAGGAGCAAGAATGAGGTTTAATAGAAAACCTTTTCTCACAGGGGAAAATACAGGTTTGAGACAGAACTTGAAATATGGATGGGTCACTATCTTAAAGTGGGTCTTTAATGAAGATGGAGGAGTTACCTGCACAAAATAGTGTAATTGTACTCCTAGTGTGCAGTCAGGAAAATGATTAGTTATTATTGATTTGGAAGGATAGGAACCCTTGGCACTATAATGCTTGAAAAATACATTTTAAAATACAAAAGAACACATGAAAAGCAATTTTTTAAATCTAGGGAACTAAATACACCTGCAAGGATAATGAATGCCATAATATTGACACTGCATGGGGCACTGAGCAATTTGTGCCACAGTTGTAGGTTCTTTCTTCCTATTAATTTGAAACAAAACAATTCTCTCAAATCTTTGTTGCTTTCCTAGCTTTCATTTATTGTTCACCAACTCTTTTCCTTTGTGTTTTGTCTTTGTCAGCTCTTTCTGTTTCTCTTCTGTTTCTTGCCCATTCTCTTAGCTGTTTCCCTGGCTATGATCCATCTCCTTAGATTACCTCAAAAAAATCCCCAAACAAACAAAAAGAGGAAGAGTGCCTCATGTCCTGAGCTACAAAAGCAGTCAAGCACCAGAGTGTGGTGTATTTCACTGATGGCCTGTAGTTCAAAACATGCGAGTAGTAAATATTGGCTTATAAGAGACTGTTGGGTGATCTGAGTAGCATAGGGAAATTCAGTAATATATTTCATATATTAGATGATTATGTTTTTACAACCCTGAATCAAACCCTCCACCAAATACAGCAACAACAACAAAAAAAGCCCTGCCTTTCCTTTTTGGAATTTGCATTTTAGACTCACTCTCTTGCTCCGAGCCCTAACCTACTGTCTGTAATGTACCTACAATAATTTGTGTCTTCACTTTTGACACAAGTTTTAGTTTTTATTATCTAATCCCTTCCAACAGCAAGGAAACTTGTTCCCTCAGTCCCTGAGTGCTCATACTGATTGAACTTCACCTGGATAATTTCCTGTGTCCACTTTGCAAAGCCCCGTGCCCCACTGGCTCATTTGTTGCAGTATTGCTACCATACATACAGTGTGGATGTATCTCCTTTGATGCTATCACTGGGAATCAGATTATGTGACAAAACTGGCCAAGGGTCATCCAAACTGGATCTACTTTTGCTAACTCTGTAATTAAATGAGCACGATGAGATCCAGCTCATGTAGAACGTGGGATGGGTTTCTAATGCTTTACTGACACAAATGCCAGTGAAAGAAAAAGAGAGGGGAGGTCTGAATCTGAATTGCTTCATTTCCAGCTGGCCATGTTAGCTATTGGATACAGGAATTGGGATTAAGCACATAGGTTGTACCTTAAAATACAGTGAACAAAGGAAGGGGAAAAAACCCCAAAAAACCCAAACAAAATAAAACTATTTTGCTTCACTGAGCACGGAAAAAAAAACCTTTTAAATGATTCATTGTTACTGATGTTTTTCAATTTGATCACCAGGCCAAGGTGCTCTGTAGATATGAAACCCTTAAGTATGAGATTTCCATACAGGAGTCCCCATGCAGCTGACAGCTACATTTCAGGGCTCTGCATATTGAAAGTGCAGACTTCTTCCATTTTCTGAAACCTGAGGCTGTGCCATTGGCAAGTATGCTGTCAACAGAGCAGTGATTCCCTGTTGGTACACATCCCATAAGGACAGCCTCAAGTACATTCTAACCAGATATAGCATTACTGAGTCAAAATATCTTGGAGTTTCTCAGCCTATGGTTGCACAATGTAGTTATTCCACTCAGTAGATAGCAAAATATGGTTTTCAGAATGAGAGTCTTACTGTATTAGTCTGGTAAATCCCTGTGTTATGATACAAAAGAAAAACAATGTTCTTGTTATTGCTGGAGGTTTAAAGAGATTACCATAGCCTGGGGTACAATGGTACTTTTCAACCATTAATTCTTCTAAAACTCATTGAAAGTAGCATTCAAATCCAAGAAAGATTATATTGTATTGCACATGCTTTAAACAATGTTCTGGGGGTAAATTCAAGGATAAAAGTTCTTTCATTCTTAATTAAAAATAAAAAAAGAAAGTAAAAAGAATTAAGTTTAGAGCTTATAGTGTTTACTTAACTAAGTCGAGTGAACAAGAATGAAACACTGAACGGCATTTAAAAACAATCATCTCTGCTTTCCAACATAGACCACAAAGTTCAGGCAGCTGCAGATTAGCAGGATGGACAGTAGAGAAGCTCAATAGCTAAAGAATTATATTTATGCCACCGTCAGAGACTAAATTAAAAACTGGAAGCAGATTCCTTAAGGGGAAAATAGAGAAACAGGAGCTGGCATAAAAACAAAATCATGGGGCTATCTACACGTGCTGCATTCTCAGTTGCACTGGTCTGCACAAGCAGTGTGTCATGTGGAGGATATGGAGAGGAAAATTAGCAAGTCATTAAGGAAATGACTGTCGAGCAGTTCATGATATACTGCCAACATCAGCTTATTTGCATTGCTGAAGGTTGAAACAGGATGCTACCTGCAGCCTACACGGAGGGAAAGTGATTGACACTAAGTATTAATCCGTTTATACCTGTAGGTTGCAGTATTGCTCTGACTGTCATTGTGAGTGGGAAATGGAGATAAACAAAAAAAGATAAAACACATATATGGCAGCAAATTAGAATAAAAGGTAAATTAGATTTATCATCCATTAAAGCAGGGGAAAGGTTAAAAATGGCTGTAGCTCACAGGATAACCTTAGGAGGAGACTGAGAATCTGGTGTCTAGAAGTTTTTCTTTCACTCACTTCTTTAGGTATAGTTTTGTGGTGGTTTCTTTGCGTCCCCTCTGAGATGAAAACAAAACTGCAGAAAAGCACACACAGATCAGTGAAAATACCTTTGATTACTGTTAAAAATCTGAACATTTATTTTCTGCAATAGCCAAGTGAAGAGCTTAACCTCCCTGTTGTAAATGCTGCTGCAAAGTATTTAGAGTGACTGTAAGATTTGAGCAAGTAATATTCTTCTTCAGTGCCTGGTGTGTTGTTTAAAGCTTTGCTCCTGTACTTCTCATCCTGGTATATCCTCCACAAATGGTTTATTTTCTAGGCAGCTGAACTCCTTGACTGACCTATAAAACAAAAATACAACCGCTGTGAAGTCTGACACCGGCAGAGAAGGTGCATGAGAAGAGTGTAGTATTTATCATTAGACCCTCTTCTGCAGACAGCTTATATGTTCCTCCTGGCAATTAATTATGACTGCTCCTCACATAGAGGTAACTGTGATCTTCTGTTCAGTGACTACATTTATGAAGGCATCTGCCCTGATCAGTAAGCACTTTGAAATGTTTTGGTCAGAAAGACACTATATAAACAAATGTAGTATATCCTTCTTCATATATCTCACAATATTTGCTCAAGGATTTGACTTGTGGAAGGTGCAGTGGATTCTCTTGCAGACTTGGATTCTTCAGCCTCTAGCACAAATATCTGGATGCAGATGAAGATTTACTGGAAGTACGTGCTTGGGAGAACCTTCACTCATGCCAGCAAAAGATGGATTTGTCCTATTTGCTTTTATGCATAACAATAGTAACGATGGCATCTTTATTTAATTTTGGGTTCATGACTCTTCCACTTCAAAAAAGCCACAATGTGTGGGTTGTATCCAGGATATAGGACACACTGCTTTCTGCAGTGATTCCATTACTGTTCACTCTCTTAAAAGATAACTGATACTCAGGTGGCCTTTTGATCTCTTATTTCAGCTTGCCACAGGCCGTTCTCTGCAGAATCACTTTGTGATCTGTCACTGGTCCCCACGGGGCTGCAAGTTCCTTACTTGGCTGTAAGTTTGGCCATGTCAGTTGGTTTTCATGTGGCAGTCGGACTGGCTACAGCATTTCTTTCCCTGGAGTTAACATACTTCCGCACCCATAGAGCTGTTTCCCTCATGTCCTTTTGAGTCTTTTCTATTAACTGTGTCTTAGAATTTTAATGTTCAGGCCTGTTTCCTGATTTAGGCAAGTCTCAGTTATATCGTATTTCTCCTTAAACACATGGGGTGCAATTTCAGGTCTCTGTTTTGTGTTGCCTTTAGGTCTACCTAGACTTCTTTTCTCTGAGATGTGATTGCTCCTCTTCTGTTGATGCAAACTTTTTGTGACCAAGCTTGGTAGCTGCGTCTTTCTTATTTGAAATCCTCTGGCCTGTGAAGCAGAGAGGTCCTCTCAATGCACATCTCCGTGAGACGCTGTGCTTTCTAGCCAAAGGGAACCATAACAAGCACTTGCATGTTTGAACCCAGCCAGGTGTCTCTGTGAGTTAGCAGCATACCCACTCAAAAGGGTTACTGGCTTAGGAAAAGAAAAAGTGGTTTAAAAGAGCCTGTGGGAAACCAGTCCAAATTCTTTACATGAGGTTCTACTTCTAGGCCACCAAGGAAAGAGGAGTGTATCTAGTTCAGCTCTGGGGTTCATGGGCACAAATATTATTCCTATAGGGCCAATAGCTACAAAAAGTGCACACGCTTGCTCACACCTGCTTCCACATTGCTCTGTAATCCCTGGGGTGGAGCAAGGAATGGTTGTGTGGAATCAGGCTATTTGAATTTTACATCCTCCTTTACCACATGGTTACTGCAGGATTGGTGGCCTCCTGAGAATGTGTCTCTGTGGCTAAAGGAAAAAAAGCGTACTGCCAAAGAAAACATGAATAGAATTATGCCCTGAGTTGGTATGAATAGTCTGAGAAAGACAGGCAGAGCCTTCTGTCTCGTCAAAATTCTCTCATATATTTGGGGGATTTTCCCTGTTGTTATGTCAATCAGCTGATGTCATGCAGAGCTAAAAGTTTCAGATTGCTCACTAAAAAGAAAAAAATCACATTAAGGGTTTTCTCCTTTTCCTAAGAAAAGAGTGCCAGCATGTTAAGCAGCACTGTGATAGCTGTGCTTGCTCCCTGTGTCGTCCCTGATCTGCTGCTCTGGGCCAAGAGGTGGGTAAAACTCCAGGCTATATCCCTGCAGGAAGGACTGCCATTCATGACAGTGAAATCTTCACTTATGTATTACGAAACATGTGAAAACCGCATCAGGAGCATCTTTAAATTACTCTACTGCCTCTTCCTCTGAGTTTCTGCAGCTGCACAGCAACAGCTAACAGCTTTGGCCGAAGATTTTCAGTTTGGTGAGCATCCTTGGTTGATTAGTTTGTCACACTTTGAGGCAGCCTGGCCTTATCTTCAAAAGCTGCATAGGGTCAATAATATCTAATATTACGTATTTTCATTTTCTGGGGTAGTTTTGTATTAACAATCTGGCAATTTGTTATGCTTATGGATGTCGACAGACACTTGCTTTACCAAAGTGGTTAAACTCACACTTCTCTTTATAAAAAATTGTGCAGTGTGACTGTGGAAACTGCAAATGTAGCTCTTTGTGCTCTGTCAGAGAAAGGTGAATTTCACAGATAAGCATATTTGCACTTGCCTAGTGAAGAAAGACGTAGGCGTTGAAGCACTTTAGAGAAAGTCCAGGTATGCAGTCATTATTAAAGTGCCTAACAGTATCAATCTCTCTTTTAATTGCTGTTATTCAAGGTAGTTTTCAAACTGCCTCTCAATGTCAAACCATTTTCTAGAGATACTGACAAATGGAAGTAATATTATTTAAGGTCACAACTTCTGTCAAAATGAATTCCATATGTCATTAGCTCAGGATTCATTTATGTCAAGGGAAGGGTCTGATCCTTTAAATTTTGTATACCAAGCACAGACTTCTTTCAGATGGGGTTTTATTGGTGGCCTAGTGAAACAAAGGCTGGAATTTACTGAGTTAACAATGCAAAGTCTCCAAATGGACACTGCGATCAGGAAGGGCCAAAGCATCTTTTCCTGGTTTCTGACCTAATGCTTTATTTCAGCCTGTAGAAGCCATAGGTACCACTCAAAATAAATCACATTAGCAGGCTCCCCGAGAGCGGTCATATTACACGATTACTTAAGCAAAGCCCTGGGTACATGCGTGTGCATTATGCGCTGTATCAGTGCAAAAAAGACAGCAGGCAGGACTAAAAAAGCTATGCTTTTTATTTTGCCAATGAATCTGTTGCACTTTGCAATGTTTAAGTGGGCTTATACAACACAAACATTTGGGACATTTAACATATCAAGCTCAAATAAAAATGACACGCAGATCATTCGCTTCTGAAGCTGCCTTGTGTTCAGTTATTGGAACACTCCATCCCTGTGGTTTCCGAAATATTATAAGTATATATTCCAGATTAAACTTTCTATTTTCCTCAAGGTAGTGTTGCTTTTCAGCCCTCAATGGCTTGGTTTTTGCTAAAAGAATCAGGTCCTATCAGCAAAATCAAAGGCGATTACACAGCTCAGTAGTCATTTAGGATTTCTGTGGCTCAATTAAGCATGTATAGCATGCCACAGCCACTGAGACTCTGTTTATTCAGTGAAAGTGCTCTGTAATTTATTTAAAATAATCCATCTTTAACAAATAAAGAGGCCATTGACTGGCCATCGCTGCAGGCATCCATTTAAATGCTGCCTTCTTGATGGTCTGTTTTGCTGGTTTGAGTTAAATACCTGACAAAAGTGATTCAGTTTTTTTGGAAATGAGATTTGTATGCATGATGTTTATTTTCTTTTACACCAGTAATCAGTTAGAATTTCTTTTTAGCAGATTGATCATTAAAAATGATTAACGCTATTCACTCTGATAATAACGGGTTGTGACTGTCAGCTCTTTGTGCGGGTGTATGTGTTTAGAACTGCTCACGAATTGTGTCTTTATAACACTTTGCTAATTCTGTTAGACCTATTACTCTCTCTCTTTATATATATATAGTTAGATTAGATGACTATTGGCATGACAAAACCTCTTTTCTTTTCCAGCATGGAGCTTGATTTCTTTTTCTTTCTCTTTTCCCACTTGACTCTCTGAAGAATGAGTCATTCAGCTAAGCAACACCAGCAAGGTACCATTTAGACTTGCCAGTACTAGTGGATCTTCTCTCAGCATCAAAAGATTGCAGTCTAAGTTCCTGGTAAGTGCTGTTACTTGTTGCACTGGAACATGATCGACTCAGAAGAAGCTTTTTCCCTGTAACGAGAAACAGCCATTAAAAACCGTTTTGGGAATAGAGCAAAGTATAGTGCTAAATTTCCAGTGGAAAGGCAATAGAGAAGGCTATTGGTTAAAGGACTGCTTCTTAGGGTTGAGGATAAATAAAACTCTGGTAGCCACAATGGCACCTCCTGTCCAGCAGCCACACAGTATAGCTGTGTCTTGTCCTCTTTTCAGGCTCAAAAAACAAGCCACCAAGAACAACACCAACCTCAGAGGAGGTGAAACTAAGCTGTTTGTGTTATTGAATAATGGCTTTTTAATGGTAGTCAAACAGGATCATGGACAGCAGTCAATATTTCTTTATGTAAGCATCTAAAGAGAATAAGTCTCATGTTCACAGGAGAATTTCAAAGTCAGATCAGCACATGTGCTTTGTGGCAGCAAGCTTATTCTCATGCTATTCTTTTTTGGTTTTCTTACAGAAGCCTTCCTAAGAGTTCATTTGCTCAGATGAGAATGAATTTTCAATGCGTGTTTGAAGAATGGCTAATTCTGTTTTAAACACAGAGATTTACTGCAGAGCCCTGGAGACTGTAACACATTTATAGTCATGTAGGTTGCCATGTTTTCACATGGTACCTATGGTTGAAGAATGAATGCAGCTAGCTTCATTCTACTTTTCAGTTGCATAGGGCAATTTAGTTGGTACCTGCACATCTGAAAAGAAGACACAGAGAGAGAGATGTTGTCTCTATTAATATGTGTAGTAATATGCACATGCTAATTTGCCCTTAATTTTAATAGTTAATCACAGGCATAGAAAAGCTACAAAAGTGTAGTGAAAACTACCTTACAGCTTTGGAGATGGTGTAAGTCAAACTTGAAAATGCTTCTGTAAGGAGTTCTAATTTGTCTTTAGTTCACTTTTATCATGTTTTTTAAAATGGTTTGCTACGCTTTTGATATTCAGGATTGCATTTGATGTGCAATTGAGTAAGTGATCATCTTTAAAGACATTAGATCAACCAGCATGGGAACACCATGAGCTAAAGCACGAGCCCTTCACTTAGGCCTCATGGTTGTACTGATGATTGTGACTGAGTTACAGCTGTACAGATAAAACTGAGGCAACAGGATCCTGTTGTCACCAGGGCTGGATGATAGAGAAACAATCACATATCTGGCAGCACTGAAGCTGCATCTCAAATTCTGTGTTCAGTTTTGGGCCCTTCATTACAGGAAAGATGTTGAAGTAGTGGAGTATGTCCAAAAAAAGGGCAGTGAAGCCAGTGAAGGTTCTAGAGCACAAGTCTTATGAGGAGAGGCTGAAGGAACTGGAGTTGTTTCACCTGGAGAAAAGGAGGCTCAGGGTTGACCTTTGCACTCTCTGCAACTCTGTAGTGAGGTGGGAGTTGGTCTCTTCTCCCAGTGAACAACTGACAGGAGGAAACAGGCTCAGGGTGCACCAGGGAAGGTTTGGATAGGGTATTAGGAAAACATTTCTCCAGAGAGTGCTTA
This sequence comes from Tricholaema leucomelas, assembly GCA_013400475.1. Taxonomy (NCBI): domain Eukaryota; kingdom Metazoa; phylum Chordata; class Aves; order Piciformes; family Lybiidae; genus Tricholaema lacrymosa; species Tricholaema leucomelas. The sequence continues at coordinate 454,954 of WAAF01012996.1, forward strand.
GATAGGGTACTAGAAAAACATTTTTAGTTGAAAGGTTGTCAAGTACTGGAATAGGCTGTCCAAGGAAGGGACTGAATCACCATCCCTTGAGGCATTTACGAGATGTGGAGATTAGGGACATCATTTAGTGGGGGACCTGGCAATGTTAGGCTTACAGTTAGACTCAATGATCTTAATAGTCTTTTCCAGCCTAAATGATTCTGTGATTCTGTAATTCTATGAAATACCTGAGAAGAAGTCTTCATCTCATCAGTGGACACAAAAGATATTCAACAAGAAACCCGGAAGAATATGGTATCCTGAAATTCCGTCTTGCTGTAGCGTGGTGTCTTAACTCTGTAAATAGATATCTAGTCCTCTTAGTGTCCTTTAAACAACAACAACAATGAAAATCCAAGCAGAAGCAATATTCTTTCATTCAAAGAACAAATGTGGATGGTAATGGCTGCAAGGGAATTTGCCTAGAAAAAGTATGCATTTGTGCCCAGTGCTTTCTGCCTTGGAGGATGCAACCCAACTTTTCCATTTGATCTAGGAGGGTGTCCTGATCAAGGAGTATGTATGGATGGGCTCTGAATCCTGCTGAACCTAAGGACGTGCAGCTCTTCAGTTTGGAGGGTGTGTCAGATAGACATCTACTTTGGGAGCTTCCAGGTCATGCAGAGGTATGACTGGAATATTTAAGTACCTCCAGCATTGAAAGAAAGGTGAACCTGTTCAATTGCAATTTATAGAATCATAGAATCATAGAATGGTTTAGGTTGGAAGGGACCTCAAGGATCATCCAGCTCCAACCCCCTGCCACAGGCAGGGACACCTCCCACTAGAGCAGCTAGATACTAGATTCCTGCTTTGTGTAAAATACTCTTTGATCTCAAAGGCCATTGAAATGTATTCTCCAGGATTTAGCACAAGGAGAAACTGAGGTACCTGATGCTGAATTAATTGCCTCAGGTCACATGAGGCAACAGGGGAAACAGGGAGGGAGAAGGGTAGAAAAGCGACCCAACTGCAAACCTCATGTCCAGGGTGTGGGATGACGTTGCTGTCCTGAAAGGGATCTTTGTTTGAGTGATGAAATGTAGCACCTCGAGAAAAGGCAAGAAGACATTAAGAACACAGATTTCCTTTGCACTTAAAATTCAGAATGTTGCTTTGCATTCACAGTGGTGCAACTATATGACTTTGGTGAGAAATCAGGGAGAATAGGGAGCATAGAGCAGGAGCAAGCCTGTGGGTATACATAGGGAAGAGAAATAGGAATTATGCTGTATGAGGCATTGGAAACCTTCCAAGTATTTTTATTCATTATTGCTATTTTTATGTGAAGGGAGCATAGGCCTTCCAGGCCTGGCTGGTTTGCCTTGGGCAGAGATTTTGGCAAGTTCTAGTCCAAATCCATGTTTGAGTTTATGTTGTGCATATGCCTGCCAGATATGTGCATGACGTCCAGGACGTGCTGCTTTTTATCTACTGCTGCTCACATTTACCTCTTCCTCCTTGCGGCGCAACGAGACTTTTATTTAGTCATATGACATTTGACTTCCAAACTCGGCAATATTTTAAGAAGGGAATTCATCAGATAGACCTTTTTTTATTGAAACACGTGTGAAAATAAGAAGTTAAGTGATTAAAGGACATTTTAAAGCTGAAAGAAGTTGTTTTTTTCTAAATGAAAATAGGAATTTATTTTTTTATTACAGCAGCTAGGGTAAAAGTGCTGATTTTTAAAGAATTTGTTACCATTTCATTTGGATTTATGATACTCAGGGAAAAAAAAAAAAAAGAGGGCAAGAATAAGTGTTTTCATGAGACATTAAAGGAATGTAACAGAATATATTATTGAGATACCTTTTCAGAAACCTGTCCAAAATGCAGTTTGCTAACCATTGCGTGCAGGCACAGTAACTGTGGGGATATTTCAGGAAAAAAAAATTATCCTGTACACAGTTTGAGAGAGTTTACAAAATTTCTGGCTGTTGCTTAGCAATTTGTGACAGCATATCAGTCCCATCATAGAACTTCAGAAGCACTTAAAGTTTCCTGCTAGTAAACTCTAATAATACATCATTTCTCTTCTTTTGCAGAAGGGCATGAAATGCTTTTACAAGGATATCAGGTAGATTGCACGTTTTCAGTGGCTTCTAACAAAGCAGGGGAGAGAAGGGAATCTCCTTTTGTTCAGGTGAACACCTCCTTTTGTTCAGGTGAACCTTCTTTAGAAGGAAGAAACAACTGCAGGATGTTTTACCCATCCATAGAGGCTTGATGATGAGTTCAGTTTATTGTTGCTTTGACGCTGATGTCAAGTGGATTTTAATTGGCACATACTCAATCCATCATATTTAAAATAGCAATAGTCGCCATTCAGCCTTGGCAGCCCAAAACCAGAGAATGGAAACCACAAGTTCCAGGGTGTTTTGGAGGAAGGGCTCTTCAGATCTTCCCTGGGAGGCAGAGATGGGTGAAGAACACAGCTGCATTTGAACATGGCTTGTAGTGTGAAAGTCCTGTGCTTTTAGGACCCTGGTCTGACCAAGCACTAGTCAGGCTTCACGCGTGGAAAAAAAGGACACTGGGGTTTCTGTAAGCTCAAGAACTTGCTGATGTGAGTAAAGCACAGCTCTTAGCACCTGTGCCTGCTGAAGACAAATTCTGTTTCCAGCTGCCTTCCAGGCAGCTTTATGTGATATTGTGTGGCAAAGCAGTTGAGAATCAGTAAGAATGCACTTCAGGAACTTATCTGAATAATTAAAAAACTACAGCTGAATTGCCGCAATAATTTGGAGTTCTTGTGTGGGCTTCCCATACAAAACATAGCAATAAAAGGAACATAGAAGTCATCTTCCTGTAAAAATCTCTAAAGTACTTTTCTGTAGCAGACCACAAATAAAGACCAGATTTAATAAGAGAAACTACATCTGGGTTTTTTTCTGCACTGCAGAAACCCAGTGGAGATCCCTGGGATTTAGCCTTACGAATTATTTTGCTGGGACTTCCACCTAATTTTGAACTGAGGGGCTGTTGTGCAGTACCCAGATGGAGCCCTTCAGGTACACAAGGCAAAGGAAAACGGAGTGTGATGGGTAGGAAGGCATTTTCTACCACCTATAGTTTTTCCCAGTGTTTTCAAACCAGACATGCTTTAAAAATATTTAGGGAAGAGATGATTTGTGAAGCAAATAGCTCAAGGTCTAGTAGCTTCTGAAAACAAAACATATCACACATAAAGGGAGCCTGGAATAAATTATCTAAACTCCATCAATAACTTCAGTGGAGGATCTGCCCCACTGTGTGTTTCCATGTCTTCTGGAGAGTCAGTTAAGATGCATGGTTATGAAGGCTTAAGCCAGTGCTGCAAAACTGTACACCTCTAATTACCCAACAGTGGTGTCAGTTTTAATAGGAGAGCAAACTATGAGAAGTTCTCGGGTTTTTCAAATGTAATTATCTTTATGAGAAGGGCAAGACATATAACATTTGTGCTTGCTCATCACAGCTACAGAAGCAAGGGGTAAAGCAACACAGAAAGCATGGAGAGAAAACAGGTAGTAACTCTCCATTCTGTTTTGAACCCAAACTATCACAAATGAATTGCTCAGGGCTTCTTGTAGAGAATTGTTTTGGAAGTAAGGGCGTTTCTTTTCTCTCTCTCAAAACCCTACTGCCAGCCATCTGTTGATAATTATTGTCCAGCCTCTGCTGAGAACTTGTGATATTTAATATTTCCTCACCACTTGAACAAATAAGTGATAATAACTGGAAGGTACCTGACCACAGGAGGAGAAAGACACATAGCATGAAAGAGTCAGTGTAGACCTTGGGTTTTGCAAACACTTTAATTTTCTGCTTGCCATAAAGGTAAATATGAGTTCTTGTGGGTTTGGAAATAGGAGAGTTGCAGTGTCTCTGGAAAAAAAAATAAATTACAGATACCAGCTTAAAAATTGTCCATTTCTGTTTGTGTTTCTTATTGTTTTTAATTTACATTTCCCTTTCTCATAGAAATTGTTGGGCAGGCTATTTATTTGTATATTGAATATTTAGGGTAGGTAAGCTGAAGATATCTCGATTTTCCACAGTAGTTGGTATTTCAAATTGTCAGTGGTTTTATAGTTGTATTGAGCCATATGTAGTAGGAGTGATGGAGAGCAGAGATCATCACATTTAAATTAGAAATGGTCTCTGAAGTTGTCCATAGTTGCTGTTCTTCCTATTTTCTTCACTTTAAATTCAAGTACTTGGAGCTTCACAAGTGACTACTCCATAATATCCATGATGTGATAGTCCCAAGCTTGTCTTAAAGACGGTCTGACAACATTATACTTGTGTTTAAGTTTTAGGAGAAAGTTCTTCACAGAGAGAGTGATTAGGAGGAAGTTCTTGACAGAGAGAGTGATTTGCCATTGGAATGGGCTGCCCAGGGAGGTGGTGGAGTCAACGTCCTTGGAGGTGTTCAGGAAAAGCCTGGATGAGGCACTTAGTGCCATGGTGTAGTTGACTGAATAGGGCTGGATGCTAGGTTGGACTGGATGATCTTGGAGGTCTCTTCCAACCTGATTGATTCTAAGTTTGTGTGGTCTGCCATTTCACTGTCTCTGGAATGTCAGTTCTGTTGATGATACTGGACAGCATTTTCTAAGACTCAAATCCAAGATTTTCCAAAATTGGAAAATTTTGGACCCACAACTTCAGAACTCTTCTGGTTCCAGTACTTTGAAAGGCTGTTCCCTATCAAAGTGCCACAGAGCATACTGAGCTGATAGCAAGAAAATTGCTTCTTGCTTTGGAGTGCATGGCTGTGGATAACTTGAATAAAATCTCAGCAGGCCTTATCCATTATAAGTTCCATGATTATCTTTTTTCATATTGGTTTCACATGTCTTCAGAGAATTCAATATGCACAAGCCTGAGTGCCCTCACCTCATTGCTACTGAAGTTTGGAGGAAGTCTTGGTTGCAGCTATCTCCACAGCTGAGGTGACTTCCCGAGCAGCTGCTCTGGAGCCTTTCCTTGCTCACCCTCAGCTCCACCACCTGCACATAGGCTGATCTCCCTGACCCCATGTATAAATCGCAGGAATGCTGATTTTTAATCCTTAGTTGCATATGCATTCCATATAGTTGCCAGGTGCTGGTATTAAACCCCCTCTCCCCTGTAAACCTTTAAATTTTATGGGTGTTTCATTATCAAATCCAAAATAAAACCACTGAACAGGAAATAGTAATTCTTGAAGGTTCATGCAGAATCAATTATATTATCCCTTGATAATAAAAAAGGAACCACAGGTCCCTGATATGGGGTGAATTTCTTAACAGGTACAAAAAGAACAGCACTTCTTTTAAAGAAATTTATTTGCTAATGTGATTCTTGAAGGTTGTTTGCATCACTGAACATTTGCTTTCCATTTATAATTATTTTTCATACTGCTTGAAAATGAAGCAGGGAACCCCTAAAGGTGCCTGTTGGTCATGCATTGCCTAATTATTTTGTATCTTTCCCTTGATTGCTCTGAAGGAGCAAAAGTGAAAAATTCCATTATGAGAAACATCACAATAAAATAAATATGAATGAGACAGGGGGATGGTTAGAACACAGGAGAGACTGCTTTCAGTCTATGCTACCTTTCCTTTTTGCCGTTGGAATGTAACAAATATTAACTGCTACTGCTCTGCTGTACTTCATTACATAAATATTTGTGTAAATTCACACTGTGAATATATGAAGTGCTTTCATGGGCAAAGAGGAGAGTTCCCCCATGTGCTGGTTTCTTCTTTATATGAAGAAATAGCACTGTACATGCTGACCCAACTTTCACATTCATGCTGTTCAGCATCAGCTTGAGTTCTCAGCTCTCTTTTTCCCCTCCCTTGTAACTTATTTACTTACCAAAACCATCTCTGTTGCAATATAGCAATTTTCAAGTAAGTATTCCAAGCCAGCATTGCAGGATTTCAACTAAAGGCATTTCTATGTCCTACCTCTGTTATAAGATTAATTAATACAGCATGCAAAATGCCAAAAAAATGTACATGTTTCTCACCTGTGGCTCCTCTAAGCCCTCAAAGAAGAGAGTGTTTAGGTCTGGGGAATTTTTAATACTCTACTCTGCTCTGCTTCTGGCTGGGCTAGTTTGAAGCTAGCTAGAATGTTTTGGTGAGAAGAATTAGATCATAGGCTGAGAAATGAAAACAATGTTTTGATGAGAAGAACTAGTGTGCTAGTTTGAGCCTAGCTAGAATGTTTTGGTGAGAAGAACTAGTGTGCTAGTTTGAGCCTAGCTAGAATGTTTTGGTGAGAAGAACTAGTGTGCTAGTTTGAGCCTAGCTAGAATGTTTTGGTGAGAAGAACTAGTGTGCTAGTTTGAGCCTAGCTAGAATGTTTTGGTGAAAAGAATTAGATCATAGGCTGAGAAATGAAAACAATGGTGATGTCTACTTCGCTCACAGTCTTGCTGAGATGTGTAGAAAGGAAAAGCAAAACATTAGATAAAGTCACTTGGGCTCTGGGCTTTGCTCTCGGCTCTTTGCCTGCTGGGGAGCTCTGGGGCTGCTGGCTGAACTCCATCTTGCTTTCTAACCTCACCCTCCATTTGCTTTGGCTGATTCACCCTGCTTCTTAATCCCCCTGACCAAACCTCCATTATTTCTTGGGACTGGGGTAAGGTTAAGGGGGGTAGGGGGAAGGTGAGGGGGTGGTTGAGAGCCCCTCCTGGGGCCTCAGGTTTCTGGGAGGGGAGTTGTGTCTGTATTACCTTTTTACCTTGTATATTTCTGTATATATCTGTATATACTGTAAATACCTGCTTGTAAATTGTGCTAGCTGTAAATATAAGCTTCATTCAACTTCCCAGAGCCAGCTGAGTCTAGTCTGGGTGATTTCCAAAGTGTGTGTGGGGGTGGGTAACACCCAAACCATCACACTGGCAGTGAGTGGTTTGGGTTTTATCCTGCTGTTAGTGTTGCAAAATATGCTAGTGGCAGTGTGCCTACAGAAAGCAACAGGGAATTTTATATTAAACATTTAATTATAGTTATATATATACCTGATCTGTTCCTCTGCCCCTACAATACTCTCAGTGTATCTTAGACATCCATGTAAAAAGCAAAGCAAAGCTTTTTCTTTTGTTGTATAAACATTGTTGTAGCCATGGTAGTTAAGGATGTTAGAGAAGCATGGCACATAGGAAGAGGAAATACTGTTATGATGTTACCTTCTCCTGCAAACTTTGCTTCTTTATTGTACACTTTGACAGAGGCAAGAAATCCTATTAGGTCACCTTTATGTATTATTGATTCCAGTTCCATTTCCAACATAAAAAACAAAAGAAGTGTAAGACTGGGATTCAGGTTTCCTTCCTAGAAAACAAAACAAAACAAAACAAAAACCAAAAGAAGTTAAGACTGGAATTCAGGTTTCCTTCCTAGAAAAGAAACAAAACAAACCAAAACAAAATAAAAACCAAAATAAGTGTAAGACTGGAATTCAGGTTCCTTTCCTAGAAAAAAAACAAAGCAAAACAAATCAAACCAAAAGCCAAAAGAAGTGTAAGACTGGAATTCAGGTTTCCTTCATTAGAAAAAAACAAAACAAAACACAACAAAATAAAACCCAAAAGAAGTGTAAGACTGGAATTCAGGTTTCCTTCATTAGAAAAAACCCCAAACAAAACAGAAACCCACAACAACAACCCCCACCCAAACCAACAAACAGGCAACAAAAACCCCCAAAACAAACCAACCCAAAATCAAACCAACCAAAAAAAACCCCAAACCCCAAACCAACCAACTCAAAAAAACCCCAACCCAAACCCCTGAAAAAGTAGCAAAGCAGATCTCTATTGTGTTTATGGTATTGTCTTTCACTCAGAATTCACCCAGGTGAGCTAGTGAGTATGAAAAAGCACTTGAAAGATTTGACCTTGCTTTCAGCTAATGTATTTTCTTTCAGCAGTTCATGAGTTTTACCACTTTCTTCGCTCATTGGAGTAGTTTAGGAGGGACATTAGTCATGTTGTATAAGGCATCTCTCGGCTTTATAGCCTAATCTTTATGCAGGGAAATAAATTCTGAAGAAATTGGTATATTCGTTTCTGGTTTAAAACAGAGAGGATAAGAATAAAGGAGCTTTGCTTTGGGATGGTGTGCTAGTTTGAGCCTAGCTAGCATGTTTTGGTGAGAAGAACTAGATCATAGGGTAAATATAAGCTTCATTCAAATTTCCAGAGCCGACTGAGTCTAGTCTGGGTAATTTCTAAAAGTGTGGGGGGTGGGGGACACCCAAACCATCACAGATGGCTTTGCAAATGGTTTGCAAATGCTGTAAAACACTGTGATGTGGACTGGACCAGTTGGATGTGGACCAGAGCAACTGATGCTTATGTTTTAAAATAGTTAAAATAGTTAAAATAGTTGGGATCTTCCCAGATTGTCACTGATTGTGAGTCAGTTCTAGTGGCTACATACCACACTCATGGAATTGTGAGTGTATTTTAAAAACCTGTTCTGACTTTCCAAAAGACCCTGAAAACACAGAAGTGGTGACTGATAAATATTCCAGTTGGATCTAGAAGAGTAGCAAACATTTTTTTCTTATCAAACTTCTCATGCTCTTGGTTTAAATAAAACAAATGGAATGTTTTGCTGCAAATTAACTACGTAGAATACCTTGCTGAGCATCTCTAATGGTCTGTGTCTTTGTGCTAGTCAGCATTGCCAGGTTGGTGATTGTTATGGAATCACAGAATTGTCAGGGTTGGAAGGGATCTCAAGGATCATCTAGTTCCAACCCCCATGCCATGGACAGGGGTTGTTAGGGACCTAGAATCCAGTCTCTAATGGAATGACGTAGTTGTATCTCCATTTAGACATCTCCTGGGTATTAAGGGCTGCAGCTCACAGAATTTACTCCTCAAGTTCAGGGTAATTATATTTTGTCACCAGGAAATAAAATGTCTTTTTGTTTTATTTTTCCCTGAGATTGACTATTTGATTAAATTGACATAGGCAACTCTTCTGTCAGAACAGTATTGTTTTGGAAGGCACTCACAGGACTTACTGTTTATTATTTGGACTTCTAATTACAATATCTTGTTTTCAGTTTGTAAAGGGAAACTCAAACTATTTGAGACCATTTCACTGGCTGATCTCTGTACTACAAAACCTGGAGCAATTCCACCTCTTGGTGAATAAGTTCTGCCCTGTTCCCTCATGACTTAGAGGAACAGAGCTATTGACTTCAGAGAAAGGAAAATGAAGTAGGGTGGCCAACTTGGTGTCACTGCTGTCCCCAAGAATTCCTGATAGGGCCAAGCAGGGAACAGTGACACATGCTGTGGGAAAAATACTATACAGATCAGATATTGCTATAGTTCCTGTGGCCAGGTGTGGAAAAGTACTCTTGCGATAGCTCCCATGACATCCAATGTGTTTATGTGGTGGGCTGACCCTGGCCAGCAGCAAAGGACCCACAGAGCAGCTCACATACTCCCTACTTCTCAGTGGGATCAAAGGGAGAATATGTGCATCAAGATAAGGCAGGTATGTCTGACCAGTTCTGAGTCACTCCTGTGTAACCAGGTAATACTGAAGGCACTGTGGAAATAGACCCATGTTTACAGAATTCATTATAGCAGAACAAAACTATCCTTAGCTATTCTTTTGAAGGAATTGATTGTCTGTTCTTTGGGCTAGGACTGAAAAGTGATTAGCAAATCAGGGAAAGATTAAATACAAATGTGTATAGGTGCACATTCAATCTGTATAATCCAATTGCCTACTTAATGAGTTTGGCTTCTCTGAAGAGTATTTGGCTAAGTAGGGAGAAATACAACATTTAAATAATCATCTTATTGCTGTATTTTCTAACTTCAGGCTGTTCAATTTTTGCAGTCTTTCCAATACTACTTCAAGTCAACTTTTGTTTGTGCCATACTATTATTTCAAGTCAACTGTTGTTTCTGCCATGCTTATTATTACAAGGACACCAGGCAGGATGATATAAATTACATTCCTAAAGCTTTGTGTTAGACTTGGGTGGAACTAGTGGGTTTAGAATGGAACTTGCTTCCACTGCAGTAGATAGACACCTACATATCAAGAGATATCTGATTAAATAGTGTAACTTTGGTATGGTAAGAGAAATATTAATGCTTCTCAATATCCTGCTAGACAGACAACTAGTGTTGTTTTCAGAAGGCAATTTATTATGGAGTAATTCCAATCCCTTATGCCACTTGTGAATTTGTTTATTCCTCTGTCTTCATTATTTGTCCAGTGAAGTGTGTCTGCTTCTAATCCAACCGATAATCTTTATGAGACTAATTAAGGATCATCTGCCTAAATCAAATTATGGTCTAAGGCCTCTAAGATGGCATACTAATATTTAAAATTCCCAGACAAAAAGGGCTGCTTTAACACATTGTGCTAGTTTGAGCCTAGCTAGGATGTTTTGGTGAGAAGAACTAGATCATAGGCTGGGAAATGAAAACAACGGTGTTGTCTACTTCTTTCACAGTCTTGCTGGGATGTGTAAAGAAGAAAGGCAAAACATTAGATAAGGTCACTTTGCTCTGCACTCCGCTCTGCACTCCATGCTGGGCTATTCACTTCTGCTTTGCCTGCTGGGGAGCGCTGTGGCTGCTGGCTGAGCTCCATCTTGCTTTCTGACCTCACCCTCCATTTGCTTTGGCTGATTTCACCTTTGCTTCTTAATCCTCTTGGCCGAACCTCCATTCTTCCTTGGGACTGGGGTAAGGTTGAGAGGGGTAGGGGGAAGGTGAGGGGTGGTTGAGAGCCCCTCCTGGGGCCTCAGGTTTCTGGGAGGGGAGTTGTGTCTGTATTACCTTTTTACCTTGTATATTTCTGTGTATATCTGTATATACTGTAAATATCTGCTTGTATATTGTGCCAGCTGTAAATATAAGCTTCATTCAAATCTCCAGAGCCGACTGAGTCTAGTCTGGGTGATTTCTAAAAGTGTGGGGGGGCGGGGGACACCCCAAACCATCACACACATATTCTAAGTAGTTGCACATTTTATTTAGAAGGAAATTTAAAAAACTTGAATGACACAAGAATCAAGCTGGTATGGAGTGTAATCCAACAGCAGGGCAGCCTCAGAGACATCCATCAACAGAAGCAACAAACCATCACCACAGCCTTCATTTTAGGAGCCAGCCCACAAGTCTAGGTGTTACTGCTGGAAAATATATAATGAAGCTTCACATCAGGATCCTAGAGCTGCCAAGCATATCTCCAGAGTAACTTTAACAGTGATTACACTTGATGAAGTAGGTAGAGGAAGTATAATCATGTGCCAGCAGCACCAGGAGGATAAGGGCAATATTGAAGTTGAAGTACATTTATATGAATTCTTACTCTGCCATTAAGCAGCAGTTTTTCATAGGATGAGCTTTACCTACAAAAGTCTCAGGTGTTTCCGCTTAGTGTTGGTCTCCTTTTGTAAATATACAGACTTTTACTGACAGCAAGTGGGCTAGCTAACAAGGGAATGTTTGAAAACACTGAAGACAGTAAATCTTATAATCATGAATTGCCTCTATCATACCATGCTAGCCTCTGAAATCCCCCAACGAGAAGGGTTGTTTTAACATGTAGCTTTGCATTTTCGTTTCAAAGAGAAGACAAACTTGCGACAAAATAAGGGCTTAGCTGAGGAGGGAGAAGGAGTGTTGTAGGCTGCAGTCCTAAAGACTGTGGTGTTGCAACAGTTGGTATTGAACTAAGAAAAGTACTCTATTCCTGTATTTTATTTAACCTACCTAGTGCTTGAAGTGAACACTCAACAGATGCCTAGCACAGAAGAGTCCACAAAGCAGTTCCATATGTTCCCACTCTTCAGAATTCACATTAAGAGAAAGAGCTGAAGATTATTAAGGAATTTCTGCTCAATTTTGCCTTTCTATCACAATATATAAAATCCATACCTGTGTGAGCAGCCAACCCAAAATCTGTTCTCTTATTCAGGCCTACTTTGATGCTTAAGTAGCACTCCTGCTGGTGTTCTGTAGAGAAGTCCTGCTCTATCTATAGCCTGCATGCTAAGTATGGGACTTTTGGCCAAAGTATCTCTTTTTGACCTGTTCGGATCTGGCACCTAAAGACTCATCAGGAATGTAGCTCTGAAATGGGAGAAAAACATTGTCCTGGAAAGAAAATGAAGTGGAAGCCTTCTAAGGAATGAAACCGTGCTACTTTTGTTGCTGGCTACCTGAACAAACTCATCTGAATCTGTGTAACTGACCCTGCCATGCAAGCAGGGTTGCTCAGAGGGAAACAGCTCTCCATTAGAAATGATGGCTCAGCTAAATATTCAAGCCAAAGAATTAAGCTTTGTCTTTGTCTTTGAATTTAAATGTTATTTTGAATATATAGTTGAATGCTTTCAGAAAACCTAAAGGCATCATTTCTACACAATTCCTTCCTCACTATTATGGTATCATGATTGAATTCCTGTAACTTTTAGCACAGACAAATATTTATATTGTCAAGACTTCTAAGACTTTTCTGTTCATCAGTAGGTAGCAGTTGCCCATTAGGTCTACAGTAGGTTTTATTGTGCTGTTTAACTGCCCATTGCATGGTGGTCTAATGCTTTTCAGTGACAAATGACTGCATGTAATTTGGGTGCTATTTCATTAGGACAAGGAGGGGCATTTATGTTTTCCACCCTGTAATGTGCCTGTGAGTGTGTGTTCACTTTGGGGGAATTATGTGCTTCTCATGACAAATAGTGCATTTTCAAGCATTTAAAGATCTTTATTTTGGAAAGAGTCCCTCCTCTATGTGTATATTGAAGGTATTGCTGTGACACAGCATGAAAACTTATGCTATAGCTATCTAAAAAAATGTATCCACTCCCTACAACATGTTTAGATTGCTTTTTTGGACTCTATAACATTTTAGCTAGCACTAAACATAGAACTTCATTCATCATCACACAAGCAAAGGCTGCCAAAGGAAGCCTACTCTTCCTGAGCTATAAGTGGCAACACTCCAGTATTGGCAGAAATCAAATGAATCATTTCCTGCTTTTAGTTTTAGATAAATAATCAAAAGGGATTGTCTAGATTCTGATCCAAAAGTAATTTTTCATAGTGAGGAATAAGAGTACAGCTACAAAGACTTTAAGTGGGGAATGTTCTCCTGATAATTACTTGACTGGAAAGGCCCTAAGGAACCTATGGGCAGATCAAAATATCTAAATCCAATTTAAAATGAAGTGTTAAATAATCATATCGGCTTTGAAGCAGAGTAGCTTGAAGTGCACTGAAACAGAGAAGCCTCAGGATGTAATTTGTTCTTGATGCATCGAATGACTCTGGTCCAACAGGCTCTGGGCAGATCTGCCTTCCTTCTGGGGGAGAGAGAAGGCAGAGCAGAAAAAGCAGAGGCAGCAGCTGCTGCTGAGATGAAATGTGGTGATCGTGGTGAGGTACATGTTAAGGAATTGTTACCTGTGAACTCACTCTTTCAGTTGCCTTCTCTCTAGAATCCACCACGAAGAGGGTGCTTGAGCTGCTGACAGTGTAATGCCAGGCTACATTTGGGTATGTGTGGTAAGGGGAGACCTAATTAAAGGATCTGAAGGGGAGAATAATGGGATGGAGAAGCCCTGGAATCAGAAACAGAGACTAGTAAATGAACAGAGGGAAACGGGCAGGCCAGAGAGTGAGATCTCAGGTTAATGGAAGAAAGTAGTGTGATGGATTACTAAAGAGGTGGTAATAGAATAGCATCACAACCTGCACAGAGAGCATATGAGAACCAGCTGTCACAAGAGCCTCTGGATTTCTGTTGGTGTTTCTCACAATTCCCTGAGCAAGGCTCTGGCTGTGCCATGGGAAATGTACAGATGTCAGGTGGTTACTTTGCACGATGACTCCCCACTTTCTCCACAAAACTCCTCAGTACAATTTTATTATGGCAGCGTGTAGAGGAGTCCAGTTTTGTGATCAGCAAAGTGTGAGCTCAGGTTCACACCCTACAGTAAATTCACTTTGAATCATGTCATTTGCAATGATGAAATCCTACAGTCCATGTTGCTTCTATCTACAGGGACAGAAAAAAGGTTGTGCAGTTGGAGTTCTCAGACATTTATCCAGCTTTTGAAAGTAAGTTTGCTCTCATTTAGGCTACTTCTCATTCCCTTACAAGAATGTCCTGGGACTGAAAATGTGAATCTTCTCAGATGTAGGAAGGAAGCAAATCCATTTATCCTGACTCTCAAGATCAGACCTGAGTCGTGAACTGTTTCTCTGTAGCAATTGCTTCAGCAGAAGAGCAGTAAGTTATGTATGTAATATAAAAATTATATCTTGCAGATTTGTGGCTTAATCTAGACAAGAATTTCAGTTTAGGATTTTGATCATAGGACAGAAATCTATAAAATTGTCTTCTTTGGGTTTATGACCCAAACCCCCAGCATTCTTGCCCGGATCACAAGATTACATGTCTGAAGGGAGCGTTTTTCTCAGGTTTCGTTTGGATCTGAATGAGGCATTTTTTTCACTCAGTCCAGACTCCAGATCACAAGAGTACTCTTGGCGTAAGGCTAGCAGCTGAAACCACTCAGAAACATGTGAGAATATTGACTTGATATGTGGGTTTGGATCATTTCAAAGAGTAAAAGGTGTGATTGGCTGTCACTTCTGGGATACTGACTCTTTTCACATCACCAAGAAGCAGGGCCATGGTATGATATCTTTATAGCCCATATCATATCAGCACACATTTTGAAGTCAGTTCATGGGTGCCAAGATGTTCAGGCTATAGCCACACAACTAACAGCTAGTAGCACTGCCAAATGGTTGGTCTTGTGACATGTAGCATTTTTAATGCCTGAGCTTCTGAAATCAAGTATTACATAAAAATGTCATTTAATTAAAACAAAACAAAACAAACCCACAAAGCAGCGCATTAATTATTGGTTGAGTGTCTGCTTTCATGGCTGTAGACAGAAGCCTAAAAATGTGACCATATTGTAGACTAAGAATAACATAACAAAGGACACTTTCTTCTTAAATCTGAATTGCAGGCCAGTCTCATAACTTCTGGTGTCTGACTCACGGTGTTTGAATTCTTGGGGTTGGCAGCATTGTACTTAAATGTTTTGTACCAAAATTCAGCTTCAGAAAAACGTAAATTTTACTGTCTAGAAATGTGTAGGTCAATAGGCTACAAGGTACAGAAGGAGGGGGGAACAAAAAGAATTCTTTTCTGAACCCAGATCCTTCAGTACCATTTTTTCCTGAGGAACTACAACATGAAGGAACACCCAGATTTCTAACTCCGTGTCATGGGGGAAAGCTTGCCTGATAAGGAGATTGTGGGCATGCAAAGGGGTTCTTGTGTCCCCTCCACACTGCTGGCACCACAACCAGCCCCACAGGGAAGTGCCAGTTCAGAATGCCCTGAAGCTACCTTCGCTCTCTGCCCAGCCCAGGGCTGTGGGTGAATACTGCACTTCTGCCCACAGTACTGAAACCCAGTGTCTTCCAAAATAAATATTGCTTCTTGGTTACTAATATAAATAAATGCATTGCACATTACATTTTTGGAGAAGAATGTGCAAGACCAACATTTCTGAAGTCAAATGGAGAGGTCCTCCCTCTGCTTCCCTACACTCCTCATACAGGCAAACTTCCACTTGAGTCACTTGGAATTTACTTGACTTGAAAACTTAGAGGCATGTAAAAGTACTTTAGATTTTTTTTTTCTAAATAATTATGAGATTTGGATTAAAATTTTATTTGAGAAGGTGCAACAGCTCTGGTATTTTTTTCCCCTAATGTTATTTTTTTTAATAGTTGTAAATTCTGTAGTTTGTAGGTCTCTGAAAGGAAAACTAAATCATTTGTTCACTAAATGGAAAATTAAACAAGACAAATAGCACAGTTAAGAGGATGATTTATTACAGTTCACATCCTACTGTATGTCTACAACTTCTTTTAATCCTTTTCATAGGAAAGAAAACCTGGGTTCACTCTTTACCCAGTGAATTTAAAAGTAATTTTATTTCAGGAAACTCTTCCTTACCTCTCATTAAATTTAGACTTACCTTAATTAGATTAATCATAGTTGCAGTAAATGATAGTGCTTGGATGAAAGGAGAGAAAAATACATATTTCCCTATATATCCTCTTCTTTTGTAATGTAAAATTGAAAACAGAATCAGTGGAACAACATAATTCTGCCAGGATGCAAAAGCTGTTGGGTTTGGAAGAAAAAGACAGACTTAACAAATTTATATTTTGAAAATTAACTATATAAGAGCCTTCCAGAGACAGAGATTATGAGATGAGAAGCTCAACATGAGCCGGCAGTGTGCACATGCAGCCCAGACAGCCAACCGAGTGCTGGGCTGCATCAAGAGCAGTGTGGCCAGCAGGGCAAGGGAGGGGATTCTCCCCCTTTACTCTGCTCTCCTCAGACCCCACCTGGAGTACTGTGTGCAGTTCTGGAGCCCTCAACACAAGAAGGACATGGAACTGCTGGAGCAGGTCCAAAGGAGAGCCACGAAGATGATCAGAGGGCTGCAGCAGCTCTGCTATGAGGACAGGCTGAGAGAGTTGGGGCTCTTCAGCCTGGAGAAGAGAAGGCTTCGAGGAGACCTTANGAACATGGTCTCTTTCTGCTACTGCCCTAAGACAAAGCATGACAGTTCCTGCCTACTTGTCCGTGAGAAATGGACCAACCATACACCTTGGGAGGCATTTTAAAGTTTAGCTAGAAAATAGATGCAATAAAGCCCTGAGTCAAATTTGAATTATAAACCTGAAAATTTGGGGTGAAATGAATGGAAAAGAGATCAAAGACTAAGTAGCTGCTGGATGTAGAGGTCAGACAGGAATCTGAGAAACACATAGTCCAGTATTGCTAACCTGAAAGCATTCACAAATCATCAGTCAGGTCTGGAATGTCATGAGTGTGGGGGATTTTTGTGATATAATAAATGTAGGACTTGTTTTGTCTTTTAAAGGCTCAAAATCAGGGCATTTTTGAGTCACTTAAAATCATTCTTTTTTTTCCTAATGCCAGGTCGTAAGCCATAATATTATGTTTGGAAAGAATGAAAGGCTAGAGTCTTTGCTCAGGGAAAAAAGAACTTTGAGAAAACACTTGTTGGGTGACTCGCAATAAAGGTCATAAAATCTGGCAATGTAGAGATAGATTAATCTGGAAAGTAGTGTAGTTGAGGAAAACTGCTGGCAGTCAGGATGTGAGAATTTGGAAATAAGGCTGTTTCATTTTGATAAAAATAGCAGTAGTCGTGCATAGGGCTGAAATGAGAAGCTGTAACAAGGTCAGACTTCTGATATTTGGCTCCTTCACAAATGATTCCTGGTTTGTGAAAAATATGTTTGTGGTTCGTGAATATTGGTTTATTAAACTTCAAAGTTTCAAGAAACCATTTAAGCTTTTAATTTAATCTGTGCTTCTATAGGATTTGTCTTCTGCTTTATTTTGCATGGTACAGAAATATTGGCAATTAGAGATGAGGGAAAAGTGGTAAATATTGTTTTTCTTCTGCCATGAGTTGCAGCGTATCAAAGAGATATAGGAAGTAGGATTAAAATCATCCAGTCAGTGAAGGACTGCCATTATTCTGTTAGCTCTATATCTGTAAGATCAAGAAGATCAGGAATTATTTCACCTGTTTTGTGGTGGAGTCAAAAACTGCTTCAGACTCTAATCAGAAGTAGCTGATCTGTAAAAGTTTTTCTTCTGGGTTGGAACTAAAAAAATACTCAGTTTTGATTCCAGTTCAGAGTTGTTCAACAGCCTAAGAGGATGAATCCAAGTTGCAGAGACTTTTTTGGCACTGTGTTTCTGAATACTACAAATGTTTGCTAAATAATTATTTTATTATTATTATTAGGATTCTTTTTTAGAGGAAAAAGTCCCCACCTCCTCTTTTCAGCTGGGGAATTAAATGTCAAGTTTCCTCCTGAAAGGCATATTTTATGGAGAAGCTATAAACCCTGAAATTAATTTTGTAATGGAAAATGTGACAGACTAAACTATGGCTATACAAAAATATATTCTTAACATTTAAAGCATAAAAAGCCATATATATGAAATATATTTGCAATATACTAAATGTTTATTACAAATGAAACACTGAAAAATGGAGAAAAAAACAACCCAGCGCACACCCCAACTGATTCTTAAATATTTGGTTAATATAGCCAGAGTACATTGAAAATTATAGGACTGAAGAGTACATGGTAAGTGTTTAAATAACATAAAACATTTCATCTGAAATGCTACACAGGTGATAAAAGTGCCATGGAGAATTGGCCTGGAACACAAACCCTATGAGGAGAGGCTGAGGGAGCTGGGGTTGTTTAGCCTGGAGAAGAGGAGGCTCAGAGGTGACCTCATTGCTGTCTACAACTACCTGAAGGGAGGCTGTAGCCAGGTGGGGGTTGGTCTCTTCTCCCAGGCAAGCAGCAACAGAACAAGGGGACACAGTCTCAAGTTGTGCCGGGGGAAGTATAGGCTGGATGGTAGGAGGAAGTTCTTGACAGAGAGAGTGATTTGCCGTTGGAATGGGCTGCCCAGGGAGGTGGTGGAGTCACCATCCCTGGAGGTGTTCAAGCAAAGACTGTATGAGGCACTTAGTGCCATGGTCTAGTTGACTGGATAGGGCTGGGTGCTAGGTTGGACTTGATGATCTTGGAGGTCTCTTCCAACCTGGTTGATTCTATGATTCTATGAATTACTATTTGCTATGCTTTAGAATAATGTCATTAGGAAAAAATGCATAATGCCTGAAGCAAAAACCTAATTGAGGCACATTTGCATTTGTTCAGGTTTTGAGAATGTTGCAGTAGATCAGAACCTAGATCAGCTGCTGCAGCACACTGTGATGGGAATCCATGAGCATTGGCACGTGTGAACAGTGCGGTAGTTTATGGCATGTACTTTTGCCCCCTTACCTTACTTTGCCTCCTCAGCCAAGCCATCAGATCTAAGAAAAGACAGAATAAAAGAAGCTTTTTTTCTTCCCCCTTCACCTTTTCCTTCCCTGAAATGGACAGAAGAGGTTTGATATCCTGCAACAGAATGTGGCAAAGAAGAAGAGAGACTGAGAAAGGAGAGGAGAAGAAGAAAATGTCCCTCAGCTTTGAGACTTCCTCACTAAAAATAAAAAAGAGAAAACAAAAAGTGAAATGGAAGGAGACATAACTCATGGAAGGCAATGCTTTTGATGAGTAATATAGTCTGTCTACATGTCAGACAAATAGTGGAAAATAAATGTGCTCTACATGTTGTAGCTATTTTTAAGTTTGGGAATGCACAAGTAGTCTTGAGGAGAATTTTAACCATAACTCTTTACTACAATATAATGAATTTTATATAAATGATATTCGTAGGGCAAGGAAAATGTTAGAAGTTTAAACAAAGCCGTTTATATAATTATTGATTCGATATTCCTTCGTTTGCCAGAAGTTCTGCAGTTTGCTCTGCTTACATACACTGTTTTCCTCCTTTAGTTGCCTATGATAAATCATCCTTTCCATTTCAGGAGGAGCAGAAGAATCTCTCACTCTTGCTTCCTGTCCTGAGAGCATCCTTCTGAATACTCGCTCCTGTTTTCTCTCATAGTACTTACTCAGTTACCTTGACTGCCTTTGCTGGCACCAAAGAGTTACTGTGCAAGGAGAAAGGTCCTTTCTGTCCCTTAAATAATAGCCCTAGTTATTATTTTGAGAGTGGCCAGGAGTTGCTGCTACTTTCTCTATGCTTTTCCTTAAGGCACAAGATGTTTTCACTGCCCTGCCATTTCTTCTTTCTCCCTAAGGTCGGTTTCATTTTCACTGGATACACTTAGACACGTCTTGGACTTGATTCAGTTAAAATTACTGTATGTTTGGCCTCTGTATCATGGAAGCACTAGAAAAGCAGCTAAATGCTGTGGAAAGTTGTTGTTCTCTGTTTTCCCTGGCTATGCATAAAGCTCTGCAGTGCAGGAGCTCAAACATTTTGCTTTGAATTGAGTCCTGTGGAATGATATGTTTTGTGGTTGTGTGCTAAACTGTAGACAGAATATAAACTAGACATTGCTTTTCAGTAGTCTTCACAGTAGCTTTTAAAAATTATTATTATGTTTATTTTTATGCTGGGATCCACTCTAAGGTTCAAGCTCTCTGTCTAGACCCAAGAATAAGCCCAACTTCTCTTGCCCATGTGGGGATGAGATGCTGCCAATTGATAGCTGGTGAAAAAGTTAAGCCTTTGTCTTCCTCTGTTCACAGATGCTGTGTAAAATCAGAATCAGCTTCAAGAATAACTCTTTAAAATG
Source organism: Tricholaema leucomelas (assembly GCA_013400475.1). Taxonomy (NCBI): domain Eukaryota; kingdom Metazoa; phylum Chordata; class Aves; order Piciformes; family Lybiidae; genus Tricholaema lacrymosa; species Tricholaema leucomelas. The sequence continues at coordinate 475,285 of WAAF01012996.1, forward strand.
GGAATGTCTGCTCTGCTGTGCATTGCTGCGAGAGCCACATCTTCTTTTTTTGCCTGTTAGCTAATAACTAAATGGAGCAAACCAAACTGAGTTAGGAGGTGCCTCGACAGTGGCACACTGGTGTGCTGCAGTTCTAAATTGTTGGTCCTCTCAGTAAGTTGTGAGTTGTAAAGAAGCAAACACAGCAAGAGACATTAATGACTTGTCCAAAGATACACGCTGTGCTGAGCTAACTAGAAAATGATTGTGAGCTCAAGCCACAACAATAGGGAAAGAGCTCAATTCCACAATTTTAATCGTATTGGGTGGGCAAAACGAAATGTTTGTCAGCCCTGCGCTTTCCTTAAACCCACGGAGTGACAGAGTTTCGGACAGCCTCGTTGCAGGTTGCCTTGACGTCTGGTTCCATAATTTTCTGGTTGTTTTGAAGTTCTTCCAATCAGTGCTTTTAAGTACACATGGGCTTATGTATTAATGTACACTGGAGACAGGTCCAACCTATTAGAAATTTAGGTACAACAGGGTTATAAATGTTATTTGATGCCTTATAAAGCCCAAGATACCCGACCAGTGCGTAAGGCTCTGTTGCTTGATGTAGTCAGGTGATAACATGTGTACGCTCATGCTGCCTACTTCAGTGAGTGTCAAAAGTTCATGCTAAGTACTACATAAATTAACACCTAATTAAGCGCTGTTATGGTTTGGATTGGGAGAGAAGTGTAAACTTGATTCTCCTTAGAGAGCTATATGCAGAAATATGATGTAGAATTAATTTTATGAATAAAGGTCAAAGATCAAAGTCTTAACATATTTATTGGAAGAAGGAACTGGAAGGGAATCTTGACTTCCTTAATTAAATCCTTTTCTGCTCATGAAAATACTAAGAGGTTAATTTGGTTTTATGTGTACTTCCCCATTATATTGTAGAGGTGTCCAGAGCACTGTTCTCTTACTGGCAGAGTTTATACCTTACAGACTTTCTGAACTTCCCATTGCTTTCCTTACATCAGTAGTGAAGAATCACAGTTTAAGAATGCCCCTCTCCCCTTCCCCCCCCAAAAAAAAATCACCTGGAGGCCAGAGTTCAGGACAAAGAGACAAAACTCTTACAAAATAATCCTATCTGATGACATTAAGTATGTATGTAAGTACTTATCAATTTACTTATTAATACACAACATCCAGATGCATTATTTGCATGTTAGACCTGAAGATACATGTACTTTTGCTGGGCTAGTGACCATAGTCCTGGATGGCTAAGAATTTTAAAATACAGAAGCTGACATTTAAATAAGTTCAAGTGAATACTTAAGATCAATAATAATCTTTAGACACCTCAGAACTGAGAAAGGCTAAAACAATTTTAGGTACAATTTATTTGGATATATCACAGTATCACAGTCTCACAGTATCACCAAGGTTGGAAGAGACCTCACAGATCATCAAGTCCAGCCCGTTACCACAGAGCTCAAGGCTAGACCATGGCACCAAGTGCCACGTCCAATCCTGCCTTGAACAGCTCCAGGGACGGCGACTCCACCACCTCCCTGGGCAGCCCATTCCAGTGTCCAATGACTCTCTCAGTGAAGAATTTTCTCCTCACCTCGAGCCTAAACTTCCCCCGGCGCAGCCTGAGGCTGTGTCCTCTCGTTCTGGCGCTGGCCACCTGAGAGAAGAGAGCAACCTCCCCCTGGCCACAACCACCCCTCAGGTAGTTGTAGACAGCAATAAGGTCACCCCTGAGCCTCCTCTTCTCCAGGCTAAACAATCCCAGCTCCCTCAGCCTCTCCTCGTAGGGCTGTGCTCGAGGCCTCTCACCAGCCTCGTTGCCCTTCTCTGGACACGCTCAAGCATCTCAATGTCCCTTCTAAACTGGGGGGCCCAGAACTGAACACAGTACTCAAGGTGTGGTCTAACCAGTGCAGAGTACAGGGGCAGAATGACCTCCCTGCTCCTGCTGGCCACACCATTCCTGATGCAGGCCAGGATGCCATTGGCTCTCTTGGCCACCTGGGCACACTGCTGGCTCATGTTCAGGCGGGTATCAATCAGCACCCCCAGATCCCTCTCTGTCTGGCTGCTCTCCAGCCACTCCGACCCCAGCCTGTATCTCTGCATGGGGTTGTTGTGGCCAAAGTGCAGCACCCTGCACTTGGAGCCATTGAATGCCATCCCATTGGACTCTGCCCATCTGTCCAGGCGGTCAAGGTCCCGCTGCAGAGCCCTTCTGCCCTCCAACCCAGCCACATCAGCCCCCAGCTTGGTGTCATCTGCAAACTTGCTGATGACTGACTCAATGCCCACGTCCAGATCATCTATGAAGATGTTAAAGAGGATGGGGCCCAGCACTGACCCTTGAGGGACACCACTAGTGACTGGCCGCCAGCTGGATGTGACACCATTCACCACCGCTCTCTGGGCTCGGCCTTCCAGCCAGTTCCTCACCCAGCACAGAGTGTTGCCATCCAAGCCGTGGGCTGACAGCTTAGCCAGCAGTTTGCTGTGGGGGACAGTGTCAAAGGCCTTGCTGAAGTCCAGGACACAATACAATCTGCTTCTCTCTCTCATTCGATCCAACAGTTTATGTGACTATATTAGAACATCTATAAACATAAAAGATGTCTGTTGTTTTGATTGTGCCACTGTTCTCTTCAGCTTTTGGGTTGCAGCTTTTGAAGAGGTCTAATTCAGTAATAAAAGTTTGTGGTTCAGGCAGAGATCTCTAAAAGCACCCTCCTGACACATTAGATTGCAGTGTGCTTTAGGACAAGGGACAGCATCTATCTGTGTTTAACATATCTAACAAAATATAGATTGAATGGTGAGTAACAGTCTTTGCCACTGCTTGAGCATAAATGAAGCAAAATCTGATAATGGCCCTGGAAGAGGAGAAAGCAGCCAAAGAAACTAAACTGTGAAATCTGAAGTCAGAATAACTTTTAAGAAGAACTTTGAGAGGAATCAAGCTATAATTTCAGGCAATGAATAGGTTTTTCTAATGCTGTGTGTGGTACTACAGCAAAAACAACAGGGAAGCCAACATTAGCAGTATGACAGTCGCAACATTGATTCAGAAAAGTGTATCCTAGTTTGTTTTTTCCTCTGACTAGACAACTACCAGCTGAAGGCAGCTAGACACCTGGAGACATCTTTTAAAACTACGTTTGTGAGAGGAAAATAACATGAAATGGAGAGGGAAAAATAGTCAAACAAAGAAGCAGGGTAACAAAGGAGGGAGGTAACCAACCAGGTAGTGTCTTATCCCAAAATACCTCTGACATTTCTCCTTCTCTTCACTTCAGGAAGATAGAAAGGGGGGAGTGCCAGCAGTGTGATAGTTTTGTTTTTGTGGTAAGCAGTTTTCCACATCACAAATACCACTGCTACCACAGCTGGCACTGCAGGTAGTCTTTGCAAAGATGCCAAAGGCTGCACTGCTGTGGAGACAAAATTACTTCCTTTTCTTCTCCCCAGGTGAAGTCTGAAGCATATTGGCACATCTGTGTTGGAAAATTTGTATTGGCATTACCAATACCAAGAAGAGATTTCCCTTGCTGCAGTGTGTCTGACCTAGTTACACATTCAAACTGTTGACTGAAGGAGAGGGGAACTGTTTGCAGAGTTCTTGAAGATATTCAGTGGCACTGAACCACCTCAGAGCTGGTATAAGTGGCAGTATTTTCACTGGGTTCAGTGGAGTTATGTTCCTTAGTCTGCTTTGAATGCTGTGCTTCTACATATGACATTTTTTACTGTAAAAAATGTGAGCATGGACAAAGGAACACAATTAACCAATATTGCTGAGCTGCTCAAAACCTAAGGCCAGAACAAATGACTTAAAGCTAGAAATGGGTAGATTCAGACTGGATGTTAGGAAGAAGTTCTTCAACACGAAGGTGATGAGACCCTGGAACGGGCTGCTCAGGGAGGTGGTCAGGGCCCCATCCCTGGAGATGTTTAAGGCCAGGCTGGATGAGGCTCTAGACAGCCTGATCTAGTGTGAGGTGCCCATGGCTGGGGGTTTGGAACTAGATGATCCTTGTGGTGCCTTCCAACCCTGACTGATTCTATGACTTTCTCACCTACACAGTTAAGACAACAAGGAACTATTCTGAGGCCTGCACTTGCACAGGTTCTGAACATTTGTTTTGGCCAGGCAATGACAAGAAGTTAGGATGAGCACATTGTCTGAGCCCCTGTTTTATTATGACCAAGCCAGCCAATTGTTTCAGTTGCAAGTTCTGTTAAAAGGCAGACTGGATGATGAGCAAGTATGATGACTTTAAAGAAACTCCATGGTATTAAGCAAAGGGAAACACAAGCATCTCTAGTCTGAATTTGGTTTACTGATCTTCCAGTTCCTCATTTGAATGCTTAGGATCAGTCAATGTGCTAGAAGTCCTTCTGGACTCATAGCCAATATGTCTGCAATGCTTCTTTCAGCAAACACAAACCAAGTTTAAGAGTTTAAGGGCCTGGAAAAGAGTACAGCAATTGGCTGGCCTGAAAACAAAAATAAACCATTCACAGTGTGTCACGTTAGCTGTTAACTGTCTCCAGGAAGTGAAATGTTTGACAGGGAAATATATTTGCTTGCGGACTCATTTGATTCATGTTTCAGGGAAAGAATTGGAGTCATGCCCCCAGTGGAGCACGTACATCGGATCAAGAGGAGGATACTGTAGCCTCCAGGTTGTCATCTTGCTCTGTCCTCCACCCTGCTACCCTGCAAAGGCAAAGTGCCATCCAAGTGAAGGGGCTTTTGGAATGGGAGTATGATGGTGGTTTTTTTTCCCAAGGCTGACAGGAGTGTTTTAGATGGCAGAAGAACCACACTGCACCCTCTCTGAATTATGGGTCTGAATCATCTTGTTGAAAAGCAGGAGATCCTTCCTGACTTATTTAAGAAAAGGTGGCATTCCTTCTTAATTTCTGTTCCTTGTCCCCCTAGGATGTGTCACAGGATCCTCCCCTAGGGTATGCCAGACTCTGCTGCTGATCACTGTTCTTTCCTCTCGAGTCCTTGTGCTCAGCATGGCTAACCTGATACCAGCCATCCAGATCCCACCAGCCAGATACTCCCAAGGCACACAGCAAGCAGTGTAATTCTGTGTGGGATAAAATGGATGGGATCAGCATGAGGTAGGTGTAGAAATCCTTCCACACTGGAAAGGGATGATTTCATTGTGGTGGATCTCTTTGCACCTAACTTTCCATTCTGTCTCCTCCCAGCAGGAAAACATGCAAAAACATTAGTAGAGGCTTCCACAGAGTTAGTGTAAATATGGAATAACTCCATAAAGAAGTCTGTGAAATTACCCTCATCCAAAAACCATAAGCCTGAAGAGACCGTGTCTAGAGTGTAGAAGGTGATTTATAAAGCACAGCTTGTAGAGCATAATCCACTTTCTAATTTCTGATTTGACTCCTAATCTGTTTTCTCCACTTCACTGAAGATCTGCTGAATGGATAAAAGAATGCCCTCTCAGACTAACTTTAGCATCAGATTCCTGGAGACAGAATACTAATACTTAGTGTTAAAAGTAGGAATAAAATGCCTAGAGAAAAATAGAAGGAATTTTCTAATGTTCTACTCCACAAACCATTGTGACTGCTCTTTTCATTCTTTTGTCTCACTGTCAAATTCTCTAGGTTTTGGTTTTGGTTCCCCCCTCCCTCCTTTGGTCTTTCGGACACAGAAAGTATCAGAACTCTGTGAGAAATCTGCTGCTGAGCTCCGCTTGTAGCACCTTTTCACACTGCCGTGATTGATAGGGAGGTAACTGCAAAGCTTTAATACAGATGTGAGTATTGATGTTTTTATGCCCAAAATACTTCTTAAGCTATTTTTAAGTAGGCAAGCAGATATGCTGAAGCACTAAAAATAAGTATTTAAAAATACTTTACCTCAAAATACCGAAGCTTCAGAAGCAGAGGGTAAAGAGACCTTTAAAGGGATCTTTTCCTTGCATCTTAGCCAGGGCAGAACCTCACTCAGATTTACAGACTTGTGGTTAAAGCCTATCTGGACTAAGCTGCCACCTTGGTTGGCATCATAAGAAGGGACAAGATGTTTTGCATATTTCTTGTCCACTTAGCATGAATATTACAGATCTCAGCATAGCATGGGGATTTCCATCTTTCTTTATACGACAGTACAGTTCTCAAAGGCCTTCTTAGGAGTCATAGCTGGGAAGAGGAGATGCTGTTGTGGACATTACTTCTTTCATGGTTGTGGCCATAGCAGGAACTGTGTTTATTTTGCACAATGTTAGCAAAATGGGTATAATGCTACCTGTACAGAAGCAGGTTCCCCTTTTGAAAAGCACTAATCCTGCCACCAGTTTGTTCCCTTGTCTTAATTTATTCTTATTCAACTCTTCTGTTTTCTATTTTTTTGACAGCAAGGAAGAAGCCAGCCTTGTGTGGCTCACCAGTTCTCTGTGGAGTGACAGGAACTGGACCACAGCTTGGGCACCTTAGCAGGCGCAGGTCCCTGCTCCTCTGAAAGAAGCGTCAGATGGAGTATTAAAGGAGGGTGTGTTCTTGCAGCAGCCCAGCACTACCAACGCTAACCAGCAGCATGATCTGGATTCCTGCTGCCTCGTGCCACATGGCAGCATTTTGACACTCCAGCCTTCATTCCAGGTTTGTGCTCTGTGGTTATGGCAAGATTCATCCTGAAATAGCTGTTTGGTTTTTGAAATTCAGGCATGGCTCACTTGCTGGGACATTTCAAGCTGCAAGTTTCAGTTGAACCCATAAGCAGCAACTGGGTTTAAGAAATGAGGAAAGATTACCCTAGGTTTTTAGAAGCTTGTCAGAGTGATGCAGTGTTCGCAGGCAGCTTGCTCTATGCTGAATGAAAGCCAGAGATCCATTACCCTTGGTTTACAGATTGCAATGTATATCTGTAGATATATATCTATATGGTCAGAAAATACTTTGAGTGCTTGTGTTCTGCATAAACCAAATTCTCTTGTCTGATACCATGATAAATACAGAAGATTCTTCAATAACCGTGGACAGTTCAGGGTTTAATCTACAACTTCATATGGCAGAGAACTGATGTCTTCAGGAGAATGTATGGCTTTAAGGTCAAAGCCCAAATCCGTTTTCAAAAATTGTATTTTGGGCTCTTCTTGTTCTGAAGATAGTCAATGCTTCATTAAAGGCAAATATCTCCATGAACACAGAATATATAAATACATAAGCTTGAATTTGGTCTTATACTGAGGGTTACATCAAATCTTGAAAGACCCTAGGACAGCTGGAGAACTGCCAACTATAGATGATTGCACGCAACAGCAAAGCAGTTGTCTAACGTAGGGACAGGCATTGTCTGGGGCTAAGCCAATACACCCCAGGTTTATATGGAATATGCTCCTTGCTGCTGGGACACTACCAGATGAGTTTCAGTGGTCATCTAGGGCAGAGGGATTGACTGGAGGTTCTATTTGTTTCTAAGTGGGACAACTTATTGCACTGTAAGTTCAGCTTTTCCTTTGTCAGCAACCCTAGTGTATTGGAGAGACTTCAACGTCATGGAGCAGCAAAGCCCCAAAGCAGTAGAAACAGGACCCATTTGTGTATCTTGAATATTGGAAGTGATGAAGAAAACCAATCCCTTTTTCAGAGATAAAGGTTCCTTTCCTTATTGCAGAAAGTAATAACACTGTTGCAGTGAGCAAGTGATCCACAGTGATGCTTCATTGCTTTGCTAGTTTCAGCGCATCTCTCCTCTAACTCAGCCACTGTTTTCAGGATGTTTTGTAACACCACAAAGCAGCTGTTCTTTACTCTTCTGACTAAGACATTCATATTCAACCCTGACATTTTAATCTAATAAAAAAAAAAAAGGCTTTTTACCTCCTTGCAGTATAAACAGAGAACCTCTATATAATGGGCATCTGTGGAATATGGAATTAATCCCACTAGTGCGGAAAAACCTTCATAACTCTCTTGCGGCTTCATCACTCTTTGAGTTATGAGGTCTTCCTCTCACTTGTGGGATAAAGTCCAAATCCCACAGAAGCTTATTATGTGTCCACTATTTATTAAGACTTCATCATTTAAAACAAAACACTTAGGAAAGACACTGGGAAACATTTAAAATCAAAGGGGTTTCAGTCTGAGGAATATTTGTTGTATTTGAAGGTTTTTCAAAGCAGAGAAGAAAAAGGTCATTTTAGTCCTGATAACCACTGAACTTGCTCCTTCTGACATTTCCCCCTCCCTTCTTTTCTCCGTGGAGAGATTCTGAATGTTTTCCCTTTCTTTCCTGCATGATTTTATAAAACTTTTAGTGTCTTGTGAAGACTTCACTTAAATTTTGCTGCCTTGAAGTCCAAAAGCTAGAGCCATTAACTGTGAGTGAGAGCCCTTGTTCCCTGGATTATGGGTGGAAGTGCATGTATTTGCTGTACCTTGTCTTGCAGAAAGTCCTTTAAATGACACTCACTGTTTTGCAGAAGTGTACCATAACACAAATATACTAGTCAGAGCTTCAACCTAGCAGTTTAGTGGTACTAACATTTTGGTCTGTAGCTAAGAAGGTTAGGAAAGAGGTAGAGAAACCTGAGCTTGATTTAAAACTCTCTACTGCGTACTTTGTGTACTCTGTCTAAGCACATTTAGATCTTCTTCTCTTCCCTTGCCTTGTTTTCACACAGACTGTTAGAATGCTGATTCATTCACCTACTTTTCTGTATGGTTTGTCTGAATTTCAAATAATATAGAAGCTAAGGTCCAACAAATCATTTGATATTGTGCAGATGAATACAGTCGTTCTATTAGCCATGCTGCATGGGAGTGAATTTAACTACTTCACTTCAGCAGTTTATGATACAGGTTTAAGTAAGAATCTTTGCAGTCATTATTTTACAAAGTAAGCATGAGACCAGATTAAATCATAGGATCATAGAATCATCTGGGTTGGAACGGACCTCTGAAGGTCATCTAGTCCAACCTGCAGTCAGCAGGGACATCCTCAACTGGATCAGGTTGTTCAAAGTCCTGTCAAGCCTGACCTTGAATATCTCCAGGGAAAAAGGTATTTTAATTGCCTTTAATTGACTTTTTTTAAGTCATGCAAATGATGTTATTGTTGTTGATATGCTAAAAATACCTTAAGTTTGCTATTCCTGGTTTTGTAGGACTTTTCTTCCTGTTTGAAAGAAAAAATTGTTATCACCTGTATGATTCCCCTCTTCCTTCCCAAAGAAGTAACTGATTCTCAATAGAGTTATGAGAATGAGGAACTCTACCTTATAGCTGGGGAAAATGAGGCAGAGAGGGCTTAGTTTACTGCTGTGGTATCATTCTGTACATCAGTGCCAGAACTGTGATGAGAAGCCAGAAGCTGCTGGAGCCATGACATGGCTCCTATGGTAAAGTTAGTCAGTACTGGGTATTGAAATAGTGTGATGGTTTGGGTGTTACCCACCCCCCCTTATGAAATCACCCAGACTAGACTCAGCCAGATGGAAGTAATGAAGCTGTATTTACAGCTTAGCACAATTTACAAACATATGTATACACAAATATATACATATATACAAGTTAAAAGTAACACAGAAACACAATACTCCTCCCAGAACAATCAGAGTGCCAGGAGGCCTTTTGGCCCAAATCTCCTCCACCTCCCCTGCCCCTCTTTCCCTCTCTTCGGAAATAACTAGTTCAACCCACATATATCTCATGTGATAAATCTGGACATCTGAGGTGAGATGTCAAAAAAGATGACAAGGAGGTTAGAGGAAAAAGGATTAGGTTGGATTAGAGTTAAGGCAGAGGCAACCACAGAGGCCAGGCCATCAGAAAGAAGGAGCAGAACAGAACTGTGAGCTGAGAAGTGTGTGAGAAGTGAATGCCCTCTCTATACTTCGACTAGTTGTGTTTCTCGGCAGAGGAATGGGGGATATACAGTACTGTTGGGTTTTTCCTTTCTTCTCACAGCTAAGGATTTAATTTCTCTCAGTAGAATATTCTGATTAGCCTCAAACCAGCACAAATAGGCACATAGTTTGTCTTACAGGGAAGTGATGGTGAGGTAAGAAAACTGAAAACATTGTATGGTATGTGTGGAGCAGAAGTGGCATCAGCACCTTTCTGAGTCTTGTCTGATACCTGGGGTTGTAAGCACTGGGCTCCCTGTCTGCTGGTATTGAGGGCAGCGAAAAGGTGTGTGGCTGGGAGATTGATGGCATTGGACCTGTTTACTTCTTAAGAAGATGTGTTAAGGTAATAGAGTAAACTGCCTCTGAGGAGTGGGGAACAGAAGAGGATTGCTCTGCCTGTGGGAAGATGGGAGCCTGATGTTCTGCAGCCCCTGTTACAAGAGGGATATAGATGTCCTGGAAGGTGCCAAGAGAAAGGCCACAAGGATGATTAGAAGGCTGGAGCTGCTCTGCTGTGAGGAGAAACTAAGGGAGTTTGGACTGTTCAGTCTGGAGAGGAGAAGGCTCTGAGATGACCTTATTGTGACTTTTCAATATCTTGAGGGGGCCTACAAGAAAGCTGGGGAGGGACACAGGATGTCAGGTAGTGATAGGACTAGGGGGAACAGAACAAAGCTAGAAATGGGCAGATTTGGACTGGACGTTAGGCAGAAGCTCTTCCCCATGAGGGCGATGAGACCCTGGAACACTTGCCTAGCAAGGTGGTGGAAGCCCCATCCCTGGAGGTGTTTAAGGCCAGGCTGGATGAGGCTCTGGACAGCCTAATCTAGTGTGAGGTGTCCCTGCCCATGGCAGTGGGGTTGGAACTGTATGGTCCTTGTCGTCCCTTCTGACCGATCCTATGATTCTGTGTGTAATTCTTCATCTCCGGAAATAAATCAGACAAATTGAGGTACATTTCAGGGCAGCAGTCAAATCTTTGGCTCATACTTGGCCTCTGAATCTCTTCACTTGTTCATGTGTTCTTCCACTTAATCACTTTTGTTTCCTTACCGCTAATAGAGAAAACATGGTCTGAATTTAAGGCAAGCAGGGGAATAAAGAACAAGCAGCCATGGCTGTTTGCTGTGTCTGCTAAAGCTAAGGGCTGCTTCTAGTCTCTAGTGAGAGTTCAGGATGGGCCTCCTTTTATGAGAATCCATGAGATTTACAGCAGAAAATGCACAACCAGTCAGAGGGCTCTACTTGATGACAGATCTTCCTGCTCAGCCTTGGCTGCTGAGTAGAACTGAATTAGCACAAAATAACCCTTTTATTCTGCCTTAGCATGGATTTATACTCACAGGGGCAGCTCCTCAGTAGGGGTAAATTGTCTTAACTCCTTCAAAGGACTTGAGTTCAGCCATTTGAGGTTTGATTCTGGGAAAAAGGTGAGCACATGCTTTCAGGCTCCAAGGCTTCTACAAAAGGTCCTGTCACCAGGCAGCCCCCAGGCGGCTGTCTTGGTTGATGTTGCTCATCTTTTCAATGGGATTGAAAGGAGTTTCGACCCCTTGTGATGGATGCTGTTGTAGCCTAAGTGTAGTAATATTTGTGATGTAATTTTTTTAGGTGTGAAAAAAAAAAAACATGGGGTGTGATGAGAAGCAACTGAGATGAAATTCTTTGTATTTTGGAATTTGTCACTTTCAGCAGATTCAGAGTGGGGTGGTGGTGTTTAAAGCAGCGTTTGGAAAATTTTGTTACTTGCACATTAATTTAAAAAGAAACCCAGGACAATTCTGATGACAGTGGTCTATTTTTCTTTGCCTCTGCTACATGCATAAACACGTAATCATAACAAACATAAAATTTCCCTAAGTTCAGTTTTCAAATGAAAAGAACAGAAAAGGCAAGCAAAGCATGGGCTGCAGAAGCAACAGGAAGTGAAAAGGTGGTGAGAGTGAAACAAGAATGTAAATCACATTTTTTATGAGTGGCCACCCGGACGACAGAGTGCAGAAGCAGACTGGGTTGTTGTGAGAAATAACAATGCAGAGTGCACATGTAATAATACAAAGTGCTTAAGAGAGGGGTAGGGCTGGGACACCGGTGAGGAAGACTGTCCTAGAGCAGGGCTTGGAGCAGGCTCATTGCTTACACTGCCTCCTGCTTCTTTTTCAGTCCCCCCAGACCTCCCACCCCCCCACCCCCGACCCCCCTTTTCTTTTTTCTGAAACGAGGTTGGTTTTGCTAGGGATGGTCCAAAAAGGCACCCTCTTGAACAATAAACACACATGACTGTGGTGGTCCTGTCAGCTTTGGAACTTTGTAAAATAACCAGTGATCCACAACACTTTCTGGAATTGATTTCACAGGCTTTCCCCCTGCCTCCTCACTGACAGCCTGGAAAAAAATTCCCCTACCACCATCAGTGAATGCTATCCATTTTCCCATTATTATAAATTCTTACACTCAAAGAGTCCTAAAGAGCTATCCCTTTGAAGCAAAGGTGATTTTGCTACTGCTGGAGTAACAAATCAAACACTCTGCTCACAAACTCTTACATTTTGAACAGAACACTTCCAAATGATTAAATAGTTATGCATGGCAAGGACTTGAAACTTTGATGGTTTATTCAGCCTCCATAACCTATAGTAAAATATAAATTTTTGTTAATAGTGGCATAAATGTAACATTCTCTCCTCCTCCTCTCTCCCCACCACCTCTTTCTTTTTTTTTTTTTTCCCTGAGTGTAGGACTTCCAAGATTTTTGGAAGCAAAAAAAAGCATCTGTTTTTCTGTATGTTTGCTTTTTTTTATGGACTTCATAAATCCAGCAGGCTTCTATTTGGACCACTAGGCCCTTTCAATAGAAGCATGTTTTCACTGGGATTTCCACATTCATAATTATTGCTCTCGTTTCTCTGCTGTGAGAAGACAAGCTGCTATTTCATTGCTTTGGGGAAGTTAATAATATGGTAGGCAAAACATCAGGAAAAATTATAATGAATGAACCTATACAAATTGTAGGGAAACACATGCTGCTGTTATAAAATGTTCCCATCATAAATCCTGGCAAATCACTCTGTGCACAAGTGAATAACTTTTTAACACATAAACACTCAATTAATTAAAGGTAATATACTATATACACTCAAACTAGTGTGACACAGAAAAGACAGACTCAAATAATGGCATTCAAGATTGTGGGCCCAGTCGTGTCTGCCACAGTCCTCCTGAGAGAGCTGGGAATAACACCGCAAAGTAACTCTCTTCTATACCTGAAGTGAAAATGGAGTTTTCAGCCTCAGCACTGCAATGCTGTATTATTGCATTCACTTAAGGCATAAGTAGGAAACTCCCTACTTTTTTTCTCACCTTATTTCATACACAGAGCAAATGTTTCCTCAGTTTCATGTAGGCCACCATTCCCCCCTCCTCCTCCTCCTCCTCCTCCTCCTCCTCCTCCTCCTCCCTACTATTTCTTAGTTATTGTTATTTTCCCCATTTTATCCTTGGAATATTGTTTCTGTTAACAATTGCATTATTTTCAAGGCCAGTTAATTTATTGGCATTACCTTTTCCATCAGTGGCTGTGGTTTGGCTCCACTGAAATATATCCGCTCATGTTGAGAGCTGTGTTAGTTAGAACTTGCCGAAGCTATTGTAAAAGTACTCTTTGAATACATTTTTCTCACTCAAAGGGAAAAAAAAAAAAAGAGAAAGAAAAAAAAAGCAGGAAAACAAACAAACTTTGAAATGTTTTCAGTTTTGATTATGTTTGCTCAGACAGAGACTCACCAGCTCTAGAAAAATAACCAACTTACAGAGACTCACCAGCTCTAGAAAAATAACCAACTTGTACTCACACAGGAAGGTACAAAACAAGATTCAGTTTCCCGATGCAGGGGTTATTTAGTTTTCCTTTAAGTGGAAATAACTCCAACAAGAACCACTGAGAGCAACACACCAAAAACTAGGTAAAAGTAGCGACTCGAATGCAAGAGTTCTACATTGAAGAACATTCATGTTCACATATCTCCCTGCAGGAAAATGATATTGCAATATGGTTGGACAGGTCTTTTTATGTGTTCACAAAAAAAGCAGCCTGGAAAGTGAGATGCAGCATTACAAACATCTGTCTTCTCCTGTTGCAGCATTTCTGGTGATAGCCCCACCTCAAAACACCATCCAGGATCACCTCTGTCTCACCCAGGGCACATTAGTGTCTCCTGCCACCATGAGAAAGTCCTGTGGAGCAAACTCCACACATGGTCAGTTGGAATTGAAGGGGGAATCCTTGGTCATCTTAGGAGAGGGGATCGTGTTGTCACACTACCTAACAATAATTAATCATCCTGCTAGGCTTCACTCAGTATTCTCCTTTTAATCCTAGGTTAGTCTGTGAGCCATCTAGATTGACATAGGCAGGGCTTCCTAAAGCGTGCAATGGAAACATAAGAGTGCTCAGCACATACCTGTTGGACTCAGCAAGTGCAATTATAGATTAGGAAATTTCATGTCAAATTACTGGCAGAAATGTTCCACAGCCTAAAAATGAACCCTCAAGCTTGGCCACAGCTGCTTGAAATGATTCACGGCTGTTTAGGCCATTTAAAGGCTTGTTGGTTGCTATAAAACTTTATCCTGTTAAACCTTATCCTTCACTTACGACATTTAAAGTCTACTTCTAGAATTTATATCTTCCATTACCCTGCCCTTATTCATCATATTTTGAAATTACTCTCTCAAAAATTTCTATTTTTAGTGATAGAAGTTATCTTATGCAGACATATTACCAAATGATGACTATTTTCATGCCAAATGTAACACTTAAATCTCCAAAGAATCCCTTACATCACGAGTATACCGATGCTGACAGTAGCTGCCAGCAAATCCACAGAGGAAGAAGTGAATATGAACTGCTCCTGCCTAGATATGTCACCTAGTGATCAGGAACAGACCCACTGGGAGAGTGTCTTAGTCCTTTACCTCCTTTTTAATCTTAGGTTTGCACAGTGTGGTAGTTTGAAGCTAGCTAGAATGTTTTGGTGAGAAGGACTAGATCATAGGCTGTGAAATGAAAACAATGGTGATGTCTACTTCACTCACAGTCTTGCTGAGATGTGTAAAAAAGGCAAAGCAAAACATAGATAAAGTCACTTCGCTGGGCACTTTGCTCTGGGCTGTGCTCTCGGCTCTTTGCCTGCTGGGGAGCTCTGGGGCTGCTGGCTGAACTCCATCTTACTCTCTAACCTCACCCTCCATTTGCTTTGGCTGATTCACCTTGCTTCTTAACACCCCTGGCCGAACCTCCATTCTTCCTTGGGACTGGGGTAAGGTTGAGAGGGGTAGGGGGAAGGTGAGGGGGTGGTTGAGAGCCCTTCCTGGGGACTCAGGTGTCTGGGAGGGGAGTTGTGTTTCTGTATTACTTTTTTACCTTGTCTATTTCTGTGTATATCTGTATATACTGTAAATATCTGCCTGTATATTGTGCTAGCTGTAAATATAAGCTGTAAATATAAGATTCATTCACTAGCTGAGTCTAGTCTGGGTGATTTCTAAAGTGTGCGTGGGGGGCGGGGGACATCCAAACCACCCCACACAGAGCCCTGTATTCAAA
Organism: Tricholaema leucomelas; assembly: GCA_013400475.1. Taxonomy (NCBI): domain Eukaryota; kingdom Metazoa; phylum Chordata; class Aves; order Piciformes; family Lybiidae; genus Tricholaema lacrymosa; species Tricholaema leucomelas. The sequence continues at coordinate 490,789 of WAAF01012996.1, forward strand.
ACTTCCACTGTTCAGTTCTTCCCTATATGATACTTGGTACCTAATGAGTTGCTGGAGTTGCGTGTGTTGCAACACTCATTGCAACATTCATCTGTTTTGTTATGATCTTATTTTGTTCTCATGACAAGGGGTAATGTGTTTAAACTGGCAGAGGGGAGATTTAAACTAGATGTTAGGAGGATATTCTTTACAGTGAGGGTGGTGAGACACTGGCACAGGTTGCCCAGGGAGGTTGTGGCTGTGGCCTCCCTGGAGGTGTTCAATGCCAGGTTGGATGAGGCCTTGAGAGACCTGTTCTAGTGGGAGATTTCCCTGCCTATGGTGGTGGGGGGTTGGAACTAGATGATCCCTTCCAACCTAAACCATTCTATGATTCTATCTTTAAAAAAAATGGCTGGACATCTAGTTAAGATTGTTGCAAAATTCAGGCACAAAAACAACCCGGGAAATTTGTGCTGTAAAAAGTGCCCTCCGGAATTGTACAAAACAAGTAAGTGCAGGGGATCAAAATGGGAACAATTCTGCAAGCCTTTCTTTAACATCACAAATGTCATACACTCGAGGGAGTCATGGTTTACAGAAACAAGGCCAAAGGAAGATCGTAAAGGGGAATGTACTTTCTGGTGGAAGCCCAATGAAATTTGAAGTGACGGATGGCATCTTTGTTATACTTTTGCTCTTTAATTTGTCATTAATAACACACTGCTGCTTTAAAAGGGCCTTTTTACAGACTTTTTTTTTTAATGAAAGTGTAAAAAAAACTATTTTTTTTTTGAGTTTATTATTATTTGCACTGTTAGGAATTGCTTCACTTCATTGAATTCTGCCATTTGAAAGGTAGAAACCAGCTGCCTCTTGAACAGTGTTAAACAGCATTATGCAGCTGCTCAAGATGGAAAGAAAAATGCCAAGTTGGAAGCCCATAACACATAACTGTCTGAATTGAAATCAATGAGAATTTTAGGTAGGTGATATCACAGAATCATAGAATCAGTCAGGGTTGGAAGGGACCACAAGGATCATCTAGTTCCAGCCCCCCTGCCATGGGCAGGAACACCCTACCCTAGACCAGGTTGGCCAGAGCCTCATCCAGCCTGGCCCTTAAAAACTCCAGGGATGGGGCCTCAACCACCTCCCTGAGCAACCCATTCCAGGCTCTCACCACTTTCAAGGTGAAGAACTTCCTCCTCACGTCCAGTCTGAATCTCCCCACCTCCATCTTTGCTCCATTCCCCCTAGTCCTGTCACTACCTGATAGCCTAAAAAGTTGCTTCCCAACCTTTTTGTAGGGCCCCTTCAGATACTGAAAGGCCACAAGGTCACCTGGGAGCCTCCTCTTCTCCAGACTGAACAGCCCCAACTCTTTCAGTCTGTCCTCATAGGAGAAGTGCTCCAGCCCTCTGAGCATCCCTATGGCCCTTCTCTGGACACACTTCAGCATCTCCACATCCCTCTTGTAATAGTTGCTCCAGAGTTGGATGCAGTACTTCAGGTGGGGTCTCAGCAGAGCGGAGTAGAGGGGGAGAATCACCTCCCTAGACCTGCTGGCCACACTTCTCCTGATGCAGCCCAGGAACTGGTTGGCTCTCTGGGCTGCAAGTGTACACTGATGGCTCATGCTGAGCCTCTCATCCAGCAGCATTCCCAAGTCTGTCTCCTCAGGGCTGCTCTCCAGCCAGCCACTGCCCAGCTGGTATTTGTGCTTGGGGTTGCCTCAATGCAGATGTAGGACCTTGCACTCGATCTTGTTGAAACTTATGAGGTTTGCTTTTGCCCATCTCTCTAGCCTGTCCAGGTCCCTCTGGATGGCATCCCTTCCCTCCTGCATGTCTGCTGCACCACACAGCTTGGTGTCATCAGCAAACTTGCTGAGGGTGATCTCAATGCCTCTGTCCATATGTGATTGCATACTTCGAATTTAAGTTTCATGTATGACCATCAAGGCAGAATATATTTGCTGGCTCCAGCAGTACAAGGATGGATTGGAGCATCTCATTCTGCTGTGCAGATAACCTTGAGCGTGCAGCAAATGCTTCTGGCTTCGGTAGCTGTTGAAGAGAGAGACAATGTCTACAAAGGAGAGGTTTTTAATGTCGTGTCTGCATGTGCAACATAGAGACAATAGCAGCGGCATTGCTACGGAACAGTAGGAGGGAAGAGAAGGGGAAAAAAAGACACTGACAGAGGAATACATGTGTCTGGACTTGGTGAGGAGACAAATGCATTTGTTAAACTGAGAACCTCTGGTCCTCTTCTTGGAAGAAAATCCTGAAGAGGACATGACTTGCTATGGATTTGTGAGGTAAAGGATTCAATGGAAAATAAAATCTGACTTCTGTTGTCTGGGCTGAGAGTCCTTCCACTTAAGCGCTGGCATGACCTCACTGGGAGTGGAGTTGAAAGCCTTTGTGGCTCAATGCAATGTGTCACTGCTCTATGCTTTCTGCCTTTGCTCTGCTGTTCTCAGAGATTTTCTGCTCCTCATCTCAGTCCCAGGAAGTAACTCCTGCAGGCTGGCACATCTAGACAGTCCCTGATGCCAATGACCAGGCTTTAGAAACTCTGCTGTCCCAGACAGGATCTTAGCATGGTCCCTCCTGCGACAAAAGATCAGGCTGAACTGGAGCCTGACAAGGTCCAGAGCAAGAATAAAACTTTTTAGCAATAAAATCTTCCATCAGAACATACATAAATACCATACAAAATCCCTCCTCTGGGCACTGTAACAGATTCATCTATCCCAGACGAGCGGACGGTGAAGTATTTCCTCCTCCCGCACTCCAAGTCTCCACAGTGAGCTCAGATACCAGACTGATGGACAATGTCTCAATTTTATGCTGTCCCCTGCAAACTGTTCAATAAATTTTCAGAGTGCAGAACAATAACTAAGGTATTGCCTTTGCCTGTCTGATGACAAAATACACATAAGGAAGGAAGTCTGAATTGTTACTTCCAAACAAAAGTAGCATAATAACAAGAGTACATCACAGCAGACCCTAACAGTTCTTTTGGAAATAGGTTTTGTTCTTCTTGTTAATCATTTTATGATTTGGACTGCTTTCTTATTACAGTCATCCAGCTGCTCCCAGAGGAAACTTTTTCCTTATTTAGTGCCTCCAAAGTTCCTTGAAATGCTTGGATGAATGACTCTGTGAGAAAGCCAAAGATTATTTTATTTGCTGGACTCAGGACACTGAAAATGTCCTGTCTGGTTAAGTAGTGGCTTGATTTTGGGTCACTGTGAGCTAATTTTTATGTAGTTTGAGGATGAGAAGGGGTGTTTGGATTGGGTCTGGTGTTTAGAATAAGCAATCTTACTGAACTATTGGAACTGATACGCTGTTATGTCACAGAAAAGGTGTGTATACGTAAGCAAATTCTAGTTGCAACTCTATTATGAAATTAAACAGAACCAAGGAACTTCCTGAATACTGGAACTCAGATATTGCTAAATTGCTAGGACAGTCCCTGAATGGGTTTGGCCCTGGCCAGCAAGCATTTTCCCAAGCAGCTCCTGGGTTCAATCTAGAATTCAGCAAAGATCCAGAACTAGCAGGGAATTGGCATTCAATCACTTCTTTTTTGAATGCTAGAACTCTTAGTAGTATGGACTCAACTGTGTGCATGTTTAATATACTTGTGTGATGGTTTGGGTGTTACTCGCCCTCCCCCCTCCCGCTTTGGAAATCACCCAGACTAGACCCAGCAGGCTCTGGAAATATGAATGAAGCTTATATTTACAGCTTAGCTCAATATACAGGCAGGTATTTACAGTATATACAGTTATAGACAGAAATAGACAAGGTAAAAGGTAATACGGAAACACAACAGCCCTCCCAGAAACCTGAGCCCCCAGGAGGGGCTCTCAACTACCCCTTCCACCTTCTCCCACCCCTCTCAACCTTACCCCAGTCCCAAGGAAGAATGGAGGTTTGGCCAGGGGGTTAGGAAGCAAAGTGGATTAATCAGAGAAACGACAGAGAGACTAGAGAAAAAAAATGCAGCTCTGAGCTCCCCAGCAGAAGAAGCAGTGTCTTACCTATATTTTGATTCTTGTTCTTATACCTCTCAGCAATCCTATGAGTGAATTAGACATCACCATTGTTTTTCTTTTTCACAGCCTGTGATCTAATCCTTCTCACCAAAATATTCTAGCTAGGCTCAAACTAGCACAACTAGTGTGGACATAATACCTGTAAAAAAACTGCGCATACTTCTTCAACGATGCTCTCAATTCAAATGTGGCAAGCAAATGTTACAATTTTCACACTCATTTTGAGGTGAAAAACATTCTACTGATGCTTGTACACTGAGCAAATTAGCAAATATCTGAATGATATTGGCATGCACTAACATTTTATAAAAGTTCTCCCAGATGGACTCTATTTTCCCCATCATGTTTTAGGTGCAATCATCTTTTAATAGGAAACTTTGATTTTTGAGATGCAATTGTCTTAGTTGTCAATTAATCTTATTTGATTCTGTTAAAGCCAAGACAGCAGCAGCAGCAGAGATGTCACTGTAGTTTACACAAGCTCTGTAAAGGAGACAAACATGTCTAGCTGCTTTACATTCAACCATCTCATAGATGAATTCAAGTGTAAGAAGAATATTAGTAAGCCAAATCATGTATGTCCTGATGCAATTACATTTCCAGTCTTGTGTGTGTGTCTGTCCAATACTTAAAGAGATCATGGAGCAGTCATTTCCACAGAGGAATTAGGTAGTCTTGTGCTGAAGCCTTACCTTTTGCAGACAGAAGTGTAAGAGGAACTAAATGCACAGGAAAAGACAATCTTAGGTTAGTTCTCACATGAGTGGAAAGTGTTGCAAGAGAGATCCTCTTCTGAGCGTTTAACGCACAAGTTTAACGCAACTTTAGCTGTGATTTTCTCATTATGTTCCTCTTACACCCATGTAGCTATAATAATACATTCTGAAGCTACTTTAGCCATAGTTCTAGGTCAATTCAGGTTTTGCTGGTTGAGCTAAGAAGATTGTACTTAGAATCAATTTAGAGAGAATGCATTGATAAATGAGAAGATTCTGCTAGATCTGACTGTGTTAAATTTACAGTTCTTCATATTTCGGAAGCAAACATGATACAGGGGAGCAAGTTCAGTGAAGGTTCTGCAGATAGCACAAGAAGCAACTGAATATTTGCTCCTGTGTATCAAAAAGTGAGACTGTTTTTGTCAAAACATTGTGAAATTGAGGAGTAGAAAGCAGGGTGGTTGGGGGTGGGGGTCGAGACTTAAACAAGGATAAACTATTTCTGACAAAAGACTAATATTTAAATGTCAATATAGTTTTCAGCAAAGCAAATGCTTTGAGAAAAGATGAAAACTCCATTTTCTCTAACCAAATAAGGTGTCATCCTGAGTTAAAGCTGCCGGTGGTGTTTTACTTGTCATCCAATATTGTAGATCGGTGGTTATAATAATAATTAAATACATTATTGATTCACATCTAATCTCTATGAAATCTAGCAATGGTGACAGTGAGGATTCTTTTGAACAAAGGAAAACAAACAGGACCCACGGAGATACTTGAGGTGAAATCCTGGCCTTGTGGAAGTAAATAGTAAAACTCCCATTGACTCCAGTGGGGTCAGGATCTCTTCCCCTTTCCCTCCACCCTCAGTGTGTAACCACAGCTGTGCTTTTGCTAAGCAGCATGCAAGAACAACTTATGAATCACATCTGGTGACCCTATTTGGCATCCCAGCAGAGAAAACATCAGGAATATTAACCCCTTTATTACATAAATTAAGACAAAGAGAATTTCGGACCTCTTGGATAATGTGAAAACTATGGGGGAAAAACTTAAAAAGAGAATACAAATATTTTAGGGGAACTGACAATCAGGGCCACAGTGAGGAATGCTGCTGTTGTCACTACAAAATTTAAGAATAAACACATTTTTCTTTCTCTTGGGTTCAGCTGCCAATGTAACTTGATAAATTTCTTTGGTTTGTTTCCACTTGTTCTCACTGACGCAAGCTGGCAATAACTTTTGTAGAATTTCAGGCTCTCTTGAGTCAGTGTCTTGATCTTCAGTCAAAAGCTCTTCATTTTCCAGGAACCTCTTAATTTTCCATTTCCTCCTTGGCAAAGCTTAAAACCATACCCAAAGCTCTATTAGCATTTTTTCACCTGAGACATTGGAATTTCCACCATCACCGGGTTTATTTCCCTTTTCCATCTTTGGAAGTTATCTTGTAAAAAGCAAAACTTAATATCCAATCTTCGGTCTTTTCTTTTTCATTTTTGGGGTGTGTGTATATGTTTTAGTCTGGGGAGGAATTTCATAGCCTGAAGTTTAAATCATAGCTATGTCGTGGGCTGAGTGAGCCTTTTGAATATAAACATTCCCAAAGCAAGGCATTTGCTATCAGAATCCATAGCGCAGAGCTGTACTTTCTCACTGACTAGGCACCTAACTGAAGCTGTAAAGAGACATTGCTGCATTTTATTCACACTATAAGGCCACAGGTAGTTGTTTAACATATGTGACTTAACATACATGGAGAATTTTAGAGAAAGTAGGAAAATGTACCACATTTTACTACATGTCTACAATGTACCAATGTAGACCATTATATATAAGCATAAAAGCCTTCACATTGCCCTAATTTATTCTATTTAAACAGATTGTGCCAGGCTGTAGAATATGTTAATCGTATCTGAGGGATGAAACAATCTGTTTTAGCAGATCAGCTGGGCCATGTGAAGTCTGACACCTGAAATCTACAGGAAAGTCCCTGTCTGCCAGGATCAGAGCCCTGTAAATTGTGAATGATGCTGTATCTGCACATTGGACATGTCTGATTGAAGTCTAGCTCCTCTAAGCTCTTGATCTTTCAGCTGCCTCTTTTGAAAACAATATCTTTGCTGCTGTTTGTGAGCATCTGGGTGCTCTCTAGTGGGACCAGGGCCAGATTTTTCAAAGATATGCAAATGGCTAATCCCATTGAAATCAGATGCTTCAGAACAGTACTTCACTACAGAAATACTTCAGCACAGAAATATTCTAAGCAATTTAATTTCCTTAAGTTCAGGAAAGCATTTAAAAATGTAATTACACTTATGTTCCATGTGTACAATAAAAGAATCCCAATAGTTATACTTTTTTTTTTCTGCTAAGACTTTAATGTAAGAAAAAAAGTTAGAAAAAATATTTTCAATAAGTAGAATATGTAATTTAAAAACCTATCTTGAAAGGTTAGAATGAGATGAACGTGTTTTGAACATCTGTGAATGATGTGTAGTTGATTGGATAGGGCTGGGTGCTAGGTTGGACTGGATGATCTTGGAGGTCTCTTCCAACCTGGTTGATTCTATGATTCTATGGTTGTATGTTTCTTTTCATATTAGGATGACAAACACTAACAGAGTGGTAGGATATGTGTCAGCTGTCGGGAGTACAATGTCTTACAATGATGAAGAAAAAATACTATCATAATAATCCAGAGGAATCCACTGAGCACAGAATTCAAGACAGGGAGAATTAATAGACCAGATACAGTAAAATATTGTTTGTAAGAACATTAGTGTAGCCTGTAAGATGCTAGCCATCAAATCATTAAAATGCTGTTAAGGAATGCTTTTTGGAACTTCACATCATATATTACATTTTCCTCCCCCCCAATATTTCCAAACCTTTTGCCTTGCAGAAACTTTTGATGTTGAAACTCTGTTCAGTATGAAATCACATGCTACAGTTTTCATAACCTAAGACAGCATGCAAAAATGTACTATTAATATTGAAGTGTGAAGTGTCAGCAGGCACAGACAAGGCAACCAAGACTAATAAATGATCAGAATGGGGTGTTTCAACTATCCACATAGAAATTCATCCTTGCCAATGGGTGTGTTAGAAAAAGAACTTGACCCTCAGACTGTATTTTTTATAGCAGTTGGTTCTACAGCACACATGAGGGAAAGTTACTTTGTCCTATGTGATATACAAGTGTTGGTTCAAGAAGTAACTATTGCTGAGGCACTAATTAATGGTGACCACAGCATAATTAAGTTCAACAATCTCAAGGGAGTGATTGAACCAAATGTGAGACTGTGACACTAAACTTTTGATAATGAAATTTTTTTTTTCAAGGGGAGAGTAAGTTAAAAAACCCTAAAGTCAAAAGTGAGGAAATTAAAATCCTTACACTCAGCATGGAGGCTTCTTAGGCATCCCAGGAGTCAGGGAGAGGAATGAATGCACCTTCACAAAAAAAGAAAGCAAATTAAAATCTAGTGTAGTTAGATTGCAAGGCTCAAGATGTTAAGACAAAATGGTAGCTTTCAGACAACAGTAATCTAATCTAATTCAAGGAAAGGAGCAGATATGGAATAAGAGAACTATGCAAGTAAAAGTTAAGGTATAAGATAAGGAGTCATCATAAGTACAATGACAAAAAAATACTGACAATATATTTGTGTGTCTCAGTTGGGTACTGTGTGAGAAAATGGGGTGATTAATTTTTCCATCCTTTAGAAGTCATAAATATCCAGAGGAAAATGTAAAATACAATTTATAGTAAGACTATTTTCAACGAGGTTGAGGTGTCTGTAAAAAAGCTAATCAAAGGAATTGTCAATATAATAAACTTATAAACTGGAAAACACCAATTCATAAGGTGTTCATCAGTTGTCATAGTTGGGAACTAAGAAAAAAAAAGAGGTAGCCAAAGTGCAGTTTCATCTGAGCTGTGATTATAAGCTGAAATATGGGTCAGCAGCAAATGTTTTAAAAGTACACGAATCGGTTAGAGAATTATATTTTAACTATTCCTTAGAATATAACCACAGCAAGGAAGATAAAAGAAAGTCACTTCCCTATTTTTTTTCCTAAGTTTTTTGCTTTGCTTTGAGCTGAAGCGAACCCCCTCATGAGAGGCTGCTGGGGAAATGAGGAAGCTCCTGGCTAAGGGCTGGCGTGGCATGGACATGAAGAGACGAGCAGAAAGAGGCAAAAAGGTAGGAGCTGCTGCCTGGTGGTGGATGAAAACCAGGTCTAACATCATCAGGCTGAAGATCTGCCTTTTCATCCCAGCTAAGTCAGTGAGAACTTTAGATTTGACATGAATGCAGAAGGCTCTGGTTTTGGCATCAAACACAGACATGTTGGTCACATTTGCTAACCACTCGACAGCATTCACCAGTTAAATAGGATTATCTGTGTATGACAGCTCATCTGATGATACTTAATGCTCCTTATAAGCTGAAAGAAAAAAATGAGTGGCATCACAGAATTTTCTGGTGTTATTTTATTCCAAGGTCTTGGTTACATTATGCAAATACCATTCCTGTTTCCAGACAAATACAGCCCTGCCCCTTAGTCACATTGACTATAGCCTGAGCTATTTCAACAGAAATAATACTGGCTTCTTAGTCAAAGGTTTGGATATGACCTACACAAAGACCTTGCTAAACAAGTCTGACAATGAAAAGAGTATTACTTGAAGTGTGTCTGCTGGAAGGATATAATGATGTTCCAGTATGAACAAACATCCAGTCCTCTATTTCTTACAGTGACCTAAGCTACAAGAATGAGTCTTGTTTCATTCTCGTTTTTGAAGGATAGAAAATCATTATACCCTTTGAGAGACAACCTGGCTACAGAGAGAGAGAAACAACACCCACAGAGAATGCAAATGGCCATTGTCAATTATGAATTCTAGAGTCACCTTCCCGAAAATCAGTGTCCTAAAGGAAACATGTAGTCTGTGGTGTTGATAGAAAGGGCTTTCTCGCACTCACTTTGTGCAACTTGCATAACTCACTTGCTTACAGCTTTGCTTTTCATGAGTTATGCTAGCACTCCAAAGTCATGTCAAGAATAATGGCTTTACACCAACCCCTGATGTTGGGTGTTTTTCATGTATGTTCGTGCAGTATGTGAAGCTCTGTCCAGATAATAAGCTGTTGGACTAGAGACTAAATTCCACTTATCTTACACCTTGACGTCCTCCCATGCACTAATCCATTTGCACTGGGGCTGTTTTTAACAATCTGACCCTCCCAGCAATTCAAAAACAGCTGCCTCTTTTTTTTTTAAAAGCAAACCTGCCAGGAAAATATTTCTTGCTTTCCTCACAAATGTGGAATTCTGAGCCACCCTCCCACCCCCAAATTACATTGGACTGATTCCCAGGCCATGTAATGTTCAGTCCTGGGCTAATGACTGGTTTAAATTTCAATAACCCACACTTCGTTAGGACCAGAAATAGACTATACCATGGTAGAGATGGGATTCCCCCTTTTCCAACAGGATATGGCCCTTTTTTCTTCTGCTTTTGGTAAAATATAAAATACCAGAGCTTAAGAGTTGAAGCCGTGTAGGTGATGGATACTGTTTTAAAATACTTTGTACTGGGCTGCTGCCTGCAGCTGCTACTGCAGCTGAGGCCACAGTGAAAAAGTTGTTGCAGAAATGCATGGTCACAGGTAGCCCTCACCATGGGCACTTTGCCTTCTAAGGAGGAAAAGAGGAGAAGATGTGTTGAGATGGTGAAATTAAATGAGTTAACTTAGTCCTGCAAGAAGTTAGTGCTGAGCTGTGATTATATGCTACAATCCTGGTCAGCTGTCCCAGCCTCATGAAAGCACCAATTCCCTGACTAAAAGCATTAGTTTTAACTTTTCATTTTCCAGTTGAAACTGGAGCATGCAAATTTGTAGGGTTTAGGCAGTACGGCTTTATAGGCACCGAGAAAAGTGACTCCAGCAAATGCCTTAAAAATCCTGCAGCATGTGTAAACTAGGTTATTTGTGTCATGAGGTAAAACACCTGCTGATGTAAAGTGGCCTGAAGATTTTGTTGTTGCTGCACAGTCAGCTTAACTCATGAAGTCAGACATACACGACTTGTGCGCTCATCTTATTCCCACCAGCACCCAACACTTCATTTATCTTCTTTGTTAACATATGCAAAAACACTCTATGGAAAGATCTAGGCCCTGATATGTTTTTACACTTAAACTTCATTGCGTCTGTCACCAGTATTGAACTCGTGCCTCCTGCTGAAAAGTAGCCTGCCCTTGATTGAAGTCAATCTGATGCCATGTGATATGTCTACAGTGTAGTTGCAGCTTGGATATGATGACAGACATCAGGACATCTCCCAGTACAAGGAAAGAGGAGTAAAAGTGTTTATCCACTGTCAGTTTAGGAATAACGACCAAACAGCATACTTCGGTAAAGCAAGGGAGACAACAGTTTGCCTGGTCTGTGAAGGGATCTTCTATGTTCAACAGGTGTTGGTGCTGGATGGAGGACCTCCACCCTTTCACTACACTGGAAGGATGGATCAGAACAAATCTTTGCTAGGTTCAGCTCTGGCTACGGTGTTCAATTCATAAGACACAAAGATACAAGCGTGTTAAAAAACACAGGGAGTTGAGAGCACCTCTGCGAAGGTTGCAGTAAGTTCAAAGCAGTGCAGAGATGACCTTCAGCCCACTTCCACGTAGAAGTTTTGGACTCTGATTTTAGCATATCAGCTACATCTCAATTTTTTCCTCAGTGCATGGAAAAGAGATCAGCTTCCAGACACTTTCAAACAACAGTGACCCTCACAACTTTCCTGCAGCTATTTGTCCTTCACAACAACAACAACAACAACAACAAAAGAAATTAAATAAATGTTTTGTACATAGCTGTTTTTTTGTTTCGTGCTTACGCGGCTTTGTTTTCAGCAAATCATTAAAAAACTGATGACTTACTGCACTGCTTTTTGAAATCTAGTCACAAACCACAATCGCTTACAGGAAATGGAATGTTTACTTGAGTTTATTATACAAGGGTCTGGATATGAGCTGTGGGATTTTTACACCTCATAGCAACGGTATTACAATTTATTTACATCTTCATGTTGGCAGCTGCACAAACTCTTATGAAATAGGACAATCACACCTCAGGGAACAGTAATTATAGGCAAAGGTATAAATAGTATAAAGAAGTGCACGCATTTGGCACTTAAGCTGAAGAGAATAGAAACCATTCTGGCAACTCTTCAAAAACACAGTCTCTTGTTCATTATGAGGGCATGAACTAATTAAACCAAACTTGTCAGAATCAGCTGCATGAATAAATTCTACTCAGCTCTGGCACGGTCAAGCTCCAAACCCATGAAGAGCAAAGTTGTTTTAGTGATGTCATAATTTGGACGTTTGGAGTATGATATCACTTTTGACAGAATTAATGCAGAATTAATACCATATGTATAAGCATTAATAGGTAGTGAATTGAACACCCAGTGATAAGTCTGTGTTGGTTTCCAAAGTAACAGTCTGTTTTTGACATGGTAACACTTATATTAATGTAGTATCAGAAGGCAAACTTAAAACATATTTCAACACTTTTTTTTTTGAGGAAAGCATTGAAGTTTTGCATCTCTGCCTCTCTTTCAAAAGCTGTTTGCATATGGGAAGCAACTAAATTCCAGTGCTACATTTTTAATAGTGACAAACCTGGTGTTGTAAGAGAAGAATTTTAAGGTGACTGTAAACCTAAATTGTCAGCATTTGATAGCTGGAAGGAGAATTCCCCTGAGGATCAGTTGCTCCATTTATACATCATTTGGTCTTTTTACACAATGAATCCCGAAGTTAAAGTGTTATTGTATTTAGCAGCTTGTTAGTTCCTAGTTACTGTCAGTGACCAGGTGTTACTCTTTCCCATATGCTTTGGCTGACTCCCATCTCCTCCTTTTCCCAGCCTTGATAACTTAACTTCTTTCACTCTTATCCATGATGGTTCTTAGGGTTTTCCTTTCCTTTTCTGTTTTCCTTCCTTCCTTCTAGGGTACAGTGATATTTTGTGGAGTTCCAGATGAAACAGAGATTCCACCTTTGTCTTGAGAGGTAAAGGTTAGTTAAGGAGCTAGTGAACAGAGACTGAGTAGAGATATGGCAAAGTTTCCTGTTCAGGCAGTAAGGTGAGGATGGATTCAGAGCTGATTTACTGACAGCCAGTCTGTCCTACATCATCCTGCACAGCTAGAAATGCAACATTTGCCCTTCTGAGCCCGTCCAGAATCACAACTTGAAAGCAAACGGTGGAGTAAAACTATTTATTCTCTCTTCTGAGTGGCTACTGCTGGTAGTCCTTTTCAGTGTTAATTTGCTGTATGGAAATATTTGTAGTTGTCCATGGTTCTATAATGAGTACACTACATTCTGGACAAATACTGGAATCGGTTTGAAGAAAAGATCATTGCAAATGAAGGTAATATAAGGAGAAGATCTCACTTCTTGTAGATGATTTAAAAAAAACCGCAAAACTGAAGTAAAGACTGTTTTTGGCTTTCCTTGATACAGCTCCTGATTTGCTTTGACTCCTTTCTGGAGTCTGTAATTTTAAACAAAGAATAAGTAATAATCTCAAAAGCAAACCAGTGTTCATTGCATTTGCACCTGCCTTGGATTCCTCCTTGTTGTCTCCACTCTACCTCTCTGGGTTTCTGAAAAATCCATAATATGGTCCAGGCTACCTTTTATCATGTAGTCACAAAACCACAGATCCACATGGGAGGTTTTCCAGAATGCATTAATTATGTAGAATTCCTTTGTTATTTAAGCAAGAAAAGCAGATTATTATTTACAAGGAAATCAGGGGAAGGAGAAAGCTACAATTAACAGTAGCTGCACAGTTATATCTTGTGAAAGGATTTTGCTTTGTTTCAGTCTTGAAGATTTTAGGTGTTGTAAGATACAAGGAAGAGTGATAAGGACAGAATGGAACAAACGTGTTTTTTCCTGTTTCAGTATCACCAAATCAATGTTTTGTTTCTGTAGTCTGACAGACATTGTTTCACTCTTGAGATTTGAACTGTCTTTAGACTGTAATCTGGAGCCCCTATCTTAATTCGTGTCCTTTACAATTGTGCGTCAGTCACAAAACCTGCAGCTTCTTCCACCTCTAGTGGTGTAGATATATTTGTTCAAATATATACTGTTCTGAGTGACATTTTTCCCCCTCATTGCCTAGTACTTTTTTCCAAGGAAAAAAAAATCACTTCAATTTTATGTTTCTAATTTCCCTCCTATTGTAGTTTCTACACAAGAGTTTTCAGAAGTCCCTTTCTTTTTCTTCTGAGAATATTCTCCGTGGAAGGTTTTTGTGATGAGGAATGTTTTACAGTTTATATTTAAGCTAGCTAGGTCCGAATTTTTTTTGCCTTGGGAAAAGGAATAGGATGGTCAGAGCTACATGTGAAGCATTGCAAATACCAGTATCTGCAAGTAAAACAGCTTCAGTGAAGCTTTACTGGGTTAAGAATTTTTCCCATTACCATGAACAGAAACAAACCAAGAAGGTCTTGATGTAGCCAAGTTACTGCAATATGTTTTAGAGAGTAAGAGCAAGATCATGTAATGGCTTAATTTCTGTCTTCATCAGCAATGAATCTGTATGTGAGTGGAAGAAGGGATGTAATTCTTTTTCAGAGATGTAGCCCTGCTGACTAGCATTGTAATGAAATGTAATTGTATATTTCCCCATAGGATTGGTAACTGAGAGACAATCTAGTCCGGGATTTTTAAACATGAGATTGGAATATGACTTTTATATAATATCTGGTATGTCTTCCCATTTGTAGCTATAAAGTCCAGACTCGTTTTCCACTTGGGCTTTACTTAAAAGACTCTTCTTGTGTGTTTCTTGCTCTGTTTTTAGATTGTTGGAACTAATTCTTCCCTGAATTTCCACTAATGTCAACCTGTCAAAAAAGTATTGTTAGACATGAGGGACCTGGGTGAAATGTCTGGGTTTAAATACAACTGCTTTAATTTGCACTGAGCATTACTATAGTTAAGTGCTTCCCCACTCTCTGCCAACACACACACACATTCCAACACATGACACTAAACTACTGCCTGTGGTTATTAGATGTGGGGTTGTACACTTTCATGTCACGCTCACATCAGAACATTACAATCTTCCAGATGTTCACACACGGGCCAGGAAGGTGGCAGTGACGATGAGTTTTATCTTGGTCCCACTGAAGACACCTGGAAATCTGCCATCAGCATAAGCAGTACTGTTAGACCCCCAGTAAGGAAGGTAAGACCAATGTGAATGCAAAATTATGTTAATTATTGTAATTAAAATTCAGACTAGGGTTCAGTGCTTCAGCAATATAAGCAACAGGTAATCCAAGATTTCACTTTCCCAGGGAAATAAAATATTTTTCCTGGCCTCATATGATTTTCTTGCACAATTTTACAATGTCTCATGTATTTTAGGAGATTTTTTAAAGAGGCCTGACTTTTTATGATCCTTTTGATGTGTTTTGTTTAAAATGTGTACTTTTAATGGGTTTAATATACCTAGAGAATCTGAAAGGCACCAGTAAGGAAAAAAGTCTTAACAGATAAATAAAGAACACAAATACAGAGTACATGTTTTACCTCAATGTCAATCCATCTGCATAAATAAGGGAGTTTTGAGGAGACCATGTAACATTCTTCTCACTTTTAAAAGAGAGATGCCCAAACTTTGATCAGTTGAGAGTCCTACTTCACTTCAAATGAGTAAATTATTATCTTGAGTAATGTATTTGAGCTACATTTTATTTCAAGCTAGATTTTTGGACCTTTAATACATAACAGTTCCTTATAAATATTATAAGAGCACTGCTGGGTATTTCCATCTTTAAGAGGAAAACAATTCCAAGGTTGAGAAAAAATGTTAAATACAGCATAGGAACATAAACCTGCATAACAAAATGCTGGCATAGACATCAAGTACTCAATTCTCTATATACTAAGTAACCATAAAGTCCTACTCCTATGCTGGTTAAACATCTTCAAAACATGAATGTTTTAATGCTGTCTATGTTGCAAGGGTCCAGATCCTCCTTCGACACATAGAATCTGCCTTTTAATAGCCAGTTTAAATTTGTAGGTTAATAACTCTTTCTTTTTTAGGTCAATATTAAGTCGAAAAAGCTTTTCAGCTGGCTTGGTGTTTACATCTCATTGAGTAGGAAGCATCAGTTCACCACAGTGCACCGATATAGATTGCCTGCTTTAAGGACATAGGCAGGACAGGGCCTGTATTCCCTGTTTAGAAATGTATTGCAAGAGACAGAAAAGGGAGGAGGATGCCTTTTCAGATGCAGATAGGGAATAGAAAAAGGTGGATTTTTGGTTTGTTTTTCTCATTTAGCTGCACCCAAAAAAAAAAAAAAAAAGAAAAAGAAAAAGAAAAAAGGCCATTCACCTGTGTCTGGCCAGAGTGCTGGGGGAAGTATAGGCTGGATGTTAGGAGGAAGTTCTTCCTAGAGAGAGTGATTTGCCATTGGAATGGGCTGCCCAGGGAGGTGGTGGAGTCACTGTCCCTGGAGGTGTTCAAGAAAAGCCTGGATGAGGCACTTAATGCCATGGTCTAGTTGACTGGATAGGGCTGGGTGCTAGGTTGGACTGGATGATCTTGGAGGTCTCTTCCAGCCTGGTTGATTCTATGATTCTATGATTCTATGATTCTATGAAAAAGTTTGTGTCTGTAGGGAGACACTCATATACGGATAAACACCCGTCACTTCTGGTGTCTCTGTTGGCTTGTTCTGTTTCATTCTTTCGTGGGTTGTAATTTTTAAGTGATCATCTCCCAGGCACCCAGTGACAGCACAAAATGACCCAGTCTCAAATTGTGACAGGGCAGGTTTAGGCTGGGTGTTAGGAAGAAGTTCTTCAAGGAAAGAGTGATTGGTATTGGAATGGGCTGCCCAGGGAGGTGGTGGAGTCACCATCCCAGGAGGTGTTTAAGAGGAGGCTGGATGAGGAACTTAGTGCCATGGTTTAGTTAATTAGAAGGGTTAGGTGATAGGTTGGATTCAATGATCTTAGAAGTCTTTTCCAACCTGGTTTAAAAAAAAAAAAAAAAGTTGCAGATTTTTGGTTGTTCATTTGATTTTTAATTGCCTTTCAATGTTGTATCACCCCAGCTGTCTTCTGCAGGATCAAATACAAATTGAAACATGAATTCTGCACTCCATAGAGGTGCCCACAGCAATTACAGATTCAGGCTGCTCTTTTATACTTTTCTCTGGAGCCTAACAGAGCTTAAAGTTGCCTGAGACATTATTCAGTGTATTGATTTCAGGCCATAGGGACTGTGTAGCCTTCCCATGCTTAAAATACATCAAACCACAACACAGTTAACTAATTTCTTTACTATAACATAATTTGCCTGTGATTGGCTATTGGCAAAAATTCTTAATCTTCTTCCTTACTCCTGGCAAAAAATACCAAAGGGTTTTCATGATGGCAACTTTCTTTTTTAATGTCTATTTTAAAAGTGTTTTGGGGTTATTTTGGTATTTTTAAACATTTTTGCAGTACAGCTGTGGTTTGCAGACAAAAGATGGTCAATCAGCAATGAGGCATGCCTTTGTCATCAGAGCAGTCACTATGTCTCAGAAGTATTTCTCACACCACATTACATTACATCATTGCTTACGCAGTCACAGCATTTTGTTTAGATGCCTTTTAATGTCAGAGAAAAACAATTCTTCCCCAAACAAAGCCGCCCAGCTAACAGCTGAAGTCACAGCTCAGTTTGCCTCTTGGCTGGGATACACATTCCATCTGGAGCTCTATGAAGACAGTGCAGGGAGGTCTGGCAGCTGAATAAGGAACTCTAAGTAAATAGGTCACTACACCACATTGTTTCTGTGTTACTGGATTTCCACACAAGGTCAGATTGGTTTTGAGCTTGCAGCCTGGATTCTCATCTCTCTAAGTGGGTTAACTTTACCTGAAAAACTCTCTTGCTTGGAAAACTTAGAGGATTTGCCTCTCTCAGCTCCACATCGCAGAGCTGTCCATGTCTGAGCCACCAAGGCTACCACAGTGTTCTTTATTGAGCACTCCTTGACCATGTGCAATAAGGCATGTGTTCACATGTACTTATATCTGTGCCTTCCTTAAGATGAAAGAAAACTTGCCTTTAACACCTATTCAGCACATCCATTTTACTCTCTCATACTTCAGCAAGTACGCAATTTTTGATCCTAGTCTTTAAGAAGTCATTTTGCAGCCTGCTGCATGCATATATCACTGGGTTTTTTGTAGAACTCACAATGTAGAACTCAGCAGACATTTCTCTGATTGTTACTCATCAGACTTACAGAAAGAATTGTGCCTTGTCAGTTTTTCTTTCTATTTCTTTGAAGAGACAAGTTTGATTCCTTACCTCTCAGTTTGAATAGTATGAATGCTTGCTCAGTCTTCAGAATCCCTGGAACCGCATCCTGCATCTTGTTTGGACTCCTAAGAGCCCCCTAGTCCCTTTCATGATATTCTTTGGATAAGGAGAAATCTGATCTGCCCAGTTATTATTTTTGCTGATCTGCTTTTGAGGCTCATCTTTACACTGTGCCTTGATTCTGCCATGTAGATTTGGTGCTTTACATGCATGGCTGCCATAGTTCAGTGGGAAGAGGCATAAATTGTGCCAAATCAATGGTAAAGACACAGATGAACCAAATGTGCTTCTTCTCATCTGTCAGAAGTCAGTAGTTCAGTAACAGGGCAGATTTTCTCCCAGCCTTGCAGCCTGGGACTTTTCCTCCATCTTCCAGACAGCCCATGGCAATCTTATTTCTTCCCAAATAACACTGATTGCTTCTGGGTGTAACGGGTTCGTTTCTCGAGCTATAAATACCAGAGACACGAACTAGTTAAGCACACAGGGCACCAACTAGTTTTCCTTTATCTTTTCAGATTTTATCACCCACCAAATGCTAGCTACCAGGATATTTCTAGCTATTCTTGGGTAATTTTGATCAGAGTGCACTTCTGTAGACACAAATATTTCAAGCAAGATTGTACTCCCTCTTGAAAAACTGTACTCCCTCTGGAAAACCACCCACAATATAAAGTGTGAGAGTTACCATAACCTATCTGCAGCAAGAAATGTGTAGACAGACAGACAGACATGCTAAATCCTGGGATAAATCCTACATAGATATAGGCTGTATGAGGTGTATGAAGTCTTAGGTCATGAAGTATCTACGCCTGAGTGTTTGGATTTCTGTTTCTTTTTACACACTGCTCACAATTCTTTTTCTCATGCTGTCGCTTCCACAGTGAGCCCTTCCCTCTCTCTTTGCATTTGTTTCTTTACCCCTGTTCTCTTGGAGGAAAATCTGAGCCTGGATTTTATTTTATTTCCACTTAAATCATTGAAATGTGGAATTCTTTACTTCAGGGATTTAAACTAGGCCCTCAAGGCTACCTTGGCAGACTCCTGTGGTTTTAGAGGACAGATTTTTCTGTTTTGTTTAAGAAGGTATCACAAGCAATGGCTCTTTAGAACTTTAAGCATGCAGTAAAAAAATAGAGATGACTAATAGCTATTTAGCAAGTAATGATGGCTTAGCAATATTTACCACTCCAATTTAGCCTCTCTGGCTCCATTACTTAGGGTATTTTCCTGAATTAAATTTGCCTCAGTTCTATAGCCAGCAGCTGTCCACAGGAGAAAAAAAAAACCTCCCAAATCCTCCAGAAATAATGATTTCATATTTCTAATAGGTGCCTTTAACTGCACAATCAAAATGGTCTCTTGTGCCCTCTAGCATGTGCTATGTCCTAGTAAAAAACTTCATGTCAAACACCCAGAGAAACACAAGCAGAATAAATTAAAACATGGTTTCTCATGGTGCTTCATTTATGTGTCTGCAATAATTGATCAATAGAAGAGGGGTGGGGGGAATGCATATCCTTTGCCTGTGGAAAGTTGCTTTGGAGCTGAATTTGATAACCACACTGGGCCTGTTTGAACGAGGATGTTCATATGAAGTCTGTGTCTGTTTCCCAGCCTCAGACAGATTGTGCTGTTTTTCCATTTATGTCTAAATGTCACAGTATTTTGTTTCTAAACCTCAGGTTAGCTCATCTTGAGACCAGCTGTTCTAAAGAATTTGAAGGAATACAATGACATGTCTAGTTAATATTTTGATGTCTTAATATATATAGCCTGGCGTTCACTAGACAAATCTGTTTCTGGTAACTTATGCGGAGTTGTATGTCAGGTTGAAATACACTTTTTTCCCCTCAGAAACTTTGCATTATGATGTTTTAAGACATTTATTGGTATAGATAACTATAGATAACTGGTTTTTTTTCTGTTTTTTTTCCTTTCCTTTTTTTTTAATGGGAAAAGGAAATATTGTTTCTCCTTTACTATTTGAAGAGACATCAAAATATTTGCTAAAATACTGCCAATGCTGTCTGTGGCTGCTGAATCCTTAATTTGTTTATTAAAGCAGTTAGTTTTAATTTAATGGAGATTTCTTAACATCCAAATCTAGATTTTAAATAGAGTATAAACAAACAGCACCATTAGCTCTTAAAATCAAGTAGGGATTTTTTTCCCCCTAAAGCTTTCATCAATATTACATGTAAGAAAAGGCTATAGCAGCTACACATTGACAGGTCTGGTTTGTGGCAGTGTAAAAAAAACCCCTGCATTTCAACTATACAGAAATCAGTTCTTGGACTCTGTTTTGTTCTTTCAAGCCACTACTTGTTGCAGCTAGTGGTTTTGTACACTGCTGAGGAACACTACGAGTTAGTAAAGATTCACTATCAAAGAGTGGCAGAACTCTGATTGCCACCAAAACACGCCAAATTATACCTCCTGTACACTCTGAACTCATCCGAGGAAGTGTATTTAGGACAAACCACTTTTCTTCTGGAGTAAATGCATATGTCAGGCCAGAGATTTTAAGAACACATCAAAGATTCTTTCTCTAGAGAACCTGAGATACTAGAACTTGAGACTGCAGTGGCAAGAAGGATTCCTTTGACAACTTCATAAGCTGAGTCATGCTCCACTTGAGGAATCTGCTAAGGTTTTCCCCAAATGAAAGCTGCACAAGCCATTTAAGCACTCACTTGAAAGTTTCATGGCTTAAAGATACATTTGTGTCTTGTGCAGTAGAATATTTTAAAAATCATGAATTGCTTTTCTAACTCACTGAAATGTAATTTATGGTTCTGATACTCCTTTGAGATGTGAGTTTGCAAAGTAACCAATCAACGCACAGGACATACAACTTTTTCCCCCCGAGAAAGGCAGTTTAAAGAGGATTGCACAAAACTGTAACCAGTTATTCTTCCTGATCAGGTGTTTAGATTATAACAGTCCAGGAGAACCCAGAAGTTCAAAGTTACAGTTGATAAACATTTTAGACTCTTTTTACCAGAAGTACACTACTGCAGAGGGTGATAATGAGCATGAGTATGTAACTTGGATTTTTGTTTAATCTCATAAAACATGAATTTCCTGATGTTGCTGGTCCTAGTGTATTGAAGGGTATAAAAAATGTTGCTCTCTCCAAATGCCAGGTAGTTTTCCGTTGTATAAAAGTACGTTCTAACCCTCCTGAGCATAGTAAGCTCAGCTATAATACCTTATAAATTGACATTTTCACAGGAAAAAAAAAGAACTAACTTTTTCTAACAAATTATTGCTTTAAACGTGTGAACTAATGAAGGGAAAAAATCCTATTCTTATGCATAGTTTTGGAAATACACAAAGGGAGGGACTACCCATGGAGAAAACAGGTCTAACATTTCACAAACTCTGTATGCACTTTTTTTTCAGCTCCATCTCTGCAGGTAGTGGTGGAAGTGAACATGTGTTCCTGGAGATGGTAACAAAAGACAGATATTTAGGTAAGGAGCTGGGATTTGTTTGATTGTAAAACAGAAAGTGTATGCTAGAAAAACACGTGCAATATGTTGTAATTTTTTTGCATAGAAGTCAGAGCAAGTTTAAATCATAGGAGCCTTTCTAAATACAGAACATGGGAACTACAGTGCTGAAGTAGATCAGTGGTCCACACGGTTTGATTTCTGATAGTGTTCAGCTGCTGGGGAGAGTTTTGTAACAGACAGACATAAAACCTGTCCTGCTTATTCTTAACCCAGTCACATAGTGGCTGACTTTTGCTTTACAATGAGAAGATGGATAATCTACAGATGAAATGTGTTTTATATAAAGAAAATGTCTATTTCTGTTAAATTAGGGTTTTTTAAACAAAGTTATCAAAGATATCTATTAATCTCCTCTTTTGGTTTGGAAGTTTTACTTTTTTCTTGTGAAAACCAGAAAATTTTAGAAAGAAGACACTTTTAACATGATTTTTTTTTTTCTGCAGGATTTTTTTTGGTGGAGGTTTCAATGGATCTTTGTTCTTGTTTCCAGCTGAACACTATAATTTAATATTCTTATTATTCATATATTTTTGAGCTTGGCAAGCCAATGTCCTGAAGTGATATTTTCTGGCAATCAAATTATACAATTGTGGATTTGTTGAAAAAGAATTTCCTTTATTCTGTGTGGTTTATTCCATTTTCTTCAACTGCCATTCTCCATTTAAGCTGGAGAAAAAGATGAACAGCAGTTGCACATGCAGTTTCTCTGCCCCATTCAGTGTTCTGTTTTGTACTCTCTTTATCCTCACATCTCTGTTTTCTCTGTAAAATGGAAATGTTCCCAAATGTTGAAACTTTCTTGTTTCCCAGTTCTAAGCTTTCTTTACATCCTCACACAGTGTTTACAGCCAGCATGCTGGAAGGACTGTTTCTGGCCTCAGACCATGCCTGACTTTTCCAACGCAGGAGATGCTGAAGGTAAGGAAAGGTGATGGAGACAGAAAGCATGCAAGGTGATGGAAAGTAGCATTGA
This sequence comes from Tricholaema leucomelas, assembly GCA_013400475.1. Lineage (NCBI taxonomy): Eukaryota > Metazoa > Chordata > Aves > Piciformes > Lybiidae > Tricholaema lacrymosa > Tricholaema leucomelas. The sequence continues at coordinate 513,498 of WAAF01012996.1, forward strand.
GGGTATAGAAAAACTGATCTCTGTAGATCTGTGAAAAGGACAAGGATGGGGCAATGAAACGTGCATATACATTTGATAGCTGCTTACACCCTGTTATTGCCTGACAACACCATAAGCAATTCACCCATACAGAGCTGCAGACAAAAAAAATAACAACCCTCCATAACCTGGCACCACATCACATCTCTGTAGTTCCTTCACTTGACCTGCTCTCCCTGCTATAGAAACTCAGAAACTTGCTCTGTACAGAGGTGCCCACAGAGATGTGAGCTTAGCTTTTTTCTCTCTAAGAAAATTATATTCTTATATAATGCATGCTATTGCATTTTTTTTGAGAAGTAGATCCGAATGTTATTTTAAAATAAAAAGAATAAACTAAAAAAAATAAAAAGAATAACCCCAAATTCTGAATGACTTTTCCTGTTCTCCGCCAACTCTAAGTAAATACTGTAGAGATGGGAAGAGTGAAGGCTAGCTTTGTGCCACATATTCCATTTGCTAAGAGGTGAGAGATGCATTCGCAAGTCCCATTATGTGTTCATAGATTGCAGAGGAGTTTGTTACGTTTGTTTTCATAAACAATGTTTACTGTCCACTGATAAACTGAGCAAACCCCACTGAATCACAACCCTCAGGTCTCATGGCAAAAGGAAATCTGTATATTAGAGTTCGGCTAAACCAACTGGAAGCTGGGAGGACAACTGTCTAAAGTCTGTTCCAGCAATGACAAACGTCAGTCATCTTTCAGCCCAGAAGTGTTAGAAAGGCAACCGCTAGTATAGAAAAAAACCCAAACACCTCAGTGGTGCATGCCTGGATGATTTGTACTCTTCCATTTCTCCTGGCCAAGTATAAAACTCATCAGCTGAGCAGCAAGCCTGGTGGCTGTCTCCCTAGGACTCTTTCACAGATAAAACTCTTTGCATAATTGTTCCCTGTAACAAAATATTTTGGTGTAACTAACCCTTTTAAAACTACACTCAACAACTCAGAACATTGTAGCCAGTGCTTTTGAAATCCTATGCCACAGTTTGTTTTTTAAGATAACACATAGCTGCTAAGAGATATAATTGATTAATATATTAAGCACTATCCCCTCCACAAAATTAATTTGAATATAAAATATCTTACAAGAAGTTAAATCCTGAATTCCTTCCTTGGTTTATTGTTTAATTAAATTGTTCTATAAAATTAGTGGTTTGGAATGTCTCTGCATTATTCTGCTCATTCCACTGAATTTGCATTGTTTTCAAGAACTATGCCTCAATTGAAAAGTTCTAAGTGCTTATTTCTGTGTCTGAATAAATGCACCAAAATTAGAAATGACCTGACCATCAAAAAATGGATTCCACTGCTGCTGGAAGTAGCTAGCATTCTGTCCCCACTTCACCCCTACCCTTGGGCTGGTTTAGGTGGCCTATGTGGCCATTCTGACTGAGTCACTGGCTTGGGAGAATTTTATTTTGGAAACTTACTACCCAGCTTGGTATTTCAATTATATTCACTGCATCACCATGCAGACACTTCTGCAGTCTCAAATTAAGCAGCCAATAAATACAGGGCATAGGGAGGTTGAGATGAGATATAAGGAAAACTTTCTTCACCGAAAGGGTCATGGGGCACTGCTACAGACTGCCCAGGGAAGTGATGGGGTCACCATGGCTGGAGGTGCTTAAATGGCATTTAGACGAGGTCTAACAGTTGTGTTCAGGGAGATGTTAGATTGTGGTTGTGCTAGACAATTTTAAGGTCTTTTCCAACAGGGCAATTCTATGATTCTGTAATTCTATGACTTGTTCAAACAGGTATCACCCCACAGAAACGCTTGTGTGAACCCATGGCCATAGAGGACACATTTATGTCAGCACATTTGTTTTTTCCCCCTCTGCAGGATATAGAATCATAGAATGGTTTAGGTTGGAAGGGACCTCAAGGATCATCCAGCTCCAACCCCCCGCCATAGGCAGGGACACCTCCCACTAGAGCAGGCTGCTCAAGGCCTCATCCAGCCTGGCCTTAAATGCCTCCAGGGAGGAAGCATCCACAACCTCCCTGGGCAACCTGTTCCAGTGCCTTACCACCCTCACTGTAAAGAACTTCCTCCTAACATCCAGTCTGAATCTCCCCTCTTCCAGCTTAAACCCATTCCCCCTCGTCCTAACATCTTTTCAGACATTCTCTGTTTCATGACTATTAATGTTCACCTTATGAACAACATTTGCAACCCATTCTGCCACAAATCAGTGTTTTAAAAAATATATCAAATACTCTGCAGAAATACCAATTCTGAACTGACCAGAAAGAAGCTTTGCCTCCCAAGTTATCTCTGGATTTCATGTCACATGTTTAAGTTCCAAGAGCCTGAACTCAGGTCAGTATTTGTAAATATTACTGCTGTATTTTTTCAGCTGAAAAATCCAGGCTGATAATCTAGGATCCAACTGGATTGGTATCAATGTTAGATGAAACCCTGCATTATGTAGGAATTTTATGTGAAATAAACTGTCTGAGCATAGCTTGTGGATATATACACAAGGCTCAATTCATTTGGGGAGGACTTTATTCTTATCATCCATCAGGCAAAGTGAAGTTCTCACTGTAACTCCACTGTAGATTATATGTAATGTAAACTTCCTGAGTCAAATACCATTATTTCTAAAATAACTTGAGAAAATCATTTGCATATTTCTCAGAATGTCACTTTGGGATATTGGTCAGACTTATAACCACTAGAAACCTGACAATTCTTTCTGCTCCAAATATGCCTTTATTTTGACCATTGCAAAAGCTTTGTAGGTTTGGTAGAAAAGTGAATTTTGAAAGTAGCCCAAAATGCAGTACTGTATTAAACAAAAGACTTCTCTCTGAAAACCACCATTAACTGTCACATCAGTGTACAAAACCTAACTGTTTACCAATGTATCAATATAACACACAAAGAAAAACTGATAAATTCAAATAGTATGTACCTTTAAATTACTGATTTAATGTGTCCTGATTATGGAAAATGGAAATTTCTGTGGTAGTACAATAGTTCAGTTCGGGCTTCAGAATGAATTTGCAATGTTCTTTGTGATAATATGGGTTGAGACCAGTTTTTCTGATGCCAGAAACACAGTCAGTCTAGAGCTGCAGACCATGCAGAAATGCATCTCAGGAGTAATTGCACACAGACTCAGAGAAATGCTAAAGTAGTGGACCAGATTCAAGTGTCATTTCAGCAATCCTCTGGTGATGGAAATGTGCCAGAGGAGGTCTTTCTAAAATGTTGGTTGAACTGATGCTGAAGTGGAAGGGTAATTTAGGGCATGGTCTGCAAGTGTAAAGCAGCAGTTTCAGTGTGGGGCTGGATATTGGCTAATCCTTGGTCTTCCCTGAAAATATCCATCACACTGGAAATGCAGGTCTGGTTTGAAGATGGTTTTCTCTTTCTACATATTTTTCCTCCCATTTATTGCACTGTGGCATAATTCTCTACACTTCTAACTCTATTGAAATAGCAGGAAAGTGCATTTCTACTCTTCGCTGATTTCTCGGTCATTATAGTCTGATTTTCTCTGTTCTCTCTAAAATTGACTTTTATATTCAGATAAATAGACAGTGACCCAATGCTATTTATTTAGCTCAATTAGATGAACCTCACAATGATTCAGATTCCATGATTTCTAGAATTTACCTTTAACTAGACTGCAGAAATAATCTAAGATAACGGAAAAACTTATGAAGGCTGATGGATCATTCTGGAAAGGCAAAATCAAAGTTTCTGATTTTTTTTGTGTGTATGTGTTTGTTCTTTATTTTTATTGTTTTCCCCCAGCATGAACAGTTCTGACACCAAGGACAGGCTACAGGCTCAAACAGTGATATTGTATAGATGACTGAGGATAGAATTTTCATACTTTATTCGACATCCAAGAACCAGTATCTCAGGAAAACATCTAGAAATCTAGACTTCTGGGACTTTCCCATCTTTTATTTACACTTTTAACTGCATAAGTGTGGGGAGCATATTAGACAAAATGAAGTTCTGATTTGGAAAACTGGAAGTGAGGCCCCCAGACTGCATGGAGGGAACATCCGATATTATCAGCCCTTGGTGGGAACACGCATGTGTACAGCAGGTGCATTGATGTCTTGGTCCTGAATACAGGAACAAAAAATAACATTAAATATACCAGAGCCAGCATAATATCACTCATTTCAGAAGAGCTAAAACTTTGTTTTCCCTTAATTAGATATTGTAGACTTCAAATGCCAGAGTTTCCAGCCAAGGAAAGCAGAGATCTATCCCTTATTGCTGAGGCCACCTACCTAGTTCCTCCTCCCAACAAAGAACATGAAAAAGAAAGTGCAGCCTAATTGCCATAATTCATGGATGTCTAAATTCTATTTTCTGTTCAGGGTCTTCATATTGCAACTATGCTGCAATCAGACAGGCTAATAGAAAGTCACTCAAGAAGCATCTGTAAGGATAATTTGATACAGAGGTCACTTGCTGTGACGAGGGGTGGCTGACATGAATGGTTTACTATAGCAGTGCTTAACTTTTTCTTGGATATGTCTTTGAAATTACCTGCTCCAGTGTTGAGGGGAGGAGTTCTGCTCATTGGTGGTGCTGATAGAGATTTTGGTTTTAAATACCCTAATTTCTGTTTGTGTAAAGTGTTTAAATATTATTGAGTCAGGTCTATGTGAAAGGATGTGCATCCAACCCCAGTAACAGAAACACAGTTGTGAACTATTTGAATGCATCACGCTTGCCATTGTTCCTGATCTTGTTGCTTTATCAACTGGGATATTACTGAAAAACAAACAAACAAACTTCTAAACAAACAAACTGACAAAAAAAAAAAATTCCCAGTACTTGGATAATGTCTAAAAAAATGTGCAATTTGCAATGCACCTTTTAAAAAGACTTAGAGAATAGGTAAAGCCACAGTTTTACTTTTGCTTACATTTTCTTTGCCCTTTTTTCTTTATAAAATACTGCTTGTTCCCCCTGAATGTTCTTCATTTTGCATCTTTTTGTTTGCTTTCCTTGCTATTTTTTCCCCCCTTCCTTACAGGGAAATTTTTGTAATTTGCATCCACAATATGAACTAAACAAACAGAGGATGTTGTTGTTTGGAAACACAATTCTTTTCAGATTACTTCTAATTTCAATGAATTGTGATGACAGATTTTTTTTTTAAAGGAAACACCAATCCATCATTTTCATTTCAATTTAATATCTTCAGTACAAGCAGCTCCTTATTAGTTTTGTCTTTTTACTTCACATCTACCCTTTCACACATCTTCCCCTCCTTTACTCTTTTTTGTGTTAGCTTGCATTAAAAGGAATCACTTTTTTTTTTTTAAATCCCTACCACCACCAGTTGCAATTTCTTTTCCCGTCAGCAGGAATGAAGTAGTGAGTGAGAACTGCAGGAAGGCTGTCAGTTGTTTATTCTATGGCCAGTGCTATCTTAGAAGGCAGCTTCCTGAAGAAGCCGTGCTTACAGTAGCGAGGGAAGCCAGCAGTGACTCATGGCTCAGCACCCCACTTATCACAGCCGCTGAAAGCTGCACCGTCCCGTCCCTGCTGCCGTCCGGTGGATATAGATCTGTCCCCTAGCCTGGCAGGGGCTTTGTCTGGAGCCAGCATGAGCTGCCACCCGTCAGCGGTGTGAAATAGCTGGACTGTCCTGGCTTGCTGATACTTCCAGAGATTGTGGGCTGGCAAAGATCCACTATAATCACATTTTAATTTAATCATTTTATCAAACCCGAGGGCTGCGCTGCAGTTTCAGGTAGAGCAGGATGTTTGGGAAGAGATGGTGCCAGCTCCGCTGCTGTGTCCCTGTCTTGGGACTCTCTCAGACTTACCACCCCGGCTGAGGGACCTGGGCCGAAACACGAGACATCTGGAGGGAGGAGGTTCAGATCAGGATCCAGATTCTGCCTTGTGGGTCTGCAGGGAAAGGATTCCTTCCTATTTAAAACAGTTCTTTCCTGCTTGCTAAGTCTCATGGCTTACCTGGAACTGCTTTATGGTGTCAAAGGAAAACTAACCTCAACCTTTGGCCATCAGTTCTTCAGGGACTGCAGTTTAGACCCAAAAGAGCTGTTACCTTCCTTAGACCTTTCCTTGCTATCCACTAGATTATGGAAAAAAAAAGTTAGAGTTTCCCAAACTCCACCAAACTCTTTTTCCCACAAATATTAAACAGAATCCGTGGAGGAGCTCCCGAGTGAGAATGACCAGAGGCAATATATGAAAGCTGCAAGAATAAAACTGCTAGCTCCTGTTGGCATAGGAAGCCAGCCCCCTGAAACTGTTACCTCTCTTACACTACATGGTGAAGCAAATGAGTATAACTGGGAATTTAGAAGCATATGGGGCATGAAGGATTAAAATCTGCAGTTTCTCAGAATAAGAAGGATGCTTAAATTTATTTGCCTTTATTTATTTTGCATAGTGTAGCAGGTTCAAGAGGTTTTCTAAGGGAAGTATTGGAGATAAGTAGCAAAGCCATAATATAAATGCTGCAGCTGTGAATATTAGATACAGCTACAGGGTATTTATACAGTAGACGAAGAAAGACAACACAAAATCACAATAATTAAAAAAAAAAACAACACCACCACAACTTTCAAAGGATACATTAAACCTCAGGCTTCTGGGTATAACTCAATTTTTAAATGACAGAAATTAGGGGAAGAAACTGGCATTAATATTATTTCACAGTTGCCTTTGTGTTTATGGCAGCTTCTTCCTGCCCAAAAGCAAGATTCAGTGCAGCAGATCTTTGGATTCTGCCTTTCTCACTTCCCATTTTCTAGCTTTACATCTGTTTTTCCAGGCATGCTATTTTGTATATGTAATGCACATTTGTTTTTATCTTTAATGTACCACAGAGTTTGTCTTATGCAAAGTACTTTGGGAGCCTTTTTGGGAAGCTGGCAGGAGGAATTTTAATGTGATATAATATTTTTAATATTGTATGAAATTAAGAAGCAACACAAACAGTATCATTATACATAACTTTATTTGAGTCTGCAATTTTTCCTGTATGGTTTCATGCACATAAATGGAATACCCAGGGTCTGGCCATGTGTTAACATCTCACATTTCCTTTCCTGCCACAAATGCTGCTTATTATAATAGCATGAACTGAAATATGTATTTTTATTGCTGTTCCAAATGAATAAGAAAGTAGAAGCACACAAATATGGATTTGTTTTCCAGTATTACCTATGTCTATTTTATAGTCTGATAAAAGTTTTAGTTGACACAGCACCGAATAAATGTAGCCCTGTACACTCTGTTTACTCAAATGTTTAACTCATGAAATTTAATAAAATAACAATTTAAACAGATAAGGATTAGGCAAATACAAAAACTATTAGAAACGGTCACATAATTCACAATAAAATTCTCAACCATTATCAGATGTAGGAAAACTGCATAAGAATCCATCAAAAAATGTTTTCAAGCTCCAATAAGTCAGATATAATAGACCTTTTTTTTGTCAAACACAAAAATAAATATTATTGATTTTATGAATAAATACATTTTCTTAAATGATTTAGAAAGCTCTGTTTATTCATATACAGACAGTGTTTAGAATATGTAGTAGCCAGTATGTCTGCAGATATATTTATGTTGGACTGTTTAGATTGGCTTCACCTCCGTAATAATTTATAACAGTTTCAATGTAAACCTGCCATTGAGCAGGTCATAAAGGTCCTGCATTTTAACCATCATAATTTCAGATAAACCCACAAAACTATTTCTTGCGGGAAAGCTCTAGTTAATCCTTGAATATCTTTGGGATGGAATTCGTTGTTTTTGTTTTATTTAGGCAAATTAAAAGAGCAAGAAAGGCTGCATTTTAATGGTGTTTGATATTCCAGCACTGGTGATAATTTAAAATATATACATTTTGTTTTGTTTTGCAGCAGTAACTCTTCACTGACACTTATTAATACAAAAATTCTGCCCCTTCAATTGAATTCAAGCCTTGCTCGAAAGAGAAAGCTACTGTTCATTCTTAAATGTTTCATTGTGCACTAGAAATGCTAACATAAATACAGCAGTGTTTTTCCCCACTAAATGAAGAGAGATCAACGCCATTTGTTTTTCACTAATAGAAGTTTCTTAAAGGAGTAGATTTTGGAAGCGTGAGCATTATTTATTTAGTTTCTAAATTAAAACCCCCACTGTTTTCTCAAAGAAAAAAAGAAGAAAGGCATTTTCCAGCAAAATTCTACCAATATCTTTATGCTGATTCCAAATATACTCATGCTAAACATGTTTCAAAAAGCTGCTGCATGTTAACATATATTTTTAATATTTTAAACAAATTAAAGCAAATTAAATAATTTATTTGGTGGTGGGGCATGGTTCTTCTTTGTTTACTTGGTTTAAGTTTTTTGGTTTTGTTTGCAGTTGGGTAGGTTTTTGGGGTTTTGTTTTTTTTTGGTTGGTTTGGTTGGGGTGGTTTTATTACTGGTTTTGGCTTTTTTTTTTTTTTTTTTTTTGTTCTAGATTTTCTATCTTCTGTTGAGCCTATTCCTTTTCCACTCCAACAAAAATTAGGAGGGTTTGTCTCATCATCTCTTAAACTTCAAATCTTACCCAGAAAGCTCTGCAGCTTTTGATGGATTAGCAGAAGAACACAGGACCTACAAGAGAGCCAGTGGCATCCTGGCCTGCATCAGGAATGGTGTGGTCAGCAGGAGCAGGGAGGTCATTCTGCCCCTGTACTCTGCACTGGTTAGACCACACCTTGAGTACTGTGTTCAGTTCTGGGCCCCCCAGTTTAGAAGGGACATCGAGATGCTTGAGCGTGTCCAGAGAAGGGCGACGAGGCTGGTGAGAGGCCTCGAGCACAGCCCTACGAGGAGAGGCTGAGGGAGCTGGGATTGTTTAGCCTGGAGAAGAGGAGGCTCAGGGGTGACCTTATTGCTGTCTACAACTACCTGAGGGGTGGTTGTAGCCAGGATGAGGTTGCTCTCTTCTCTCAGGTGGCCAGCGCCAGAACGAGAGGACACAGCCTCAGGCTGCGCCGGGGGAAGTTTAGGCTCGAGGTGAGGAGAAAGTTCTTCACTGAGAGAGTCGTTGGACACTGGAATGGGCTGCCCAGGGAGGTGGTGGAGTCGCCGTCCCTGGAGCTGTTCAAGGCAAGGTTGGACGTGGCACTTGGTGCCATGGTCTAGCCTTGAGCTCTGTGGTAAAGGGTTGGACTTGATGATCTGTGAGGTCTCTTTCAACCTTGGTGATACTGTGATACTGTGTGACTCCACTCCAACAAAAATGAGGAGGGTTTGTTTCATGATCTCTTAAACTTCAAATCTTACCCAGAGAGCTCTGCAGCTTTTGATGGATTAGCAGGATCTATAGGACAACTCTCACTCTCCTCTGGTTCTCTCTCCACTTCTGCACTTGCTAGCTTTGCGGGTGAGCAATGTAATTGCTATTTCTCTTCCATGCCCTCCAACCCTGATCACTGCAGCCTGCCAGGTTTTGTGTTTACAGTTTGGTTTGTCTGACAAGTTCCAAACAAGAACTGCTGGAATTAAGACAGTGAAGTTCCACACTGCAGTTTGATGTTGAGGATGGAGAAGCACAGCTCGTTAATGAGGATTTTCCCTTCTTCACAAACATTTGAGTGATCCTCACCAGCTACCATAAGGGATTTTTTTTTTATATTTATATATATTTATATATATATATATATTTCCCCCCCATCCCAGTGCTACATTTTTATTAGCTTTGCTTATAGAAATATAGCAAACCAGAAAAGGCCACACTGGCTTTGCTCTGTAAATATTTAAGTACAGGCTATGTGGACACAGAACAGGTATAAACCAGACTCAAAGATCTTCAGGTGATGATCTGTCTAATCTAATCTAAGTGTTCCTGGATGTGCTGTATGGTACCTTTAACTTATGTGTTGTCAGGGCGGGATGAGCCTTTAATTACACTATTTTCCTAGTTACACTGTAAAACAGAGTCCCATTTGACATCTCAAGTGTTGGTAGGATTGCCACTGTATTCACAGCACATGAGACAATGTTTGATACCATGCTTAATCATCTCGCAGCATTAGCAAGGGAGCCGAATGAAATGCACCTTCTCCACCTACGAGCACATAAAGGAACAGACATTAAAACAGCCTGCTATGCTTCACTGTCTTTCCCCCCACTACCTGTCACTGGCCCCTTATAGACCTATTAAACCAGATCTTTTGATATTTTCTTTTTCCTCTCTTTTGAGCTTTCTGTCAGCCTGCCTCTTTCTGATTTTTTAATTTCTTCTGCATGTAGCATTATGCTCCCTTTGCTGAGGTGGTGTCAGATTCTCTGCTGTGTAAATTGGCATGGCTATGAGCACTCAGGGGCTCTTTGCCAGTTTACACTAAGAATTTATCTCTAAACAATTATACTCCGCAGTACAACAACCCACTTAAATCAACAGAAAATGTAGGAGAACTTTTGGGCCCAAATCCCATGGCCTTCAGTTTCTTAAACTGGAAAGACTACCAGAAAACAAAGACAAAGAAAGGGAGCTGAGGGAGAAGTCAGAGCACAGGCAGGCAGTTCTCTCAGCAATCAGCAGAAGAAATAACACTGTAAATCCATTTCTGTCAGTTCCATCAGACAGAAGCAAATAAGAATGAGCAAATCAGTTAGTACTTATAGTAAAAGTGTTAATTTGGAGTTTCTCACGTAGGTTGTAAACGACATAACCATGCAGGTACATGGCTTGTGTTGTGGTAGGCCTGATAGGCCCCAAAT
>WAAF01012998.1:1078-13931 GCA_013400475.1 Tricholaema leucomelas
TGGAATGGTTTAGGTTGGAAAGGACCTCAAAGATCATCCAAACAGTGATCACAGAATCATGGAATGGTTTAGGTTGGAAAGGACCTCAAAGATCATCCATTTCCACCCCCTGCCATAGGCAGGGACACCTCTCACTAGAACAGGTTGCTCAAGGCCTCATCCAGCCTGGCCTTGAACAACTCCAGGGAGGGAGCAGCCACAACCTCCCTGGGCAACCTGTGCCAGTGTCTCACCACCCTCACTGGAAAGAACTTCTTCCTCACACCTAATTTAGATCTCTCCTCTGCCAGTTTAAACCCACTACTTCTCATCCTGTCATTACAAGACCTAGTAAATAGTCCCTCCCCAGCCTTCCTGTAGGGCCCCTTCAGATAGTGGAAGGCCACTATAAGGTCTCCAGGTGATGCCATGGGATTAACTAATTCACTTCTACCTTTTTCAGTGACTTGGTCACGTTGTGCCACCACACAGGATTTCTGTCCAGACAGCCAAAAGCAGCCTGAAGTGTTCAGCATGCCAGCAAATCCCTCCTGCAATGTCTGGGCTCCCTTAGCAAGGTCTTTTGACTGATGCCTCTGTCACCATTAAGAACAGATACCACAAGCCCAGATTGATTGAGTGATGGAATTTTTCTGGAAGTAGCTTGTTTGAGTCTGCACCAAAGATTAACAAGGACATTTTGGCTTTCAGTCCTAACGTTCTCATACTGTGTTAACGTGAAGCAAGTCTGGATTAAAGCATAGGCTTGGGCCTGTACTCTCAGTGTTATTGGTGTTAGCACAAAAGTGTTGAAGGTTGTTCACTGAGTGGTGAGATGTTACTGACACAGCTGCTTCTGTCATACTCCTGATTTCAGTTGTCTGCCTTGTCTCCGTATTTGTAGAGACATTGTCTTCATGCTGCACTCATTGGTACTGTCTGCACTCAGCTTATGTTGTCAGGAGAAAGCTGCATGGCTGGCACATCAGGGAGAAGGGCAGAAGATAGAAAGTGTGAGATTAACACATTAGCTAAATGTTTCTGCTAAAGTGATTTGCAGTAAATCAGTTTACACCATTGGCAGTTAGGCTTTTCCCCGTGACTCTTGTTGCCACTGCCGTAGGATGCATTGTCAGCTGAGGAACCTCTTGATGAGACAGTTCTGCTTTAGGTGATATAGAGAAGAGGAATTTGCATTTGATCAGAGCATGTGATGCATAATTGAATGCTGAAAGCACCGAGTCAACATCCATCATCAGAGGAATGAAAAAGGAAAAAGAAAGAATTAAATGTGAGGGTGTGGGGGAGGTTGTTTCCCTCCTGATTTCAAAATACTATTGAAATACTATTCCTTTTACTTGTCAACAGTCATCTGCCAATATAATTTTGTTTATAGGGTCTCAGGATCTAAAGCAATTCTGGGCTAGTTGGTTTGAGGAGGAGACTATACAAGTAAAGCTTCCTCGTGCTTCTTTCTGAGCCATCCAGCCTGAGCACTTTTCTTACAGAAACAGGACATCTGGACTTGATTCACCATAGCAATACTTCCAAATGAGCTTATTTTTAGGCATACAAGCACCTTGACATATGGTACATAGAATTGGTCAGGGTTGGAAGGGACCACAAGGATCATCTAGTTCCAATCCTCCTGCCATGGGCAAGGACACCTCACTCTAGAGCAGGCTGTCTGGAGCCTCATCTCGCCTGGCCTTAAACACCTCCAGGGAGTAACTCAGTAGCAACCATGAGAAGAGAATAAAGAAACACTGTTCTGCTCCACAGTTCACTCAATTCTATTAATCATTTTATGCCGTCCACACAAGTCTTTCTTCCCATACAATATGTAGACTGACTCAACTCCAAAGCCAAGAGCCTGCTGTATTTGTAAAACAATCAGTTTTGTTTTGTTTTTAAAGACACGAGTTTCAAAGCAGATTAATATGCAGCAAGGGATTTTTCCTCTCCTCTTTCTGAGGACATAGCTGCACTCTTTCACCACCGTTTCACCCAGTCTTCCATTTTTATTCATATGCCATAACTTAGTAAAAAACTCTTTTATCAAAGAAATAAAAGGAAAATGAAAAGCAAGTGGAAAATAAAATCCTCCCACTGCCAACTTCATTGCCAATCCTTTCTAAGAGTTTGATCTAACTACGTTCTATTGAGAATAAAACAAAACTCCAAGTGATGAGGTCAGTAATCTAATACTGCCTGAAGCAATCAGATAAACACAATGCCAAAAGCAAGGTGAATATTCTGCAGATAATACTCGGAAGAAAGGGATCAGTCATTCAGGGCTGGAAACAGCTCAGCCAAGGACTTATTCAACTAGCTTTCAAATCCTTTGCAGGCTCTCTCCAGCCCTTGAAATATCAAAGATTATACTAAATACCAATATATATATATATATTTCCCTGTCATTAATTTTTCAATCCAGCCTGGAATAGTCATTGTAATTAAATTTCCTCTGAAAAATCACTGTTATATCTCCAAAGACAATGTGGCTTGATTAAGCCTCAGGAATCAGAATGAAACATCTGTGTGTAACAAATTATCTTTTGGCAACAAACTTCAAAGGGTTATGAATGAAAGATGTACCTATTTATGTCTATGGATGTGTAAAATATGTCTGCATTTAGATCTATGACAGGAATTAACAGAAAGCTCTTTCCTATTTTTAGCAACACTCTTCATATATTTCTTTCTTCCTATGATTTTATCCAAATTAAGGAGACCCAAAGAGGGGATATTGAGTATATCTCATTAGCTTAAGAGAATGTTAAATAAAGGAAACGACAAAAGAATGTTCACAATGCCTTAATGCTTTGTGATGAGTAGTTGGTATTTCCAGCAAAGAATACGCATTCCTGACTGGAATAGGTAGAAGCCTGGATCCCATTTTTTCAAATTAAACCCACATCATGGCCTGATGCCAGTGACAGTACACCTCCATCAGTCTCGTGTACCTGATCTTGCTCAGGATTCGGGGAAGACTTACCCATTTAGCTAATTTTTCTTTAGATTCTACAAGAATGGAAGCGTCCAGTAGCACATTACCCCTTGTTCATTGCCTCATTGCCTGTTTTAAGATCCCTTTGAACACTACTCCTCCCAGCCTTCTTACACCAAACACAGGGTTTTTCACAGAATCACAGAATGTTACTGTGCGAGTTTGAAGGTAGCTAGAATGTTTTGGTGAGAAAAATTGGATCACAGGCTGTGAAAGAAAAAAAAACCAAAACAATGGTGATGTCTAATTCACTCATAGGATTGCGGAGAGGTATAAGAACAAGAATCCAATAAGGCACTACTGCTTCTTCTGCCGGGGAGCTCAGAGCTGCATTTTTTTTCCTCTCTCTAGCCTCTCTGTCATTTCTCTGATTAATCCATTTTGCTTCCTAACCCCTTGGCCGAACCTCCATTCTTCCTTGGGACTGGGGTAAGGTTGAGAGGGGTAGGGGGAAGGTGAGGGGGTGGTTGAGAGCCCCTCCTGGGGACTCAGGTTTCTGGGAGAGGAGTTGTGTTTCTGTATTACCTTTTTACCTTGTATATTTCTGTCCATAACTGTATATACTGTAGATATCTGCTTGTATATTCTGCTAAGCTGTAAACATGGAAGGGACCTCCAGGAAACCAAGTCTAACTCCCTCCCAGAGCTGGCTCACCAAGGACAGGCCACACAGGAATGCATCCAGGCAAATTTTTAAATTTTCTGGAGAAGGAGGTTCCACAACCTCTATGGGCAGCCTGGTCCAGGGCTCTGTCACCCTCACTGTGTGGTGGTTTGGGTGTGTCTGTCCCCCCCCCCCCCCCTTTAGAAATACCCCAGCTTGAGCTAACCNCAGGAGAAGTGCCCAGAGCAAAGGCCAGAGCGAAGTGCATAAGTGACCTAATCTATGTTTTCCTTTTCTTTTTTACACATCTCAGCAAGGCTGTGAGGGAAGTAGACTTCATCATTGTTTTCATCTCACAGCCTATGATCTAGTCCTTCTCACCAAAACATTCTAGCTAGGCTCAAACTAGCACACACTGTAAAGGAGTAAGTTGTCTCCTGGTGTTGAAGTGGAACCTCCTGCGTTGTAGCTTGTACCTATTAAGGAGTCCTGAGGTAGTTAACCACAGAATCATAGAAACACTCCAGTTGGAAAAGACCCTCAGGATCGCCAAGCCCACCCATTATCCCTACTCTACAAAATTCACTCTCAAACCACTTCTTCAAGTATCACATCCAAAAGACTTTTAAACACATCCAAGTTTGGTGACTCCACCATCTCCCTGGGCAGCCATTCCACTGCTTGACCACTCTTGCTGGAAAAAAATGTTTCCTAACACCCAGTCTGGACCTACCCAGTCACCGTTAAGTTCAGGTTCATGCACCTTCACAGACACCTAAACACTCTGCAGAAGTACAACTGGGATTCTTAGTCAGTTGACTCCTAATTCATCCTGGCTTTAGCACACCAGTCAGGATTTTGCAGTCTTTTGTCATCAAAGCCATACACCCAGTGCCAGAAGCTGATCCCTTGCTCATAGCCTATGATAACTAGTAGGATTTCTTCTCTTGTATCAGAGTTTCTACTGATTTTTCAAATACATATCTCCAGTAACTGAAGCCCCTGCTAGTGTCCTGTGAACACCTGTGCTAAGTGGCTTTAGAGAGATGCTGCTCAGCCAGCCAGGTATCAAAGTCATATCATTACCTGACGTCACAGAAGATCACAGGATGTCAGAGGTTGGAAGGGATCCAAAGAGATCATCGAGTCCAACGCCCCTGCCAGAGCAGGACTATGCAATCTAGTTCAGGACAGACAGGAACACATGTGGACAGGCCTTGAAGGTCTTCAGAGAAGGAGACTCCACAACCTCTCTGGGCAGCCTGTTCCAGTGCTTTGTGACCCTTACAGTAAAGAAGTTCCCCATTGTGCTGAGATGAAACCTCCTGTGCTGCAGCTTACATCTATTGCTCCTTGTCCTATCACAGGGAGCAAGTGAGCAGAGCCTGTTGTGGTCCCCTGTCTTCCCACCCTCCTCGATCTCCAGCCCTCAGATGTTTATAAACATTTATTAAATCCCCTCTCAGTCTTCTCCAGACTACAAAGCCCCAGGTCCCTCAGCCTCTCCTCATCAGGCAGTGCTCCAGTGCCCTAATCATCCTTGTAGCCCTCTGCTGGACAATCTCCAACAGATCCCTGTCCTTCTTAAACTGGGGAGCCCAAAACTGAACACAGTACTCAAGATGAGATCTCATCAGGCAGAACAGTGGGGAAGGAGAACCTCCCTTGATCTAATGGCCACACTCCTCTTAATGCCCCCCAGGATCCCATTGGCCTTCTTGGCTACAAGGGCACATTGCTGTCCCATGGATAACTTGTTAGCCACCAGCACTCCCAGGTCCCTCTTCACAGAGCTACTCTCCAGCAGATCACCTCCCAACCTGTACTGGTGCAGTTTATTATTCCTTCTCAGGTGCAGGACTCTGCACTTGTTCTTGTTGAACTTCATTTGGTTCCTCTGTGCCCAGGTCTCCCTGGATGGCTGCACATCCTTCAGCTGTATTATCCAAGCCTCCCAATTTGGTGTCATCAGCAAATTTGCTGAGCAGACTCTGTCTGTCTGCACCCTTCAATGTCATTGATGAAGATACTGAACAGGACCAGACCCAGCACTGACTGATCCCTGGGGGACTCCACTAGCTACAGCTCTCCAGCTGGACCTGGACATTGTAGTCTGCAGATGAATTCTGTGATAGGAATGTGGGATTCATCCCTTCTCCTGATAAATCTCACTGTGCAATTCTATACCACAAAATAAATAAACCTAGAAGAAGCCATAGTGGTTTTCAGATTGTTTCAGCATATCATTTCTTTGCAGTTTCAGTAACAGCCAACATTGTTATTTAATGAGGAGGGCTTTGTAGTGATCTCAAGTTACATGCTTATGTAGAGTGTTCTTTATAATCCATATTATTATTGTTTTAGGCTATGATACTATTCACTAATTAGACTCCTGAGTCCTACAGCTTGTTGGAAGGCAAAAATGAAACACAATTTACTGTCTGTAAGTACCTGGTTTTATTTGCTCTGGAACATACCTGAAGCAACTCTAAATATTTAAGTGGAAATTTGATCTGAATAAATTCATCTCAGATTGGGAGATTTACTAGACTAAATATGATAATCTCTGTGTTTTCTCCTCCCTTCCCCCAAATAAAAAAGTATCCTTGCAACCAGCAATTTGTGCTCTGAGGGCAGGGTCACTAACAGAAGCCCATTAGGTCATCGCCAATCTGTTTGCAGAGAGATTCAGTGCTGGGAACTAACCTGAGATGACACAGCAACAGCTGTGGGTCCTCACAAGTGGATGGCATGCACAGACCATCTGGATCATGGACAAAAACACATTTTTAATGTCTTTTTAATCAGCAAGTATGTGTAATGTTGATGCATTCTTGTCAGATTAAAGAAAGCAGTGAGAATGCAGGTGTGCAGGTGTGTGAGTGCTTGGCCCAGGCACAGAATGAAAACATTATTAAGAGAAAGTGAAGCAGAAAAATGATTCTATTATTTTGTTTTCTAAGTTAAGACAATCTAAACTTAATGCTTCAAACCAACAAAGCAATTATTTTTGCAGCATGTCTTGTAGTCTTTTCATCAATTTACCAATCCTTTATGGAATAACTCAATGACGTTATCAGGAAGGAGGATATTTTCCATGTGAGGGTGATAGAACACAGGAACAGGCTGCCATGGAGGTTGTGGAGTTCCCCTCTCTGGGGGTAGAATAGAATAGAATCAATCAGGTTGGAAGAGACCTCCAAGATCATCCAGTACAACCTAGCACCCAGCCCTATCCAGTCAACCAGACCATGGCACTAAGTGCCTCATCCAGGCTTTTCCTGAACACCCCCAGGGACAGTGACTCCACCACCTCCCTGGGCAGCCCATTCCAATGCCAATCACTCTCTCTGGGAAGAACTTCCTCCTAACATCCAGCCTATACTTCCCTTGGCACAACTTGAGGCTGTGTCCCCTTGTCCTGTTGCTGGTTGTCTGGGAGAAGAGACCAACCCCCACCTGGCTACAGCCTCCCTTCAGGTAGTTGTAGACAGCAATGAGGTCTGGTATTGAAAACCCACCTGGTTGTGTTCCTGTGTGATCTGGTATAGGTGATCCTGCTCTGCAGGGGGGTTGGACTGGATGAGCTTTTGTCAGGACACTCTGTGTTTCTGTGCTCAACTGAATCTTAATCTCCTCTCCCCTCCTAAATTTATTTCCCACAAATAAACGTTTGTGATAGTTATATTTCTGCTCTTTAAATCCTGCATGATCTTTGTGCAACTTGTTGATCTCACCTCTGCTCTGCTGAAACTGTAAATAAGGGATGGGAGGCAAAGGCAAGTCTTGAAAGCTATCAAATGGGAGTAATTGCCACAGAAGCTTGCTCTCCAGGCTTGGTGACATTCATTTAATTTCTCATGATGCAATAAAGGCAGGATTCCTCTTCTGGAAACCCTCTAAGCGATGGGAAGTAACATGGAAGAAATCAACTTAGAAACCTTCTCCACCTTTCCATTAAACACAGGGCTGATCCCATGGGGTACTGGTGACTGATGGTGTGGGATGTTTTAATTTTCACTGCATGAAGGAAACTACAGATTTTCCATCTGTTTTTTTCTGTTCAGCAAGTGTGTTATTAGGCAGCCTTTTAACAGGCTTAACTTAAAAGCTGAACTCTTTTTTCTAGTCCCAGTGATGTAGGAAAACAATCCTGTTACCAAATCTAGGTCTCTCTAGAACCCACCTCATGGCTGCTGCATCATACAGCAACTTTGGAAACTTCATTGTTTTGTAGTAATTCGTTTAGTAAAAGCTTAAAACATCTCAAAGGAAATGTCAGGCAAAAGAACATTTATTGTCCTGAGGGAAGAGATGATCACAACAGTGTGGCCAGTAGGACGAGGGAGGTTCTTCTTCCCCTGTACTCAGCACTGGTCAGGCCACACCTTGAGTACTGTGTCCAGTTCTGGGCTCCTCAACTCAAGAGAGATGTTGAGGTACTGGAACGTGTCCAGAGAAGGGCAACAAAGCTGGTGAGGGGCCTGGAACACAAACCCTATGAGGACAGGCTGAGGGAGCTGGGGTTGTTTAGCCTGGAGAAGAGGAGGCTGAGGGCAGACCTCATTGCTGTCTGCAACTACCTGAAGGAAGGCTGTAGCCAGGTGGGGGTTGGTCTCTTCTCCCAGGCAACCAGCAACAGGACAAGGGGACACAGCCTCAAGTTGTGCCGAGGGAAGTATAGGCTGGATGTTAGGAGGAAGTTCTTCCCAGAGAGAGTGATTGGCATTGGAATGGGCTGCCCAGGGAGGTGGTGGAGTCACCATCCCTGGAGGTGTTCAGGAAAAGCCTGGATGAGGCACTTAGTGCCGTGGTCTAGTTGACTGGCTAGGGCTGGGTGCTAGGTTGGACTGGATGATCTTGGAGGTCTCTTCCAACCTGATTGATTCTATTCTATTCTATTCTATTCTATTCTATTCTATTCTATTCTATTCTCTGACAAACTAGACCTGTGCTTAAGGTACAATGGAAGAAATTAAGAGAGCACTTGATTCTAGCAACAGATTTTGAAGCTTGTGTTCTCTTTTATAAAAATGAAAATATCCAACTTCACATAGACTTACACTACACAGAGAAACAGAAAGATGATACAGAAGAGAAGAAAGAGTGAACAAAGGAAATGCAGAAGGGAAAAAAAAAGATTAAATAAGGAGATAATGATTTTTTTTTTCCACTGTGCCTCATATTCAATATTCTCAAATGAAACTCATTTCACCTTGGTACTCTGCAAAGCTTTGAGAGCTCCTGTGCTATAAAATTCTCTTGTGCAATCATAAAACATTCAAGCTAAACATATACCAGAGAATCTAACAAACAAAGATATTAAATGGTGCAGAGGCCTAAACTCATTTTTCTTCTCCAGACGAAACTGTGCTTTCCACCTCTTGTTTCTTATGCTGATGAATTTTGCTGCAGTCATTATGGACATCTCCTTTTAAGGGAGATAATTTGTTTTAATGAAAGGGAAAAAATATATATATAAAGAAAAAAAAAAAAAACCCAAACAACTAAACCTCTGTCTGTGTGTCCTAGGCCAGTCAAAGAAAGACAGAAGATCCCAGTTCAAAAAGGAGAAGAAATTACAAAAATAATGCAAAATAGACCCCCCAAAAACCCAAACAAGAAAAACAAAACAAACCCAGACTAAACTAAAACAAACCAAAAGTGGACATGACCAAGGGATAAAGGGTTAAGTATCACTCCAAGGTGGATGGGATAGGTTTTGTCCTGAGGGTTCCTATATCTGTTCACTGAGACTGGCAAGACAGGGTCCTAACTGAGACTGCATGATTAATTACACTAGTTCCATGGATTTATAGTTAACATTGAGAGTTTTGAAGGAATGGCTGTTAGCTAAACTTTGAAAACTGGAAGGGAAGAAATTTGAGGGAGTGTAATTTGCAAAATCAGTCCTTTTCAGTAGAAGTCAGTCCACGCTTACTCTGATCTTGCTCTATTTAAAATCTGGGAATTACAATAAACAATATATTTTGTTCAGCCATTCATTTAATAAATAATAAAACAATTGACTGTCAAGGTCAAAATCCATTTTTTAAGAATGACAGATTTGCTAGGCTAACAAAGACTTCATAGCCCCTGGACACATCTTTGAAATCCTAAATTGTACAATGAAGGACAAACTTTGGCATCTGCAGCATCCAAAAAAATCCTGGAGACAGTGCATTAACTTAATTAGGCTTTCTGCATCATTACATAGTTCACTCAAGGAAAAAGAAGAGAAGTAATGATAACTTGAATTATCTTTTAGCTCTAACTTCTGCCAGTCCTCTCCTCATTCTGCATCTCAGCAAGCACTTTGAAGCGTGTGTTGCTGTTTGGCATCTTGCATGTCTATACATGAGGATTAATACACCATCTGATTAGAAATACCTGAAGCCTGTGCTTCCGCCTGCGCTCGAAGTTGTCTGTGCATGCCAGCCACTTGTGAGGTCCCACGGCTGTTCTGTGTCAGCTCAGGTTAGTTCCCAGCGCTGAACCTCTCAGCAAACAGATTGGCAATGACCTAGCAGGCTCCTGTTAGTGATCCTGCTTCCAGAGGACAACTCACAGACTGCACAGCACTCGTCGTCTAGCAAGAAGAAAAACACATTATCTAAATTCATTCCATTTTAATAAGATAGGAACCTAAGCTGACCTGTTTCTGACTTAATTTCCTCTTACTTATTTAGGAGTCCTCTTCATTGTATCCACATAAACCTATCTCCTGCCCTCAGGAAGTACAAAAATATAACATCTCATGCATGCATTTTAGCTCTAACAAACGTGGAGTCTTTATTCTGAAAAACCTAAACATGATTCTTGTAGTGCTTGGTGTTATGATCCTTTACCTGACCTCCCTAACACATCACTATTTTGTGTGCTTGTTCACACCTTGAAGACCTGCTTATCTCCCAATTTAAATTTTAAAGCAAATATAATGTTTAGCATCCACAGAGTTGGGGCTCTTCAGCCTGAGCTAGAGAAGGCTTTGAGGAGATTTCGTAGTAGTATCTGAAGGGGGCTTACAGGAAGGCTGGGGAGGGACTATTTACAAGGTTATCATTACTGGCTGTTCCTCTTATCACCAAGAAGCAAAAATTTCCAAAATCATGGAGTCCTTCAAGAATCTGGTGCCTCAGGTACAAAATACCTCATTTCCTTGACCTTCCAAGCTGTAGCTTGCTCAAGTTTAACTGTTTTAAACATTGGCTTAGATTGCAAAAGGTCTGGCAGTTAGTATGGATTACTAGTTCTTTGTTCCAAGGCACCTATGAAATTCATTTCTCTTCATGCTACTACTAACTATACCAATACTTAGGAGGAAGTTCTTCACAGACAGAGTGAATTGCCATTGGAATGGGCTGCCCAGGGAGGTGGTGGAGTCACTGTCCTCAGAGATGTTCAAAAAAATTCTGGCTGAGACACTTAGTGCCATGGTTTAGTTGACTGGATAGGGCTGGGTCATAGGTCGGACTGGATAACCTTGCAGGTCTCTTCCAACCTGGTTGATTCTATGATTCTATGATTCAATAGATCTTGTAATGACAGGATGAGAAGGAATGGGTTTAAACTGGCAGAGAGATTTAAAGTAGATGTTAAGAAGAAGGTCTTTCCAGTGAGGGTGGTGAGACACTGGCACAGGTTGCCCAGGGAGGCTGTGACTGCTCCCTGCCTGGAGGTGTTCAAGGCCAGGTTGGATGAGGCCTTGAGCGACCTGTTCTAGTGGGAGGTGTCCCTGCCTATGGTGGGAGGTTGGACCTGGATGATCTTTGAGGTCCCTTCCAACCTAAACCATTCTCTGATTCTGGATCAATCATCACTGCCTTTTTTCTCTTATTACCATACTAATTGAAGGATCCAAAGGAGTAGAACTAAATTAAGCCCTGTTGTTTTCATTTTAGCATTAATAACAATAATTTTGCATTTGAAAGTGTAAGTAGATCAGATTAGTTTTGTTCCATACATATCAACATGCTTGGAAAAAGTTGGGTAGCTACCATCATTCTCCCCTCACAAAGCAAGAAAACAAGTCGTGCACAGGGCATTGCTTTTCAGTCTGGAGAGGAGAAGGCTCTGAGGTGACCTTATTGTGTCCTTTCAATATCTTAAGGGGGCCTGAAAAAAAGCTGGGGAGGGACTTTTTAGAATGTCAGGTAGTGATAGGACTGGGGGGAATGGTACACAGTTGAAATGGTTAGACTCAGACTGGATGTTAGGAAGAAGTTCTACACCATGAGAGTGCTGAGACTTTAGAACAAGTTGCCCAGGAAGGTGGTGGAAGCCTCATCCCTGGTGGTGTTTAAGGTCAGGCTGGATGAGGCTCTAGACAGCCTGATCTAGTGTGAGGTGTCCCTGCCCATGGCAGGGGGGTTGGAACTAGATGATCCTTGCGGTCCCTTCCAACCCTGACTGATTCTATGATTTCACTGGAGTGACATGCACACTGCAAAGTGCTGCTTCAAATAACTGGGCAGGCTTAACACGTTCAGCCTGAAAATGCAAAACTTCAAAAGGCTGGAGATCTGCTGAATCACATGTGGCAAGAAGAAAGTGGATTGAGACCAAAGGTGCATTGTCCCTTCTGAAGTGAGAATCAAGACCCAAACCACAGGGCTGTGGATTTGAGTCCCAAAAACGGATAGGGAGAGGAGGAATTTTTTTCCCTGTGAGAGTGATGGAATGCTGGAACAGGATGCCCAGGGGGGTTGTGGAGTCTCCATCTCTGGAGATAATTAAAAAAAAATCTGCCTGGATGCATTTCTGTGTGATCCTGCTCTGGCAGGGGATTTGCATTGGATGAGCTTTTGAGGTCCCTTCCAGTCCCTGACATTCTGTGACTCTGTGATGCAATGCCATGGGTGCATGTCTTACACATGCTTTCGTGGAAACTGGATGTGCACCTGGAATGTTGTTTTCTCTCTAGGTGTCTGCTCATGGCCACTGTTGCAAAATAATACCAGGCTGGATAATTCCTGCGCGTATCCACATCAGCTTTCTGGACTTCAGCAAAGCCTTTGACACTGTCTGCCACAACAAGCTCCTGGCTAAACCGGCAGCTTATGGCTTGGACAAATTCACTCTGTGCTGGGTCAGGAACTGGCTGGAAGGCCGAGCCCAGAGAGTTGTGGTGAATGGTGCCACATCCAGTTAGCAGCCAGTCACTAGTGGTGTTCCCCAAGGATCAGTGCTGGGCCTGGTCCTGTTCAATATCTTTATTGATGATCTGGACGAGGGGATTGAGTCCAGCATCATTAAGTTTG
>WAAF01012998.1:27330-86893 GCA_013400475.1 Tricholaema leucomelas
TTGGTGTCATCTGCAAACTTGCTGAGGGTGCACTCAATTCCTCTGTCCATATCACTGACAAAGATGTTACAGAGCACTGGTCCCAGCACTGACCCCTGAGGAACACCACTTGTCACCGGTCGCCAGGTGGACATTGTGCCATTGATCACCACTCTCTGCATGCGACCATCCAGCCAATTCCTTATCCAGTGAGTGCTCCACCCATCCAGTTTGTGCTTTTCCAGTTTGGTGATCAGGATTATTATGAATTACAGGAGCTTCCACCCATGTTTGGGAAGCAGGAGTAAAATAAGGTTGCTTTCCTTCCCCCTCAAAGAATTGCTAGTAGGCCCACCTTCTTATGTGATGTCTTTGTGAAAAGCAGCCTGTCTTATTCACAAAGACAGAAAACCCAGAAAAAAATAAATGAAGATTAAGATTTTTAACTTGTGACCAATTTGGGAAACTTGATGCTGGCTGAATTTCTATTTGATATTCACATTACATTCAAGGTGCAAAGAAATAGAAACCACAACATCAATAACACAAAGTTAATGTATATGTCAGCTTCAATATTATACCTGTGCTACTGGAATTCTTGGTTCAATAAAGTCTCTGTGTTTAACCAGGATGTAAGCCTTAATATGAGAGCCAACTTTTCATGGAATATCTGAAGATTGAGGCATCATTTATCAAAGTCACCTAGATGGGCTCTGTGATACAGATTGAGATTAAGTCTTCTAGGGCAAGAACGGGTTGCTCTAGAGCTGTCATTCTTCTAGATAAGTAATCACCATCACTGTTTCTGTTCTCAAGCTGACATAAAGACCTGCTAGACATAGAAGATAAAATTCCCCTGTGACTGTGCCTTATATTACATCTCTGTGACCTTTAAAACTTTTAGATGCTTGTGCTTCTAATGCTAAAGAACCTTGGTGGTCAAGAAATAAAAAAAGCTAGTAGCAGCGTATCCACTCTACCCACATGACCCTGTGAAAATGCATAGCTGAAGGTGTTGGAAACTTAATTATTATCTCTTTCTACAAAGGGAGAAATGCTCTCACCTCAAGTATTTATTTTGTAAAATATTCTTACCCAAAGAGCAGACAGAGCAGTGGGAATGTTTTACTGTATGTACTTCAGCTGCTTGGCTTGGATGGGAGGGAGTCAGGAACTTCTCTTTCTTTCTATTTCTTCTTCCTTCACCTTTCTTTCATCCAAAGAATAAATGAGTGTTACAGATCATAGAATCACAGAATGACAGGGGCTGGGAAGGACCTCCAAAGTTCATCCAGTCCAACCACCCTGCCAGAGTAGGATCACCTATACCAGATCACACAGGAATGCATCCAGGCAGGTTTTGAATATCTCCAGAGAGGGAGACGCCACAACCTCTTTTAATGGCTGGCGAATCAACATCAACCATTAAAAATAATTTCTCTGTTTCCTAGTTCTGTTTCTCGATGTTCTTTCTCCCTTCCCCCCTAAAGCCAGCAGAGGCCACCATGATTTGTGTTCTCTTCTAAAGAGTATCTTTTTGCATACCGAGAAGGAGGCAGTATTCTCAATCACGTTCTGCAGGATTTAGCTGCTCAGACTTTTCTCCATTGCTTACTGGGCAAGGGGGAGCTCTTTATCAGAGGGGCTACTACCTGTCCTTGTTTCACGTGCCCAGTTCCAGAGTCAGTGCTTTATCTGAAGCAGTCAGTGCAGATATGTTTTGCTGATACCCTTACAAAACAAATCTGAACTGATGTGAATATCAGTTATGGAGTTCTGATTCTATGGAGTTCGGTAGTCTTTACTCCCACAATTATTTGACATTATCTTTTATCAGTCTCCACAGGTGTTCAGAGGTTTCTGATACAATACTAGGCAAGAGGATAGACTCTTTAGCAAAGTAAATAAGTTGAATGTGTCATTCTTTTAATAAATTATTTTATTGACAAAATAGTTTTCTTACAGAGGTTCATTTAGAAAATTTGAGGAAGACTTTCAACTGAAAATCTAAGATGAATTCTCTTACACTCCATATAGGCCCATATATGTTCAGAGGTGATATTCCTATTGCTAAGATAATTGTACTCAATCACAGCAAAATATAAAAGTCGGGTAGGTACTATGACTTTAACAGCAATAGACCTCCAACCTCGACACATATGTCGGCTCAGAGGTAGCTTTTACTGTCAAGGTTAAAAAGGTGAACTAAGAATATCTTCCAGATGAGTGTCATATAGACTGAGGATATTCACAGTGCACAGTTACAGGAGGTGCAGGAATTAAGTAATTTGAACTGGGCATAATTGTTTAACTGTGTAATAACAACTTTGACACAGTTCAAGTACAATAACTGTATTTTTGGGGGTAAACAAAAAAATAATCATGCATACAGTGCCAAAACTACATTCTCACAAGTAGCCCATTTGCTTTCTGGGCTTATTGTTGCAGACAAATTTACAGAGGGTATTTTCAGATTTTATTTGCTGGTTTCAAGCTGTAAAATAAGTTACAACATGTGTGTGCATGTGTCTGTGCATCTGCATGTAAACCAGACACTGTCAATAATGATGGGCTTGCTTTCTCTTAAGCTATATGGGCTTACTGTAATTTATGTCCTTCCCTTTTGACACCATCATCCTTTCATAGCAATGTCACATGCAGTTTAATTCTTCTTCCCCTCTGTATTTTTGATTTAATTGCTATAATCAGTGCAAATACTTCCTCATTGACATGTGTTTCCCTCTGTGCAAGCATATGCATACGGATCCACAGAAAACAGTTTCACCAAATGCATTTCAAACCACCAAGAGTGAAAAAACTAACAGCAAGTGACACAACTGAAGCACAAAAATAATAAAAATAAAGAAGCCTTACCTTATCACAGCAGACATAAAGTAGGATGGAAACATGGCACAGCAGCATTTTCCACTTTTCTGGAATGAAATAAGTGGAGACTTTCAGATGTGTGAATTATTTTAACAGGTTTATTTAAATGTTATTGTTATTACTGCCTTTCTGATATTGTTCAGCAAGCAAATAGCTGAGCACATTAGGAGCTTTAATGTTCCTTCTCGTTTCAGTTCACCTCTGAGGTAAAAAAAATATGTTAATTCTGTGGGTGGGGAATTGCCTCAGTTTATAAAGCATCTATCATACATGAACTTCATGAGATGATTACATGCTGATATGAAACAACCTAAGTGAAAAGGGGCACGTTTTTACTGCTGTTTTCATTACAGAGCCAAGTTTCTTAGTGATGAATTCAGTACAATGCCTACTTTTACGAAGACTTATTAATAACCACTTAATCTTTGAAACATGAAGGTGCAATTCCCTTTACTATGATGGCTCAGTTTGGCCCCAGAGTTCAGTTACATCAGAAACAGTCTTTGCTCAGATATTTCCACAAACTGAGACAGAGAATGTTGTATTTCAACATGAGGAGAAACTTCTTTACAGGGAGGGTGACAGAGCCCTGAAACAGGCTGCCCAGATAGGTTACGGAGTCTCCTTCTCTGGAGACTTTCAGAACCTGCCTGGATGCATTCCTGTGCAAATTACCCTGGGTGATCCTGCCTTGGCAGGGAGGTTGGACTTGATGATTTCTCAAGGCCCAACCTCTGTTCTGTGACTGATTCTATGATAGATGTGTACCAAGGCCGGTGAGGGGAATGGAGCACAGCCCTACAAGAAGCGGCTGAAGGAGCTGGGAGTGTTCAGCCTGGAGAAGAGGAGGCTCAGGGCAGACCTTATTGCTCTCTACAACTACTTGAAAGGAGGTTGTAGCCAGGCAGGAGTTGGTCCCTTCTCTTAGGTAATCAGTGACAGAACAAGAGGACACAGTCTCAAGTTGTGGCAGGTTCAGGCTGGATGTTAGGAATAAGTTCTTCACAGCAAGAGTGATTGGTATTGGAATGGGTTGCCCAGGGAGGCGTTGGAGTCACCATCCCTGGAGGTATTTGCGAGGAGACTGAATGAGAAAGTCAGTGCCATGGTTTAGTTAATTAGAAGGGTTAGGTGATAGGTTGGACTCCAGGATCCTAGAGGTCTTTTCCAACCTAATTCTATGATTCTGTGATTTCTAGATTCAAATAATTTTCCTTTAGTAACTCTTCCAGAGCTTGGCTCACACATCGTGATCTTGTACTGCATTGCCCTACTTTTTACCTACCTACTATTAAATATCTGAAGTAGTCCTTGTGTAATTTAATCTTTGCATTAATTCAGTCATTAATTTCCTTATCAATGGAGTTAATGTACATATACAGGAAAATTCTGTTTAAAAGGGGAGCTGAAAATCTCTCCTGGTATCCAACATGGAGATGTTTTACCACTGCATATTTCTTTGCAATAAACTGGTGCTACTGCCGACTTGCTTCGTGTTCTAGCACTAGAAATTATCACACAGTATCACAGTCTCACAGTATCACCAAGGTTGGAAGAGACCTCACAGATCATCAACTCCAAGCCGTTACCACAGAGCTCAAGGCTAGACCATGGCACCAAGTGCCACGTCCAATCCTGCCTTGAACAGCTCCAGGGGCAGCGACTCCATCACCTCCCTGGGCAGCCCATTCCAGTAGCCAATGACTCTCTCAGTGAAGAACTTTCTCCTCACCTCAAGCCTAAATTTCCCCTGGCGCAGCTTGAGGCTGTGTCCTCTTGTTCTGGTGCTGGCCGCCTGAGAGAAGAGAGCAACCTCCCCCTGGCCACAACCACCCCTCAGGTAGTTGTAGACAGCAATAAGGTCTGCCCTGAGCCTCCTCTTCTCCAGGCTAAACAATCCCAGCTCCCTCAGCCTCTCCTTGTAGGACTTGTGCTTGAGGCCTCTCACCAGCCTCGTCGCCCTTCTCTGGACACGCTCAAGCATCTCAATGTCCCTCTTAAACTGGGGGGCCCAGAACTGAACACAGTACTCAAGGTGTGGTCTAACCAGTGCAGAGTACAGGGGCAGAATGACCTCCCTGCTCCTGCTGGCCACACCATTCCTGATCTTCTGTTTGCTGTTGGTTTTGGGGGGTTATTTTTTATTTTGGTTTTGTTTCTCCCCTTTTTTGGTTTGGTTTGTGTTTTTTTTTTTTTTTTCCTTTTAAATTTTTTTTCATCCCTGTTTTGCTAATTAAGAAAGCCAAGAATAGAATTGAGAAAATTCTCTGTCTAAAAGTGACAGAAAAACTCTTAAGCTATTGCTAGTGGATGTCAGCATTCAGCATGGTGAGCTTTTGTTATTTTTTTGCTACACTTATCTCTCTTTTTGCAGGTAGAAGACTGTCTGCAAACTGCCTACAAGGCCTCTATAAATGTTTCAATTTTCCTAATTAGTCAAGTAACAACTGGGCTCATGAGTCTACCATTCAGAAATGTCCCTCTATTAGTTGAGAACCATACTGTAGTTTGTATTTTCAGGTGTTTTTTTTTCACATTGAGACATAAAAAGTATTTCAGGAAGTAAATTATTCAAATCCCATGGAAATTAATGAGTCTTTCAAATTCTGGACTTTGGATCACATTTAAATATGTATATTAGCCCTGGATTTTAGACTAGCAAATATGAAAAGAACAATCAGATTTATTGCTGCCTTGCAGACTTAACTCTCATTTCATCCTTGTAAATTGAAAAAGTATGAAAAGGAAAAAATATGAAAGGGTAAAGAGGGAAGGAAAGCACTTCCTATATGCATACTTGCATTTATATATATATATGTGTGTGTGTGTACACACTCCTGTTTGCATATAAACACTTCTGTTGGTACATTGACACATTCATACCTACATAGAATCATAGAAGCATACAATGGTTTGGGTGAGAAGGGACTGTCAGAGGTCACTTAGCCCAACGCCCTTTGCAGTCAACAGGGACATCCTACACTAGATCAGGATGCACAGAGCCCCACTGAATAACAGAATGTCAGGGGCTGGAAGGGACCTTGAAAACTCATCCAGTCCAACCCCCATGCCAGAGTAGGATCACCTATACCAAATTACACAGGAACGCATCCAGGCAGGTTTTGAATCTGGACGACAGAACCCTGGGGCAGGCTGTCCAGGAGGCTTGCAGAGTCTCCCTCTCTGGAGATATTCAAAACCCACTTGCATGTGTTCCTGTGTGATCTGGTATGGGAGATCCTGCTCTGCAGGGGGGTTGGACTGGATGAGCTTTTGGAGTCCCTTCCAGCCCCTGACGTTCTGTGATTCTGTGACTCCTGACATTCTGTGAATCTCTCCAGAGAGGGAGACTCCACAACCCCAGGGTGACAAAGCTGGTGAAAGGCAAGAAACACAAGCCCTGTGAAGAGAAGCTGAGGGAGCTGGGGTTGTTTAACCTGGAGAAGAGGAGGCTCAGGGGTGACCTCATTGCTGTCTACAACTACCTGAAGGGAGGTTGTAGCCAGGTGGGTGTTGGTCTCTTCTCCCAGGCACCCAGCAATAGAACAAGGGGACACAGTCTCAAGTTGTGCTGGGAAAAGTATGGGCTGGATGTTAGGAGGAAGTTCTTTGCAGAGAGAGTGATTGGCGTTGGAATGGGCTGCCCAGGGAGGTGGTGGAGTCATCGTCTCTGAAGGTGTCCAAGACTGGATGAGGCACTTAGTGCCATGGTCTAGTTGATTGGCTAGAGCTGGGTGCTAGGTTGGACTTGATGATCTTGGAGGTCTCTTCCAACATGACTGATTCTACGATTCTATGATACAAAGCAATCAGGTAGAATTAGTATAAGATCCACTAGACCCAAACTGGGCTTCTAGAATCCTTCCCTCCCCCAGTCAGCCTGTAAGGCAGGCCGAAGCTGCCTCCCCCAGCTGGGCCTACAGGGCCTCAGTGGCCTGCCAACTTCTTCACAAACCATAAGAGGAGAGCGTGCGCTGCTCAGAGAAGTGAAGGCAAGGAAGGCAGGGAAAGGAAGGGGGAGAAGTGCAATCAAGCACTATTTTCTAAGCTGTGATACCAGAAAGGGAATAGAATAGCAATATTACAATATCCTGGAATGAGCAGATCCATCCCCCTGCTCTAGGTCTCTGTCCCTATGATTTTGTTTAAGGAGGACCTGGGACCCCTCAAACTACCACAGATGGCTGTTCCAGGCTTCTGACACTCTCACAGAGAAAAAAAAATCCTCCTCATGTTTTGATGCCTCAGCTTCTACCCATTGCCGCTTGTCCTGTCATTGGGCATCACCCAGCAGAGCCTGGCTCCAGCCTCCTGGCACTCACTCTTTACAGCTTTATAAATATGAGGTCACCTCTCAGTCTCCTCCTCACCAAGCAGCACAGCCACAGCTCCCTCAGGCTCTTCTTGTAACAGAGATGTTCTATTCCCTTCAGCATCTTTGTGGATCTGTGCTGGACTCTCTCAAGCAGTTCTACATCCCTCTTGAGCTGGGGGGACCAGAACTGGACACAGTACTCCAGACATGGCCTCCCCAGGGCAGGGTAGAGGGGCAGGAGAGCCTCTCTCGACCTACTAACCACAGCCCTTCTAATACACCCCAGAATGGCATTGGTCCTCCTGACAATAAGAGCACCCTGCTGGCTCATAGTCAACCTCCTACCCACTAGGACCTCCAGATCCTTTTTCCATTCACTGCCTTCCAACAGGTGAGTCTCCAGGCTATGCTGATACCTGGGGTTGTTTTCTCCCAGGTAATGAATAGTTGAAAGAATACATGAATAGTTCTTGCCTAAACATTTCTTGCAATAAAAAGCAGCTTCTCTGAAGTCCACGGGAAAGCAAAGGAAATCTGGTACAAACATGGCTGCATCAATTTGCTGGATTTAGCAATCATGATTGTGCATGTGTTACTCCTCTTATTGCCCAGCAGTGAGACAAACCAAAAGCAAGACAAATCTTTTCTAAGTATACCTGCTTTAGAAAAATCTTTTCCCAGGTATAACGTTGAGACAGAAATAAGGAGGAAAATAAAAATATTCAGAACTATTGGGAAAAAAGAGAAAAAAAAGAACAAAACAATTTTTGGCCATCTCCTTTTACATTTGTTTTGAATAAAAGGTCAAATATCAGCTACTAAATTACTTACAGAAATCTTATCCCTTAATTTGTCTTGAGATTACAGTCATGGTTTTCAGAACCATACAACTCCACATCATGCCTCAAACCACTATTATTGTGACTAAGGAAAATTGCACTATTTTCTTAGGCCTGTGGAACTTTGCCCTGCTTTGATGACTTGAAGAAACGATCATTTAGATAGGCCCATTCGCACAGTTAGGCTACCTGTTGGGATAAATTCAGAGGTTTCAGCTGTATTTGCTTTTATTTAGAGCTACACAGGATAGGACAAAGCCCTCATTGTATACTTTTATAAAATGTCTGTACCATCCTTTATGCATAATTTTAGCTATTTGTCAGTCTCAGAAAAAAAAAAAAAAAAAGTTGCTAGAATCACTTCAAATAATTTGTCTTGTCAGATACAATCAAATTATGAGTCTCAAGTCAAAATCTAATTGCCAAAGCTGGAGAACGTCACCTAATTAAAACTGATCATTTTAAAGGGTTTCCTGAACATGAGAACCAGAAAAAGTATTGCCTTTAATTTAGAAGTTTACTATAACGTGACCGCAGGCATCACCAGGTGGCACTGTGGCAAATGTTTGATTTGTCATAGCAGTTGATAACGACTGGGTGACAGAAGCTGGGCAGAAGGAAGATGCTGATACAGTGGCATATTAGTGTTACCTCTTCTTCTTTTTCTGATCGTGAATGTAGATGCAGAAGGGTTTGGAGTGAGGGTGATAGGAGAGTAGAGATGTGCAAATATCTGTATTTGCAATTGAAATGTGCAGTCCAAGGGTACTGCCAGAGAAGGTAAAACTGACTGTGAATGGCACTGTCTTACTGTGCAACCGTTCCAGACAACCTGGTTCTTGGCAGACACCATTATTGCAATATTATGCCAATAGTCTTACGGCAATGGATTTACCATAGAATGACTTACAGAGAGTGGGCGCAGTTAAACAAGCCCCAGGATGCTGTTTCTGTCTTGGAGTAACAGAAAGAAATAGTAAACTCACTCTTACCTCAGAGGCAATTCTTTGAACCAGGCTTTCTACAATATTGCAACAACAGTGTCTTAATGTGGGCCACAACCATTTTCACTTCTGGTCTGTCAAGGCTGTGGTTCTTGAATGAGATTATGATGATGACATCTGTGGCACTTCTATCTGCTACTGTAGAGGAAGAGGGCAATAGGTCTTACTTATGCCTTAGACGTAAGCAAGTAAGGGAAGAGTGAGAAAATAGTCCTGTGAGCACCAGCAGATGTATCGTAGACCAGACTCCCATAAATTGTTTAAAATTGGAAAGATACTGACCTGAAATTAATTAATTGTGCTGTCAGCCAATACCCAGTCTGACATTTTAGTGGTGAAAAGCACCCTAACTATATCTGAAATAAACCAAGCCATGAGTAAAGTACTAATTCTGCTGGTTTGGGGGTTATTTTCCCTTCCTGATTACTTGCAGAGTGTTTTCCTTTCTTTGGTTTCTACTGTTGAAGTGAAGCTATCAGAGAAGGGTGTAATTTTGTGTGTACTGTGTTGTCTTTCCAATCTCAACCATTATATGTCAAATTTGCCTTTAATGACATGCAGAAATACTGGAATATTGGGAGAAAACAAACAGCAAGAAATCCAGCAGAACTTTACAGGATTGTTTCACAGAAAAGTGCTTAAATTTATTTAAGGATTTTTCCTGCTTTTGACAATCCTGTTAATAGCAGGCAAAGGAAACTGCAGCCCTGTGTAATATCACAAGATGTAGATTTGCTCTACCAAATCATCCCTAATCTAAAGCAGGTTAATTTACAGGAGGTGCTTATGTCTGCTTTAAGCATTAGAGACATGGTTATCCTTTGAGGTGTAGCCTGTAGGTCAAGGAGGATTAGCTTTTTACTCTGATATGGTCTCTCTAGATGTACTTAGGTATAATCCCAGCGAGGATACTGTGTGTCTCCTAAGACTGATAGCAGCTGAAGGGCTGCCTAGCTGGAGATGCTGCAGGAGCCATTCTTATTACCCTAAAATCCAGTTTGAGTTAAAACTTTATATTAATGTTTCAGAGAAACAGAAGGTGTCAGAGTGACCACAGGCATGTCAGAGAGGCGTCCTGTGTCGTTGTTTCCAAGGACAGTAAATACATGAATTCAAGCAAAAAAAGCACCAGATAACCTAGAAAGCAGGGCAAGGAAAAAGTACAGAGCAGGAGGAGTGATATGTCACCTCTCCTTCTATGCACCCTCATTGAACAGGTTGGTGTAGAACTGAAAGGAGAAGCGTGAAATCCTAAGGAGATCTAACAGGATATGACTTGAAAATAGTCACTTTTTGCTGGTCACTAGGTCAGGAGATTCTGGGATTTAGACTGCGTTATCAAAGCAGCAAACTGAAAATACTCCCAGTCCAGAGGGGAGCTTAAGGTTCCTTTAGAAATACAGAGATCCAAGAACAGCACAAACAAACAAACTCCCCAAATACTGGTCTCACCACTACCAGGAAGAACAGCAGGTGGAAAAGCTCATAACAGAGCTCAGGCAGAAAGTATTAAATCGGAAGCCAGAAAATACTGAGAGTGACAAGCTTAAAGATAAAACTCTGCTCAGTGTCACTGATAAATCACTTATGGAAAGGTGTCTGAGGAAGGCTGATTTGGGAGTGCAAAAGGAGATAATCTGCCGAGCTACAGTACCACCCAAGCAGAAATCAGGGCTGCACTGCATTTTGAATCAGCAGCATCAGTTTCTGTGCTAATCACCCTGCTAACCCAGGCTGGAGGACCAGCGGCATTTGAACCAAAGAAGAGAACTCTCCACACCTCACAGCTGGGTAGAGACACAATCAGCAGCCTGTGCAAATTTTCTGTCACAAATGCAGCATGTGTGCAACCACTGTTCTTGCTTTTCGAGACAACAAACTTACCCCAAGGGAAGAACCACAAATCCCTGGCTGAACTCAGATGTGACTAATCTCTTCTTGTGGGTGTAATACTGAAAAATAGGACAACCCCTATAGCACATGCAGAATGTACTCCAAGAAATGTAATCAGAGGTTTCAAGCTGAGCACAAGAAGCTGAGGTTCATCTTTTAAATCAGTCACCATAACCCAGTCCAGATAAAGAAACTGAATAAACTACCTGTGCTGCAAGCAAGGGACCTCTGGATGTTAGGGGTTGGAAGGAACCTCTGGAGATCATTGAGTCCAACCCCCTTGCCAAAGCAACACCATAGAGTCTAGCTCAGATCACACAGGAACACATCCAGATAGGGCTGGAAAGTCTTCAGAGAAGGAGTCTCTAAAACCTCTCTGGGCAGCCTGTGCCAGTGCTCTGTCACCCTTATAGTCAAGTTCTTCCTTATGTTGAGATGGAACTTCCTGTGCTGTAGTTTCCATCCATTGTCCTTGTCCTATCTCAGAGTACAATTGAGTAGAGCCTGTCCCCTCCCTCTTAACATCCAGATTTCAGATCTTTATAGATATTTATATCTTGTCAGTCAAAAAAGTTTCTACAGAAATGAAGTTGTAGAAAGAAACTGTAGGAGGTCAACAGAAAGGCAGGACCGGGCATTCCCTAGAAGAATTCTGTTTCCGTTCTCTTTATACACTGAAGCACAAAGGGGAACAGCCAACAGACCACAGAATCATAGATTTGATTTGGCTGGAAAAGATCATCCAGTCCAACCATCAACCCAGCACTACCATGGCCATTAAACCATGTCCCCAGGTGCCGCATCCAGGTGTTTATTCATAGCAAAAATTGGAGCTGGTGCAAGTTTTTCCTCTGTAAACTTAAAATCATGTTTTCATATAATTTTGTTTTGCTTTGGGTGCTTGCAGCTCAGCTCTTGTGCAGACCACTCAAATTATCAGCGTAGAGCTGCAACTCCCTGTCGCCTTCTCCCTCTTAACCAGCTATCTGCAGCCTTTGCCCTGCTTCAAAGCCCAATGTTGCCACCAAACATAATGCCTGTGGCCACTCGCCACAATGCCCTGGTTCAATAATGGCAGCACGTGGTCATCAGCATGCAAACACCAATGTGGTGGACAGCAAAATGGCATTTATTAATGTGTAGCATGGGATTATATAGGATAGGTAGCAAAATCACTTCCTTCTGCTTGCATCACAGACAGGAAGCTAAGTGTAACAAAGGAATCATAGAGAAACCATAGAGAAGTCATACAGAACACAGAGAGGGGCCCTATCTTTCCATAACATCGTGCCATCTTCAGATCGCCAGACCCTATCTGCAACAAATGCCTTCATGGAAAACACTTCAAAGTGACCTTAACAGGGAAATGACTGAAGAAAGGCTGGTTGTTGAGCCTTTACAATGGAAACACCATAAATGCCAGGAAAACTCAAACACAAAGATTTAATGCAAAGCAGACATCTCAATAAATGAAGCATCACTGAATACTGATCATAAACACTCACAAGTCTTCAAGCAGTGATCAAACTCTCAAGAAGTGCACATATACATCTGTATTCATTGATCATGCTGTTAAGTGTATGGTTTCAGTGACAGAAAGCAGCAAAAGAAACAAGCAGCACCTAAGGAAACAAGGGAATACAGACAAAGTAAATATATTCAGTCTGTAGGCCAACAACATAACATCAGCCAAAAAAGAGAAATTGTGGATACATTCAGACTCGAGTAAACCTCAGAAAGGCTAAACTGTGATAGCAAGCAGTCAAAGTCAACTGGTCTGCTAAAAGGAGTCCTGGTAGGCAGGATGAATACTGACAAGTCAGATTAGATGAAGAATGATATTAAGTGTGCACTTTAGTTTCACCCTGGGGCAGGAACAAGTTTCATTGCCTACCTTTTGGAATAAGGTCAGCTAGAAAGTGTTGCAACAAAAGGACAAAGACTACTTGGGAACCTTACAGGCATCCAGAAAATAACTGATGACATAGCAAGAACAGCATCGATTCCAGTGAAATACTTATGAGTGCTGAAGGAAGTGATGGCACTGGCTTAAGCAGAAAACACTGAATTTGGGGAAAATATGATCCAGTTTATGATAAATCAATTAAAATTGATACAAAATTTCACTGGCTAAACAAAAAAATTAACTATATACATGGAACCTTCATAGAACAAAACACAGAATCACAGAATTAACCAGGTTGGAAAAGACCTCTAAGATCATTGAGTCCAACCTATCACCTAATCCTTCTAATTAACTAAACCATGGCACTGTGTGCCTCATCCAGCCTCTTTTTAAACATCTCCAGGGGTGGTGACTCCACCACCTTCCCAGGCAGCCCATTCCAACACCAATCACTCATGCTGTGAAGAATTTCCTAACATCCAGCCTGAACCTGCCCTGGCACAGTTTGAGGCTGTGCCATCTTGTTCTGTTGCTAGTTGCCTGGGAAAAGAGACCAACCCCACCTACGACCTCTCTTCAGGTAGCTGTAGAGAGCAATGAGGTCTCCCCTGACCCTCCTCTTCTCCAGGATAAACATCCCCAGCTCTCTCAGCCTCCCCTCACAGGGCTGTGCTCCAGCCCCCTCACCAGCTTTGGTGCCCTTCTCTGGAAACGTTCAAGCACCTATACATCTTTTACATGAAAGAAAACATGGCATAAGGTCCTTCCTCAGGTACTTCACAGTGTGAAAGTATCTCTGAATGATTTCCTCTTGCAGATGATAAATCTCTGATTATTCCTTTGCAGCACGAGACAGCACGAGGTCATAGGCACAGGGGATGAGTGAGAAACTACAATAAATAATGTCAAATCTCTATGTTGTCTTGTGTCCAGTTCCAGCACCCTAGCACATAAAAGACATCTCAGACAGGCATATAGAAAGATAGTCAAAGGGTTTCTCCACTGAAAAGATTCATACATCACATTGAGCAAGCTACCCTGCAGTGTGGCACAGCAGCTGATGATCAGCACAACCTCCAAACTTAAAGTGGCAATTTACTAGTGTGATGGTTTGGGAGTTACCCACTCCCACACACAATGAAATCACCCAGACCAGACTCAGCTGGCTGGAAGTTAAGGATTGAAGCTATATTTACATCTTAGGGCAATTTACAAGCATGTATACACAAATATATACAGTTACATACAAGTTAAAAGTAATTAATAAACACAATACCCCTTCCAGAAACAATCAGAGTAGCCAGAAGGGCTCCTGACCCAAACCTCCTCTGCCCCCCCTCCCCTCTTTCCCTCTCTTCAGAAATAACCAGATCAAGCCATGTATATGGCCACAACAACCCCATGCAGAGATACGTGCTGGGGTCAGAGTGGCTGGAGAGCAGCCAGACAGAGAGGGATGTGGGGGTGCTGATTGATACCTGCCTGAACATGAGCCAGCAGTGTGCCCAGGTGGCCAAGAGAGCCAGTGGCATCCTGGCCTGCATCAGGAATGGTGTGGTCAGCAGGAGCAGGGAGGTCATTCTGCCCCTGTACTCTGCACTGGTTAGACCACACCTTGAGTACTGTGTCCAGTTCTGGGCCCCCCAGTTTAAGAGGGACATTGAGATGCTTGAACGTGTCCAGAGAAGGGCAACGAGGCTGGTGAGAGGCCTCGAGCACAGCCCTACGAGGAGAGGCTGAGGGAGCTGGGATTGTTTAGCCTGGAGAAGAGGAGGCTCAGGGGAGACCTTATTGCTGTCTACAACTACCTGAGGGGTGGT
Source organism: Tricholaema leucomelas (assembly GCA_013400475.1). NCBI lineage: Eukaryota > Metazoa > Chordata > Aves > Piciformes > Lybiidae > Tricholaema lacrymosa > Tricholaema leucomelas. The sequence continues at coordinate 41,973 of WAAF01012998.1, forward strand.
TGTAGCCAGGAGGAGGTTGCTCTCTTCTCTCAGGCAGCCAGCACCAGAACAAGAGGACACAGCCTCAAGCTGCGCCAGGGGAAATTTAGGCTTGAGGTGAGGAGAAAGTTCTTCACTGAGAGAGTCATTGGCTACTGGAATGGGCTGCCCAGGGAGGTGGTGGAGTCGCCGTCCCTGGAGCTGTTCAAGGCAAGATTGGACGTGGCACTCGGTGCCATGGTCTAGCCTTGAGCTCTGTGGTGAAGGGTTGGACTTGATGATCTGTGAGGTCTCTTCCAACCCTGATGATACTGTGATACTACGATGATATCTCATGTGATAAATCTGGAAGCATCTGAGGTGAGATGTCAGAAAGACAACAAGGAGATTAGAGGAAAAAAAGGTTAGGTCGGATTAAAGAGTTAAGGCAGAGGCAACCATACAGACTACCAGAAGGAAGGAACAGATCTGAGAGCTGAGCAGTGAGTGTGAAGTGAGTGTCTTATCTATATTTTGACTAGTTGTGTTTCTCAGCAAAAGAATGAGTGATATGGTGCTGTTGTTTTTATTTCTTTCTTCTTGCAGCTAAAGGATTTCTCTCAGTAAAATATTCCAATTAGCCCCAAACCAGCACAACTAGGCACCCCAAAAGAAAAATGTGTGCTCATACAGGCATTACACAGGCTGCCAGCAGGGTGTGACTGAAAGAAGACAAGGAATTAATTTCAGACTGAAAGATCACAGCTTAACCATAACGTTCCTGTGGCACTTCTGATCATTCCTCTGCTCCGAGGGGTCTGCGTTTAGCCATGGAACTTTAAGGAAGGGCCAGATCTCTATAGCAATTCCTCCTCCATGAGGTTTAGCATGGGAATGGGCCTTCTGGAGACTCAGTTGAGGATTTAATACAGAAACAGGTGAGCCCAACATTAAGGATCTATCAGCAAGCTGCCAGATTTGCTGCAGCAATCTTCTCATGTTGGAGGCCTCAGGAGATGCTGCCGCTTGAGGGGTCGTTTAGGTACAGAAAGAACAATGATATATTACAATATATATATTGTGATGTGCTGCTTGGCAAATACTAGCCAGTGTGATAGCCTGAGGCTAGATACCTTTAATAACCACAGAGTACAGACCTCCGGAGGCTAGAGAAGGAAGTGGGCCGGAAAAGTGTATTTCATTCCTATAAGTCTTGCATTGCTATCACTGACTCTGTAGCCAGTTTCCCTCCTTTTTCCCTCCCTCTGTCCTCCTGGGAGGGTGCACAGGCTGTTCTCTCTTGCTGAGCAGCCCTGTTTTCTGCCTTGGCAGTGCTGCCAACTGGGCCTGGAGGAGCAGCCTGATGGGGGCCAGGAGGGCTGAGGCAGGAAGGCCTGGGTTTGTTGGCCTGGTTTAAAGGGAAGTTTGTGAAAGCTTTGTCTTAATGGGTTTCTGTGTGAAGCTCAGACTGTGAATTTTGTGTATTTTATACACTTTTCACTGCTACATGTAGTTATGGATAGCATTTCTGTATATACTTCCCGATCCTATCCAATCTTTTTGTGTGAGCATATTTCTTTTGCCCCTTTTGGAAGAGGTAAATGAGCAATCTGTCTCTTTCTGAACTACATCAGCCAGGTAGAGTTAGCAACATGGTGATGGCTCCTTTCTAATGAAGTGTTAGATCTCAAGAGGGATGACTTCAGGAGCTTTTCCTAGATTCATAGAGTGGTTTCGGTTGGAAGGGACTTTAAAGATCATCTAGTTCTAAACCCTCTTGCCATGGGCAGTGGCACCTTCCCCTAGACCAGGTTGCTCGAGGCCTCATACAACCTGGCCTTGAACAACTCCACAATTTCCCTGGGCAATCTGTTCCAGTGTCTCACCACCCTTACTGTAAAGAAATGCTTCTTAATAACCAATCCAATTTTCCCCTCCTTTTCTTCCCAGTTTCTGACATGTTTTAAACTTTGTCTACTCACTCACAGAATCATAGAATGGTTTAGGTTGGAAGGGAACTCAAAGATCACCCAGGTCCAACCTCCTGCCTTAGGCAAGGACACCTCTCACTAGAACAGGTTGCTCAAGGCCTCATCCAGCCTGGCCTTGAGCACCTCCAGGGAGGAAGCATCCACAACCTCCCTGGGCAACCTGTGCCAGCGTCTCACCACCCTCACTGGAAAAAGCTTCTTCTTAACATCCAGTTTAAACTCTCTGCCAGTTTAAACCCGTTACTCCTCATCCTGTCATTACAAGACCTTGTCAATATTCCCTCCCCAGCATTCCTGTAGGCCACCTTCAGACACTGGAAGGCCACTCCAAGGTCTTCGTGAAGCCTTCTCCAGGCTGAAGAGACCCAACTCTCATAGTCTGTCCTCATAGCAGAGCTGCTGCAGCCTTCTGAGCATCTTTGTGGCCTCCTCTGAACTCACTTCAATAGTTCCATGTCCTTCTTGTGTTGGAGGCTCCAGAACTGCACACAGTACTCCAGGCAAGGTCTCAGGAGAGCAGAATAAAGGGGCAAAATCCCTGCCCTTGCCCTGCTGGCCACGCTTCTAACCCATACCAGGTTCCTGATGCAAAGTCCACAAAACAGTTAAGAAAGCATAACAGAAACACCAGAAAGTTTTATCCCCTCTCTGTGCCTGGAGCTGTTCACAGGGGAAAGATGCCTAGAGACACCATAGAGCCGCTGTGCTGCCACAGAGGTGTGAGTTCCAGCTTCTAAGGCAGATGTCACAAACATTTGAACAGCTGTCAGAACCTGCTCAGGTTGTCATCAGGCCTGACCTTAAACCCAGTTTGTTTTTTAAATGTTGGGGGGAGAGGGGAATTGGAAAAAATAAAAAGAAGCCTCAACACAATAAAGTTGCACAGCTGCCTGAAATATTAAATGAAAGGATTGAACATCTGTTTGCTTGCTTTTCAAACTTTAATGGTTTGGAGAGATATTCTGTTGTCTTAGATCTTTAAGAACATCTGAGACCCACGCAGCTTCGGCACCTGTGAAAAACCCTCCCTCAAAACATGCATACACTTCAAAGCTTATTACTCCTGTTCTTTGCCAAACATATGTTGCCAAACACCACAGCAAATTATTAATAATATTTAGGTCCTACTTGCCTTTTGTGTTGTGAATTTCCTGAGCAGAGCACCAAAAATGCTGCTTGCACATCCATGGGCTTGTATTCACCGAGTCAGAAAGGATTATGCAGAAAGAAATTGCTGGAGAATTGTTTACTGGGAAATAAACAAAGTATTAGAGTGATCCATTTTTGGTTTGGCTTGATTTTTTTTTTTTTTAAGTTACTCTTTCCTTTTAATTTAAAGATTTAAACTAATTGTTGTTTACCAGGATCAGGCATAGTGTATAATGAACTTGTAAACTTCCTGCCACAGGATACTATTGACATAGTTAAGGGAATTACATGTGGGTACGAAAGGGAAGTATTAGGCATTTATATGAATAAGAATAGCTCCTGCAGGTAAGCCACACGGTTTATATTTATTCTGGCCATCAAGCCAATATGCAAAGGGTGCAAAAGAAAGAGCAGACAAATCTGTAGTACCAACATCTCTATACTTTTCAAACTACATGTTTGCAGTGTGCTTTTGAGACCAAATATATAGCACAAAGTTGTGCTTTGTATATTTTCACAATACCAGACTTTGAGAGGAAGCAGACAATTGAAATAAAAGGGAAAAAAAAATTGCTCAGCAAAACTTTGGTTTATATTTCTGTTTTCATTTCTAATGGGTTTCCCACTGGAGGCATTTATTGTCACTTTGTAGGGTTTCCTTTGGTTACCACAAATTGCAGGCTCAACGCTTTGAAATTTCAACATGCAATAGAAGACGACAAATTTTAATCCCACATCTAGAATATATTGGCGTTTGCATTTAAAGGAGATCTAAATGCAGGTGGTATTTCTTTCCATATGTAACTTTAAAAACAGGAAGCCCATGGCCTTAAAGATATCTCGGCTAGAAGTGAAACTAAGCCAACTTTCTTACCATGTGATATGGGAAAAGGGATAGAAAATATAGAATACAGAAACCAAGCTAAATCATTAATTGTGTGAGCAGTTATATAAAGCATCATCAATCAGCTAAACACAAAGGAGGTGGGTTAAGCTTGAAAGGGTCTTGAAATACTCTCATGGAGAAGAATACTGTATTCAAAGATGAGAACATTGGAGGCTCTGGCCAAGATTGTAACCCACAACTGATGCCAGGCGGATGAAAGGTAGAGAGGTCAGACCAATGAAGACATCAAGCCTTCATCAAAAAAGACCTCAAAAGATGACCACCAGGTGGCAACGAGAGTGCATGAAGAGGTGGGATGTTATGGAAATGGGTTCCAGAAACTGACTGTAATAACTCCTCCTATTCCCAGAACTAATGGTACTAACCCTACCCCTGTACTTAATATGTATGATTCTGTAGCATAACCACCTTACCTGAACAAGGTGAAAGTGTGCAAGGGCTTTGGAGTATGACCTCCCCTTGTCACCCACTGCTGATTAAACATGCCTTACCTGATAACACTCTGCATGTTGTGAGGTCCCATTTTCCTTAAATCAAATATATTTTTAATCTTTTATAAGATGATGAGCTCAATGAAATGTATACAGGTAGAATTAATAATAATGATAATAACAACATTAATAATGCAAACCTCCATATAAGTATCTTCAAATGCTGTGAGAGACAAAATGCAATTTCCCCCCCCCCTCGCCCAACTATTAATAAATCTTCATGAAAAAAATAAAACAATAGAATCAAAGAAGAAAAAAAAAGTGCAGGAACAGAAAGCTATGGCACTTACAAAAAGTAATTCATCAGACTAAAGGGGAAGCATTTTCAAAACAAACAAACTGTGAAGAAAGTTCAGGATCTGGGGACAGGAAGCTTTTACAGGTGGAAGAAACAATAAGGACAAAAGCAGAGTAGAAAATACTACCTATTACTAGGAATTCTTTGTTTTCCACTGAAGGAAAGAGGGAAAGGAATTAACTCTTGGCTATTTATCATTAGGTACTGTTTTATAAAAATGAAAAACTGAATAGTGTCCAGAAGGCAAATCCTGTCACCTTGTATTATTTCTGGATTGTGGTGCCATGCATGCTCTCCTACTGTCACACGTACACTTGCCATGTACAGAATATTCATATGGAATGAAAATGGTTTAAACACTCACGTTTTCTGCAGCAAACTAATTCAAAACCAAAAATCAGAAAGTATGGCTTAATAATAGAGTGTTAGATACACAGTGTGAAAATAATCCAACAAAGATAAGGAGAAAATTGATTTAGGAAGACATCCTGTTAGAAAGTAATCCATTGTTGTCTGAAAGCCAGGGTTTAGGTGCAGTGTATTTCAGATATTAGAAATATTTTGCCCTCAGACATGTATGCAGCTATAAGCCTACAGATCGGGTGCCGTGATTGCAGGTATAGGTTGTATAATGGCCATTTATTGAGCTATGCAGGTTTAGCTGCCATTCCACATTTAGCAGCTGTGATGGAAGACCTCTGTGATATTCATTCCAACGCTGACACCCTCAAGTCATATTTCTTCCCTTGTCACAAAGTATTTATTTTTATCAGCAGCTTGTCATTCAAGTGTATTAAAAAAAAAATGGAGAAATGGGCAATTGTAGAGCTCCCATGTCAACCGTGAAGATAATGCCTCTGAATTTAGTGCCACTATTTGGTTATTATACATTCATAAATAATCAAATATCAGCTCAAAGACTCCAGGCATCAGAACTGAGAGAGGGGACGGAAAGCATAGGTGGTATTGAATTTTTCACTTACCCTCACAAAACAAGTCATCCTGTTAATAATCTGGCTTTCATCCCAGCCAGACATAACACATTTTGAAGCTGTCTTTCTCCCTGGCTGTTTCAGAATTGGCAGCTACACTCATAACCAGAAAGTTTCTGAATGGTCAGACAGGTTTGTTTTGTTCCCTTGCCCTCACGCTGAAGACTTTCCTGGTGCTGGTGAAATGAGAACAAAAGCAGCTGGGACATCTGTATTTGCACATTAGGCTGGCATCACACGGGATGTGATCATCACAAGAAGAAATAAGTTGAAACAAGGTGGACAGTCTTAATGACACAAGAGACCTCGAACTCTGAAGCCTAAAAAAATAAAGCTGAAGTCATATAAAACTTGTTCCTTCTCTGACTTGTGCAGACACTTAGGCAGGAAACAGAAGATGCTAGCTGTTTCTAAGACAGGGGAAAGAACATTTGTCATCCATCTTCTATTAGGAAAAATAAAAATTAAGATTTAAAAAAAGAAAAAGGTCATTTAAGGTCTGTCTCCTGGAGAAAAACATAATGATCTCAGCACTGACTCAGCATCTATGCAATGAGTTATTCACAGACTCTTACATCATGCAACTTACACTCTATCATGTTTGTGAAATTCAATTTCTTCAGTTAAGATGACAGCTTAGTTTTTCATGGCGACCGAGACATGTGGGAATTCAGGCCAGAACAGCCCTGGGATGACACCAAGGTTATTTCTGATTTGCTGCTAATCATTCTGTAATGTAACCTCCACTTCCACATTTCCTACACACAGAAATTTAAATCATTATACACCTAATGTAACCACGAGATTCACAGAGTCACAGAAAAGTCCAGGTTGGAAAAGCCCCTCAGGATCACCAAGTCCATTCTATAACTTTATTCATCTTAAACCATAGCCCTAAGCATCACAGCCAAATGATCTTTAAACACATCCAGGGTTGGTGACTCCAGTACCTCCTTGGGCAGCTCTCCATGAAAAACCTCTACCTAGTGTTCAATCTAAATCTCCCCAGTCTCAGATTGAGGCCATTCCCCCTTGTTCTATCTCCAATTACCTGTGAGAAGAGACCATCAGCAGCCTCTCCACGATGTCCCTTCAGGTAATTGTAGACAGCAATGTCTCCTCTTCCTCAAACTAAACAGCTATTCATCCTACTCCTGTGATGAAGCAGTTGGTGGGCATCATGCAGGCATCAGTGATGCTCGCAATACCTTCAGAACATCTTCAGCAAAACAGACACGTGTGAGCTCCTCCTGTCTACAGCTGTGTTAGCTTGTATTCTTGTGCTGCAGCAGTTAGGATCTATAGCTTGGGATTTTGCATAGATAAGGTCAGACACCCCTATGGTTCACTTCCTTTTGCATGTATATCTGTATGCTCACTTATCAGTTGTTCGGGTGCATCTCAAAATCACTAATATAAGTCAGAACTCCACCTTCAGTACTACAGAGAACCAGAATGCAAACTCCAGGTATTTCATGGAATCATAGAGTCATAGAATGGTTTAGGTTGGAAGGGACCTCAAGGATCATCCAGTTCCAACCCCCTGCCATAGGCAGGGACACCTCCCACTAGAGCAGGCTGCTCAAGGCCTCGTCCAGCCTGGTCTTGAACGCCTCCAGGGAGGAAGCATCCACAACTTCCCTGGGCAGCCTGTGCCAGTGTCTCACCACCGTCACTGTAAAGAACTTCCTCCTAACATCCAGTCTAAATCTCCCCTCTTCCAGTTTAAACCCATTCACCCTCGTCCTGACATTACTAGACCTTGCCAATAGTCCCTCCCCAGCCTTCCTGTAGGCTCCATTCAGATACTGCAAAGCCACTCTAAGGTCTCCTCGAAGCCTTCTCTTCTCCAGGCTGAAGAGCCCCAACTCTCTCAGCCTGTCCTCATAGCAGAGCTGCTGCAGCCCTCTGATCATCTTCGTGGCTCTCCTCTGGACCCGCTCCAGCAGTTCCATGTCCTTCTTGTGCTGGGGGCTCCAGAACTGCACACAGTACTCCAGGTGGGGTCTGAGGAGAGCAGAGTAAAGAGGGAGAATCCCCTCCCTTGCCCTGCTGCCCACACTGCTCTTGATGCAGCCCAGCACACTGTTGGCTGTCTGGGCTGCATGTGCACACTGCCGGCTCATGTTTCATTGTGCTTCATACAGTTTCTTCATATTCTTCAGTTGAAGTCAAAACTGGTATTAATGCTATCACACTTTTCCTTAGGAGGCTGATGCTAAAGGCTTATCTGAGAAGAAATGACACCTCTTGCAAGTAATAAAGGTACAGAAAATAAGTAGGATCAGCAGGTACGTACCATAAAATGGTATTTATTATACATTGTATGATAGCTAGAACACAGGAGTTCCACCTCAATGTGAGGAGGCTCGCCTTTACAATGAGGATGACAGAGCACTGGAATAGGCTACCCAGAGAGGTTGTGTGGACTTTCAAGACCTACCTGTATGTGTTCCCTGTGTGGCCTGCCCTAGGTGACCCCGCTTTGACAGGAGGGCTGGACTAAATGATCTCTGCAGGTCCCTTCTGCCACAATCTCTGACTGTAACACCTATTTCATTCTGAGGAAAAAAAAAACCACCCTATTTAATTTTATCTGTTTAAATATACTCTTTACATAATAAGTCTTCAATGTGCACACTGAGTATGTGAGCAATATTCATATACTCATGGAAATGACAATCTCTTTTTAAAAAAAGCTCTAACCTTTCTTCATAAGATGCATGATGCCATATTCCAGACAGATAGAAGGTGCTTGACCTGACAGATCGTGTGATCTAAGCCAAAATCTGCTGGTTCTAAACCTTCTAATGAACTACTGCCCAGTTCTGCCAGGCAAAGTTGGAAAGTGCTGTACTGAAAGACATTATCTGACAAGAACACTGCAGAACACAGGGAGTTTTTGCTTCTGCTGAGCCTAAGCCGAGCCTGGCTTGCCTGAGAGCCTTGCAAACCAGGCACCGCTCTGCTGTTTTTCACCTCAAAGGCCCAAGTCCATGGCTGAGAAAGCCACCCTGTGGAGAAGCCCACGGTGGTATCTAGTGGCCTTCAAAGCAGAGACTGGGATGGGCAAGACGCTACCCTCAGCCCCTTCCACTGCTGAGTGACATAAAGACAAGCAGATTTCTTCTACCCCCAGGGCAGGGGCTGACTTGAGCAGAAGCACTTGCATAGTTCTCTCCCTCCCAAAATTTTCCTACTCCATCAAAAGGAGTTACAGAGGAGAGAATGGGCATGTGGTAAAAAATTCACTGCTCTTTTGCAGTTCAACATGCTAAATTCTGATCGTTCTAGGCTGCCTAGCTACTTCAAGACACCGTGGGAGACACAGATCCAATTCAGAGACAGCTGATGTTGTCATGATGAAAGCCACAATGTGCCACTGGGGTTTTTGCTGAGGGAGTAGTGGGTTGGTAGACTACCTATTTTTTTTAACAGCAAGATGCAAGAACTCCATCATTAAGAAACTTCAGTCAGCCTGTCTTCATAATTCCCCCCAGATTTGGTTGTCCCTTCTGCATCTTCCAAATATGCCCTGCCTACCATTTCCTTCCCATGGGAAATAATGAAACATCCCACAGCTTTCTGACAAGAGCTGGGGCTCTTTAGCTTGGAGAAGAGGAGTCTGAGGGTTGATCTCATGAACGTTCATCAATATGTGCAGGGTGAGTTCCAAGAGGATGGAGCCAGGTTCTGTTTGGTGATGCCCAACCACAAGACAAGGCCCAATGGCTGAGGCATAGGAGGTTCCATGTGAACATGAGGAGGATTTTTTTTTCCCTGTGAGGGTGACAGAACACTGGAACAGGCTGCCCAGGGGGGCTGTGGAGTCTCTCTCTCTGGAGATATTCACAACCTGCCTGGGTGCATTCCTGTGTGATCTGGTATAGGTGAGCCTGCTCTGCAGTGAGGCGGACTGGATGAGCTTTCAAGGTCCCTTCCTGCCTCTGTGGTTCTGTGGCATGTGGGAGGACAGCAGTATTTGCTCAGCACAGCTCCCTCACAGTACAGTACAACAGCCATTTACAGTGCTGTAAAATTAAGCTAATGTGTTTAGTAAATCTGCTCCTAGAAAGGTTACAGAGTGTGCTGCTTTTATCATTACAGGTGAAGCACGACTTCAAACCATCTGACATTTCAGAGAGGTTTTTTTTCATAGATCCTAAAAGGTCTTTTTGCCATATAATTATCTAAAAGTTGTTCCCTTAGGAGACCTCAAAATGAGCAGCTTCCCGCTTCATATGCATCAATTTGCTCACATAGAATACTGATCCTCATGAGGCTTTTCTTGCTCTACATGTCACAAGAAGGGCTCATATATATTTTGTAATTTAATACATATATATATGTATGTGTGAGCATGATCTTTTCCCACCTTGTAAAAGTGATGAGGAGGATTGTAAATTACTTTGTTCCAATTTCCTCTGCAATGCAAACTTCTGTGAACACATTTGTATTTCTGCTCTTTTCCCAACGTATCATAAAGTTGTAAGGGTTTCACATTCATATCATTCATATTTTACTTGTGCCTCTCTGGAAATGTCAGGGGCAAGTAATATCGTGCACTGCAGCCTGAGCCTGTAGCTACATGTGAGATTTTATATTCATGTGCCTCATTGTTTTGAGAAGCAAGCTTTGATCGTTGTTGCTCACAACAATATTAATACTAATAATGCACAGTATCCTTAATGGAGCGAGGCAAGGGGCATTTTGCAATTGAAATACAATTAAAAAGCAACATCAAATAAATGTTTGATTTTGGTTTAAACATCTTTAAATATGCACCAAATTAAGGATATCAGGAAATGAATTTCTAGGGCTGCCTTCATTGTCACAGGATCACAGTCACAGAATGTCAGGGGCTGGAAGGGACCTCCAAAGCTCATGCAGTCCAACCCCTCTGCAGAGCAGGATCACATATACCAGATCACACAGGAATGCACCCAGGCAGGTTTTGAATATCTCCAGAGAGGGAGACTCCACAACCCCCTTGGGCAGCCTGTTCCAGTGTTCTGTCACCCTCACAGGGAAGAAAATCCTCCTTTCAGAGAAAAAGGCTTTCTGCAGCCTACAGACAACTGAGGTTCCTACGTGTCCACAAAATGAGGATGGAGCTCAGCTTATGAACCCTGAGGCTGCTGACACACCCCAACGCACTCATGGCAACCCCGTTACCTTAACAGCATCCAGCAGCTTCATTCTGTGGCTTCTTCTCAATCAGTGTAAAGTTTTACAGGTCTATCAGTTCCACCTTGAAGATGGCTGTTGGCAGCATGGTTGTCCTAGCACTAATGGCTTTATCTGCCAGCAGAGGTGGTCCAGGTGGAATTCAAGATCACTGAATACCCTCTTCAAAAATCCTAGTGCTGCAGCTGGAAAAAGGATGACCCCAGCCAGAATGAAAAGGACAAAAGAAAGGGCTAACATTTATATCGAAACTGAGCAAATTCCTTATAAGCTCAGTGTGAGGCAATCACTGAGATGCTCCACAGTTTTGTTTTTCTGAGCATCACTATGATTTGAAACCTCATACTGGTTTGGCAGTGTGACAAATGTTTTTCTTACTTCCTTAATTCACACATACATGCAGAAATCCACTTTCCTCAAGCCTATTATTTGACCTTGCTCTAACAGAAGGTCTGTCTGAAGCTTCTGCGTTTGGATATCTATTTTATTCCTTAAAATGAACTCTTTCTTCTTTAAAAGTGAAATGAAGGTTTCAGTGCATATCAGATGAAAAATTTAGAGCAGACTCTGCTTCTTCATCCTAGTTGATAAATTACACATTATGATGTGCTGTAACCCCTTCCACTAGTACTCCAAGCATTACATATTGGTTTTGCATTTCATCTTCTCTTGGGAAGTATGCTCTTCACTTGCAAGTTTTGTCTCTGCCTCCAGGAGAAGTTATACAACATTAGAAGAGCATCAGAAAAAAAAGGGAAAAACAAAAATCAATCTGAAGAAAGTTTTGCATGCCAGATGAATGGGCTTTTTTTACATTGAAGGTGGTGATGGACATAGAACTGCTTGAGAGAGTCCAGTGCAGAGCCAGAAAGATGTTTAAAAGAATGGATCACCTCTCTTATGGGGAGAGCCTGAGGGAGCCGAGGCTCTTTAGCTTGGAGAAGAGGAGCCTGAGGGGTGACCTCATCAAAGGTTGAGTGCCAAGAGGATAGAGTCAGGCTCTGCTTGGTGTTGCCCAACCATAGGACAAGGGCCAATGGTGGAAACTGAGGCATAGGAAGTTCCATGGAAACATGAGGAGGGATTTTTTTTCACTATGAGGGTGACAGAACCCTGGAACAGGCTGCCCAGGGGATTGTGGAGTTTCCCTCTCTGAAAATATTCAAACCTGCTGTTATGGAGGCAGGGAATTAATGTGGCCAAGTCAGGAATTTATATAAAAATAGAGTTATTTTATTTTCCCAAAAACTGCCCCAAAAACTATATACAGAAATTAATTTAGTTTTAATGAGCAGGTTCAGTTGGTTGAGAAGATCTACACGGATACCATAGGTAGACTTGGCTATTTTAGAAGTCAGAAGTTGGAAAAGGCTTGAGCTATTAAATATATATAGCGTCCCCACTATCAACATAAGTCTGAGCCAAAGCTACTCACAGAGGAATCAGGCTGGCTTGAATGGAAGGGCAGTCCAAATGCTTGTCCATTCGAGTCTTTCAGAAGTTTCCAAGGGTTGTTAAGAGCTATAAAGCTGCATAAAAGAGGTGCTTAAGGTGAAGCAGTCCAAAGCTGAGACAGTCCTGACCCTTGTCCCTCAGGAGCTTGTCTTTCAGAGCGTCAGGGGCTCCTTCTGAAGAAGCTATGCAGGTGGGGGAGAACTCCAAGGCAGGAATGAACTCCAAGGCAGGAATGAACTCCAAGGCAGGAACCCCAAGGCAGGAAGTCCCCCCTTGCTCTCCCTCTTCATGCCTGCAGGGCAGGGGGAACAGGTTTTTCGTGCCTTTTCCTCTCCCATTCGAACCACAGAGGGAGAGGAATTTTGGTGTACGCAGGACTCCAGGACACTTGCCTAGATGTTTTCCTGTGTGATCTGGTATAGGTGATCCTGCTCTGCAGGGGAGTTGGTCTGGATGGGCTTTTGAGATCCTTTCCAGCCCCTGACACACTGTGATTCTGTGAAACATAGGAACAAGTTTCCCAGAGAGGTGGTAGATGCCTCATGCCTGGAAACATTCAAGGTCAGATTGTATAGAGGTCTGAGCAACCCGACCTGGTTGAAGATGTCTCTCACTCACAGGAGAGAGCTGGACTAGGAGACCTGTAAAGGTCCCTTTCAACACAAACCATTCTGTGATTCTATGAAATGAATATGACTAACTTATCCACGAGTGTTCTTTTGCCCAGCACATTCCTGCAAAGCGCTTAGAGCCATGCGCTTAGAGCATCATTGCTTCTCTAGAGGTGAGNAATCCACCAAGGTTCTTTTGCCCAGCACATTCCTGCAAAGCTTCACTGATTCTTCCTCAGGTGTTGGTGTGGCACCAGCAGGTGCGATTGGTAGGCAGGCAGAAGAGGCCATGTGCTTAGAGCATCATTGCTTCTCTAGAGGTGAGAAGGTGTTTTACAAACTGTGCTGGGCCTCGTCACGGGACTGATCCTGCCTAAGCATGAGCCTGCACCAAGGAAGCTGCCCAGCTCTGCTCCTCCAAGGAAATTCCACTCAGCTTCATCTGTAGAGGCAGCACAAAGAAGAGTTTTCCAGCCTCAAAGATATGTTCCAAAAAGACACTTTTTTTTTGTTTTAATGGCTTTCCACACTAAGGAGACAGTTTTTGTTTGTCAGTATTCTGATTGTTATAGTCATCTGTTTCCTAGATTATTCTTTTTTCTTCTTTTAATTGTTTAAACAAATAGCTACAAGGACTACTGGTATAATGGTTACTATAAAACTTCTCCTCTATTAACAAAACTAGGTAGAGTTCTGCAGCTTTTTCTGATGACCAAGTTAACAACCTAATAGAGCACTTTCTTTCCACTCTCCCAGTTACTTCAAACCACTGAACAGTACAAAACTGCCTGTGTTTCAAAGACACAGCTGCGTCTCTAAGTGTTTCCCTCCTTTATGCTGCTATATTTCTTCCCATTATAATAAACACCAGGTGACAATTGCCAATGGTCAATATGACTTTTTTTTTCTCCAGAATGCTTTTTGTTCGTGTCTTTTAACACACTGCATGCCTGGGCAAGCTAGCAAAGCATCTTAACTTTAGAGTAGTATCTCCAGGAGCACATTTTGAGCTTTACAGATGCAAACAATACCTATTGATGGTTGAGGCAGTATTAAACCATATTCTGCCTGAATTGATTCTAGTAGCAGTGAAAGAAATGCTGGAAAGAAATGGAGGATGTGAGGGTGAAATCTAGCATTAACTTGGGCCATCAGTTGCACAAAAGCTGGTGTAGTGATGCTAACTTCAGAAAGTGTCTCTGGAGAGCCACAGCAGGCACATAGATTACTTGATTACAACCAAAACAGATAGAAAATGCTGCCTGTCAGTCCTATAGGCCTTTGACCTGAACTGTTACTTACTGGACTGGTCTTGTTGTACAGTCTCAAAGGTCTTTATGAGACACATTTATACAGTACAATCACCACATCCCTATTAAATCATGGCTCAGGATCTATTCCAAGCTCTTTTTCACCTTCATCTGTTTGACCACAGACCATACGGACATGATTTAGAAATCTGTCAGCTACTACTTGTATCACAGGTTCAGACCAGTCTCTAGTCTACAACTACCTGAAGGGAGGCTGTAGCCAGGTGGAGGTCGGTCTCTTCTCCCAGGCAACCAGCAACAGAATGAGGGGATACAGTCTCAAGTTGTGCCAGGGGAGGTATAGACTGGATATTAGGAGGAAGCTCTTCATAGAGAGAGTGATTGGCATTGGAATGGGCTGCTCAGAGAGATAGTGGAGTTGCAGTCCTTGGGGGTGTTCAAGAAAAGCCTGGATGAGACACTAGTTGATTGGATAGGGCTGGGTGATAGGCTGGACTGGATGACCTTGGAGGTCTCTTCCAAGCTGGCTGATTCTATTCTACAATAGAATAAGCAAAGAGGCTTATTACAAAACCAGTCTAATGTCTCTCATTAATACATTACTCTATCCCTGCTACATTTTCTCTTCCCCTTTACATATACAAAAGTGTTAACAAATGTAACATACAAATAATTTTCTTTGCACTATAAATGGATTTTCCCCCCTTTTCCAAATTCATTTTATTCACCCAAAGAGTTGAAAATTTGTATTAAAAAAAAAACTTCCCCATCCCTTATCGTCAAACAAAAATAAAAGCATTTGCTTCTAGCAGTGTTAAGTGGTGTTTGATGCTCCAGAAAGCCTTCCACATTCATTATAGAGTCAACCAGAGCTTCATTAAATATCAGTCCAGCATGTGTATATGTGGTACTGAGCGCCGGCCTCAGGAGCTCCCCCAGGCAACGTTCTATAGGTTTCTTTCATCTGTCATTTTGCTTTGACTCGGGGCCATTATCACTTTTATCACTGACAATAGAAAACTCATTCCCGTGTGCATTCCGTTTGCATTATTCCTTGCCCCGTGAGGATGACTGACACACACAGATTCTTTTTCATCTTTTAAAGTATTGTAATTAATCATTTTAAAATTCTCGCCTTGGACTGCTCTTTTATTAGCATTGGTGAATGAAATCAAATTAAAAACTGTGTGTTGGGACTGAGAAAAACTTGCTAGGCTCTCTCGGCCTGATAGCAAAAGACAAAGCCTCACACATTTTACAGTGGTTTAATGTGGCTGCCCTGTATGTAGTCTACCCTGATATCCACTAGCATGAGCAGAGTGTGAATGCATTTTGAAACATCAAACACAAAAAGCTGGGGAAAAAAAAACAAACCACACAACACCCAGCCTTTTTTTTTTTCTCCATGGGAACAACACTGAGAGTTTTTTCAATCTGAAAGTTGGTGTAGGCAGCTGTGAAACAATTTTTACAACGAGAAAGACAGACCTCAAATGCTCAGTGCTGGTCAGAGGCCAAGCAGACCTGGGTTACTGGCACTGCCGTGGGTTTCACAAGTTATCTTCAGCAAATGATGAGTTCTCTTCTTGTTTTCCACCTGCAAAATTGAGATATGAATACTCCTGCTTCCCTCTTTGCTTCATTTGTTTAGGTTGTGGGCATTTCTGTACAGAAACAGCTTCTTATAATTGCCAAAGACTGTGTCTACCACAACCCCACTCCAGCTCTAATGTCAAACACATAATAATCGTGTGGCATTTCTGGAATAGTTACTGCCTCTATATAAATTATCTAAGAGAGCCAGCACTGACAGAAGCACAGTGAAGACTCCTTCAGGACCAGTGCCCATTCCCCTCCTCTCCACCCCTCAGGATAAATTACCATGGAAACAACCACCAGCCCCAAATGAGTGACAGAACCTCACTGGAACTGAGGGGGCAGAGGCAACGTGAACATAGCACCATCACCAACATTTTCTTTCTCATTCTGCAATTCATGTTTTCCTCGGAAGTTTAAAGCCTAATTGAAAATAGCTCAGTAAGTTTTTCTGTAGTGGTATTTGACATTCTTTCAAAATTGATTGAAAAGGCAGAAGGCACTGTATTTTACTCCATTTAAACAACACCTGCTCCAGATCACACTGGTTTATGTTAATGCCTCATTTTTAAGAAACTGTGTAAATCATGGATATTTTCCTCTGAGACCCCACAGTACAGTATCATAGAATGGTTTGGGTTGAAGGAACCTCCAAAGGTCACCTAGTCCAACCCCGCCCCTGCAGTCAGCAAGGACATCCTTGACTAGAGCAGGTTGCCCAGAGACTTGTCAAGCCTGACTTTGAGTATCTCCAGGGATGGCGCCTCAACCATCTCCCTGGTCAACCTGTTCCAGTGTTCTGCTACCCTCATGGTAGAGAACTTGCTCCTGACATCCAACCTAAGTCTACTCTTCTTTAATTCCAAACCATTGCTCCTTGTCCTATCACTCCAGGCCTTTCTAAACAGTCCCTCTGCAGCCTTCTTGTAGCCCCCTTCAGGTACCGGATGGCCTCTGTTAGATGACTCTGCAGCCTTCTCTCCTCCAAGCTGAACAACTCCAAACCCCTCAGCCTGCCCTCATAAGAGAGGTTCTCCAGCCCTCTGCTCATTTTCATGACCCTCCTTTGCACCCATTCCATCAGGTCCATGCTCTTCCTGTGCTGAGGGTTCCAGAGCTGGATAATCCTGTTCTAGAATTAAGTCAATTTTCTTTTCTTTTCTTTGTAGTTCCTGAGGAGATGCAGAGGTGTTAAACTTATTAGTCTATGGCAGCTTACCTTGCATTTCTAAGACTCCTCATATTTCACATACTTTCTACATAATATTTATTTTGGCTACCTCCTCTATACAAAGTCTTGAAAAGAAGTTCTGAGAACACAAACTCTCTTTGTCAGATGCCAGTCTGAGGAAGTCTCCCTCAAGGGAGCTTTCTGGCTTCTCTCACACTTGAAATGGATATGAATAACAGCCAGAGGTTCCAGGGGCCCCATTTCTATACTATTCCAGTCCTTGCAACGATTTCCATCAGAAACAAACACTTTGCTGTGGATAAAATAACAAGTAAGTGTCACAATGTCCTTCACATTCAACACAACATTAATACATATTCATTGCTGGTACTGATGACTATAGAATCGTAGAACCAACGAGGTTGGAAGAGACCTCCAAGATCATCCAGTCCAACCTAGCATCCAGCACTAGCCAGTCAACTAGACCATGGCACTTAATGCACCATCCAGTCTTTTCATGAACACCTCCAGGAGTGGTGACTCCACCACCTCCCTGGGCAGCCCATTCCAATGCCTCACCACTCTTGCTGGGAAAATATTTTTCCTAATGTCCAGGCTAAACCTACACAGTGGCAGCTTAAGGACATTCCCTCTTGTTCTGTCACTATTTAGCCATGAGAAGAGACCAGCAGCAGCCTCTCCACAACTTCCTATCAGACAGCTGTAGACAGCAATGAAGTCTCCCTTTAGCCTCCTCTGTTTCAAACTAAACAGCCTCAGCTCCCTGAGTCACTCTTCGGATTTATTCTCCAAAATATACTTAGAGTAAAATATATACTTAGAATAAAATAGCTTTGAAATAGTATGTCTTTCATTTTTGTAGATCACACTAAGCTAGGAGCAGGTGTGGATCTGTTGGAGGGTAGGAGAGCCCTGCAGAGGGACCTTGACAGGCTGGATAGGTGAGCAGAGACCAATAGGATGAGAATCAATAAGGCCAAATGTAGGGTTCTACACTTTGGTCACAACAATCCCAAGCAGTGCTACAGAGTGAGGACAGAGTGGCTGGAGAGCAACCAGGAAGAAAGGGACCTGGGGGTATTGGTAGATAGTAGCTGAACATAAGCCAGCAGTGTACCCAGGTGGCCAAGAGAGCCAATGGCATCCTGGCCTGGATCAGGACCAGTGTTGCCAGTAGGACAAGGGAAGTTATTCTTCCTCTGTACTCAACACTGGTCAGGCCACACTTTGAGTACTGTGTCCAGTTCTGGGCCCCTCAATTCAAGAAAGATGTTGAGGTCCTAGAAGATGTCCAGAGAAGGGTGACGAAGCTGGTGAGGGACCTGGAGCCCTATGAAGAGAGGCTGAGGGAGCTGGGGTTGTTTAGTCTGCGGAAGAGGAGGAGGCTCGGGGCAGACCTCATTGCTGTTTATAACTACCTAAAGGGAGATTGTAGCCAGGTGGGGGTTGATCTCTTCTGCCAGGCAACCAGCAACAGAACAAGGGGACGTAGCCTCAAGTTGTGCCAGGGGACGTCTAGGCTGGATGTTAGGAGGAAGTTCTTCACAGAGAGAGTGATTGGCATTGGAATGGGCTGCCCAGGGAGGTGGTGGAATCACCATCCCTGGAGGTGTTCAATTGAAGACTGGATGAGGCACTTAGTGCCGTGGTCTGGTTGATTGAATAGGGCTGGACTGGATGATCTTGGTTGGATAGGTTGAACTGGATGGATAGGTTGGATAGGTTGGACTGGATGATCTTGGAGGTCTGATCCAACCTGGTTGATTCTATGATTCTATTATTCTTTTCCAGTATCTCATGTTACAGTTCCAGAGTCTTTGTTACAAAATAATAGGAAAAACTCTGGGCTGCAGCTTGAAATGCAAAGATCACCATTTAAGGTGTCCTTCGTTCACGACATCCTAGACTGCCTGCAAAAATGAATATTTAAAATACTTTCAGTTGCCTGGTAGAAATTTGAGTTCTTAAACCTACAGTCTAGCCAAAAGGGAAGTTGAAAGAAATCCTTCAATAAAGGAGAAATATTTATAAAGTTGTTTGCCATTTGAAATTATTTCCTGCTAAGAAACAGAGATCAAAGTTATAAAATATTGTGCTTAACCAAGCACTGAAAACAAGAACCACATTTTCTTAATATGAAGAGAATCTGGGTTTTGCAGCCAGGCTCAGCTGGACTACCAAGGAACACTGAATGGATGCAATAAGGATTTTTTTTTTTTATACCATACAGTTTTCACAGAAGTTAGCTGGATAAGTTTTATTCAAGGAAAATCTCACTTCTGAAGATTCGTGAAGCCAGATGGTGCCCCATGAAGCTGCCTCGGAGCAAAGTGTTTCTCCTATAATTTGAGAACTGGCCAATTTTTGTAATTACATATGGAATTCTTTTTGCTTTAAGGATAGCATTTGGCAATCACCATGATCAGTGTCTCTTTCATGAACTTCAATGCCACAAGTATTTCTGTGAGTCATCAGATGAACAGGAATGCGGTAAGAAGAGTGCGTCAAAAGGCATGTATCAGTTAAGAGAACAGCCTGTTATTTCAATTCCCCAGAGAAAACAGAACATGAACCCAAACAGTGAGTAGCCCACATTGTAATTCAGTGGCCACATGTCATGTTTGTGAATAAAGCAAAGAAATTTAAACATTTAACATTACTGAACAACAAAATGTGTGATAGCTACTACTTTGTTGATAGCTACTAACCACATGAACTGACATGCAATGTGACATTAACTTCCTTGTGGTACCTGCAATCACAAGATGTTAAGGGGCAGAAGGGACCTCCATGGTGTCCAACCTCCCTGCCAGAGCAGGACCATAGAATCTAGCTCAGGTCACACGGGAACACATCCAGACAGGGCTGGAAAGTCTCCAGAGAAGGGAACTCCACAACCTCTTTGGGCAGTCTATTCCAGTCCTCTGTCACCCTTACAGTCAAGAAGCTCTTCCTCATGTGGAGGTGGAACTTCCTGTGCTGCAGTTCATACATCTTACCCCTTGTCCTATCACAGGGCACAACTGGACAAGAGTTCTCTCCTTCTTGACCTCCAGCCCTCGGATATCTATAAACATTGGTTAGGTCCCCTCTAAGTCTTCTCTTCTCTGGATCAAACAGTCCCAGGTCCCTCAGCCTCTCCTCCTAGGGCAGTGCTCCAGCCTCTTCATCATCTTCATAGCCCTCCAGCTATCATATTCATGGACTCTCTCCTCTCCCTCCTGAACTGGGGAACTCAGAACTGAGCACTATATTCCAGGTGAGGTCTCACCAGGGCAGAGTAGAGGGGGAGAAGAACCTCCCTGAATCTGCTGGCCACACTCCTCTTAATGCCCTCCAGGATCCCATTGGCCTTCTGGCCACCAGGGCACATTGCTGTCCCCAAGCTGAGCTGTATATTGAGATGCATATAGGGAGATAACAACTCACTGGAGACCTTGTGTCAGTGGCACTACAATGGAAGTCAAGAGGAACTTAGGATGCCTAGTGCCTTGAAAAGGCATCCTGCTGTATTTAAATAGGTCATCTCTGACAGACTTATAGCATAATTAATGTTGATTAAATCCATGTAGGACTAAGAAAATATGAAGTAACAACCGGTTTGGAACTATTTTCTATATGACATAAGTAATCAAGAGACAGAGGAATCTCAATGTTTTACAGATGGTCAGGTTATGATTCAACCCTGAATGAAATTTATGGAATTGTTTGAATATTTCAACATTTTCATTACAGGTTGTGGTAGGGTTTATGGTGTGGTTGTTGTTCTTTTTTAATTTTGGTTTGGAATACTGTGTCAATTTTTGGGCTCCTCAGTTCAATAATGACAGCAACCTGCTAGAAAGAGCCCAGGGGAGAGCCACGAGGATGACTGAGGGACTTGAGCATCTCCTCTATGGAGAGAGATTGAGAGCCCTGGAGATGTTTAGTCTGGAGAAGACTGAGAGGAGATCTGATCAATGTGTACAAGCGTCTGAGGGGTGGGTGTCAAGTGAATGGGGCTGAGCACTTTCTGGGGGTCAGCAGCAATAAGACAGGGAGCAACAGCTACAAACTGGAACATAGACGGTTTCACCTCAACGTGAGGAGACTTCTTTACAGTGAGGGTGTAGGAAGTTCCACGGAAATGTAAGGAGGATTTTTTTTCCCTGTGAGGGTGATGGAAGACTGGAACAGGCTGCCCAGGGAGGTTGTGGATTCTCCCTCTCTGGAGATATTCAAAACCTGCCTGGATGCATTCCTGTGCAAACTATCCTGGGTGATCCTGCCTTGGCAGGGAGGTTGGACTCGATCTCTACAGGTCCCTTCCAAGCTCTAAGGTTCTGTGATTCTGTGATTTAATGAAGCATGACTGATAGTGGTAAGTGACACCAACTTAGAGGTAACTGTTCAACCTGTAAAATATGCTAAATGAATACAAGAAAATGTTCCTAATGTGAAAAAATATGATCAATATACTTAGTATGAAACAAGAAATGTAACCCAAATTTTTACCCAAGCACCAAAGGAAGTACAAATTGATAAATATTTGGATTATATTCTAGAAGAAAATCTGGTCAAACAGAAGATGAATGCAGCAGCAATGATTTTGTGTAGGCAGATCCACACAGCAAACACTCATGAAGTAGCTAATTCTCAACCCTGCTGGGGTTAGTGTAATGCAGGAATTTTCAGCACTGAAATTTATTCCAGAGTAAGAGCTAATAAATCAAACTTATTTTATTTGCTTATATGTTCCACTGTCTCTTGTTACACCAGCACTCAAATATGTACTAACACTGAGTTTGCATAGAAAAATTTTCAGTAATCAGGAATTATTTCTTCTGTAGCTGTCTTCCAGGACATTTTTTTTCAAGCTCTGCCTGCAAGTATCTCTTCTGCCCTTAATTTTCTCTGTTGTCATCAAACTGAGCCGGATCTATTAATCTTCTTATTTTGTCTTGTCTGCATTATTATGATACAGAAAAGATGCATAAAAAAATCAGGCTTTCCACTGAAGTGTTATCAGTGGAGGTCAGCAGGAAGTCCTGTCCAGCTGCATCATTATAAAGAGAAAAAAAAAGGTCCTTCTGCCACAACAACTTTCTTTTCCTCATGTCTGCTATAAAGTGGAAGTAAGATGCACAAAGACGTGGAGAGTTCTGGGTTGATACGACACAGAAAGAAGGTGGAATTGAGGTGGTTGAGGTAGAGTAATAACCACCGAGAGTAGAATCCTGATTAACTAGACCCACTGCCAATCGGTGAAAAACGGTGGGCTGGTGCCAGAGCACCACGAATTACATTCACAACTGTGATTTCTTCGTTAGCTTTGGCTTAAGGAAGCCCTTTCTGAGTCTGTTATGGCTAACTATTATGGACTAATTTGGAGATGAGCTCATTTCATTTGCCGTCCAAAGAGCAGACACTTATTGGATTTATTTTCCACTATTTACAATGGAAATGAGCTCATCACTATTCCATTTTACATTTCATATTAATCAATTCATTTTTCCAGCTTGCAATCAGTTTATTAGTTTCAATAAGTGCTTCATGAATTGTTAATAATAACATAAAACAACTGGATCCAGAATCTGGTTCAAAATAACACCCTTGGAACATTTTGGCCTGCTCCCACTCTTGTGTGTGACTAGTGTGAGATGCAACACACATCACTTTCAGCACAACTATTTGTGAAGGTCATCTTGTTTCCATGGATTGGACTATAATACATATGGCAGGAGAAAACATCTGTACTTCTAAAGAGTACCAGTGCTATAATTTTCTACATGTGTGTGGCAATGTCTGCACTGCGCAGAATCACAGAATGTCAGGGTCTGGAAAGCTCATCCAGTCTAACCTCTTCGCCAGAGCAGGAACACCTATACCAAGTCACACAGAAATGCAGCCAGGTGGGTTCTGAGCATCTCCAGAGAGGGAGACTCCACAACCTCCCTGGGCAGCCTGTTCCAGTTTTCCATTGTCCTCACAGGGAAAAAATTCCTCCTCATGTTTCCATAGAACTCCCTATGCCTCAGCTTCCACCCGTTGCTCCTTGTCCTGTCATTGGGCATCACCCAGCAGAGCCTGGCGCCAGCCTCCTGGCACTCACCTTTACATATTTATAAACATGAATGTGGTCATCTCTCAGTCTCCTCTTCTCCAAGGAGCAGAGCCCCAGCTCCCTCAGGCTCTCCTTGTAACAAAGATGTTCCATTTCCTTCATCATCTTTGTGGCTCTGCACTGGACTCTCTCATGCAGTTCTATGTCCTAAGATCCATTTACTAGAGGTACTAAAAGGGGGCTGTCACTAATTCTTACCATGTTAATCAAAGCCTTAAACTGAAAAGAATAATATCTCAACCACACTCAGACAAAAAGTGTCACAAAAACATATTTAAAGAAGTTTCAGAATGGAAAGATACTTGGATAGATCCTTATGTAAGCTATTATGTATTTCAATAACTAACAAAATGTATTTACAGTATTAAATATTTTATTTAATAAGAAGATATTAATCTCTTTCAAAGTATCAGGTGCATGTGAATGAAAATACTGTTTAGTGATCAAAACAGAGTCCAAACACTCCTGAGGATTTTGACATCACAGAATCACAAAATCATGGAATCAGTCAAGTTGGAAAAGACCTTCTAGATCATCGAGTGCTCCAGATTCTGGATGAAGGAGAGGAAGCCTGGAGGAGGAAATGCTCCCCACTGGCCAGTGCAAACTGGGTTAGGGATCCACTGCGCAAATTGAACACTCACAAGTCCATGGGCCCTGATGGGATGTACCCAAGGGTGCTGAGAGGACTGGCTGATGTTATCACTCTGCCACTCTCCATCATCTTTGCCAAATCGTGGCAGACAGGAGAGGTGCCTGGGGACTGGAGGGGAGCCAATGACACTTCATTCTTCAAAGAGGGCAAGAAAGAGGTTTCAAAGAACTGTAGACCAGTCAGTCTCACCTCCATCCCTGGAAAAATGTTGGAGAGGCTTCTGCTGGAGGGCATCTCAAGACACTTGGAAGAGAAGAAGGTTATCAGGAGTAGTCAGCATGGATTTACCAAGGGGAAGTCATGCTTGACTAACCTGATAGCATTCTATGATGACATAACTGAATGGGTAGATACAGGGAGACCTGTGTATGTAGTCTACCTTGACCTTAGCAGGGCCTTTGACACCATCTCCCATGATATTCTAGTGAGCAAGCTCTGGAAGTGTGGGATGGAAGTGCAGGCAGTGAGGTGGGTTAGGAACTGCTTACCAGATAGAGTTCAGAGGGTGGTGATCAATGGTGCTAGGTCCAGCTGGAGAGCTGTAACCAGTGGAGTCCCCAGAGATCAGTACTGGGTCCAGTCCTGTCAAACATCTTCATCAATGGCATTGATGAGGGGACAGACAGGCAGAGTCTGCTCAGCAAGTTTGCTGATGACACCAAGCTGGGAGGCTTGGCTGATCCAGCTGAAGGCTGTGTGGCCATCCAGTGAGACCTGGGCAGACTGAGAGCTGGGCACAGAGGAACCAAATGAGGTTCAACAAGAACAAGTGCAGAGTCCTGCATCTGGGAAGGAATAATAAACTGCACCAGTACAGGCTGGGAGGTGATCTGCTGGAGAGCAGCCCTGTGGAGAGGGACCTGGGAGTCCTGGTGGCTAACAAGTTAACCATGGCACAGCAATGTGCCCTGCTGGCCAAGAAGGCCCGTGGGATCCTGGGGTGTATTAGGAAGAGTGTGTCCAGCAGATCAAGGGAGGTTCTCCTTTCCCTCTGCTTAGCCCTGGTAAGACCTCATCTGGAATACTGTGTTCAGTTTTGGGCTCCCCAGTTTAAGAGGGACAGGGATCTGCTGGAGAGGGTCTAGTGAAGGGGTACAAGGATGATTAGGGGACTGGAGTACTGCCTGATGAGGAGAGGCTGAGGGACCTGGAGCTTTTTAGTCTGGAGAAGATTGAGAGGGGATTTAATAAATGTTTATAAACATCTGAGGAGTGGGAGTCAGAAGGGAGGAGGACAGGCTCTGCTCACTTGCTCCCTGTGATAGGACAAGGAGCAATGGATGCAAGTTGTAGCACAGGAGGTTCCACCTCAAATGAAGGGGGTACTTCTTTACGGTAAGGGTCCCAGAGCACTGGAACAGGCTGCCCAGAGAGGCTGTGGAATTTCCTTCCCTGGAGACTGTTAAGGCCTGTCTGGATGTGTTCCTGTGTGATCTGTGCTAGATTGTGTGGTCCTGCTCTGGCAGGATGATCTCCTTGGGTCCCTTCCAACCCCAAATATCCTGTGATCCTGTGAATACCCAGCCTGAACCTGCCCTGGCACAACTTGAAATTGTGTCCTCTTCTTCTGTCATTGGTTGCCTGAGAGAAGAGACCAACCCCACCTGGCTACAGTCTCCCTGCAGGTTGCTACAGAGAGCAATAAGGTCTGCCCTGAGCCTCTTCTTCTCCAGGCTAAGCACCCCCAGCTCCCTCAGCCTCTGCTCACAGGGCTGTGTTCCAGCCCCCTTACAAACCTTGGTGTCCTTCTCTGGACACCTTCAGCACCTCAACATCTTTCTTAAATTGAGGGGCCCTGAACTGGACACAGTGCTCATCTCAATCTAGATATAAAGTATTCCATCTTCAAGAAAGTGCTATCTGTATTGAGAACCACTTTTGGTTCAGGTATGCAAATAATTTTTTTATACTGCCCAAGATCAAAAAGCTGTAAACTATATCTCAAAATCTTCTCTTCCAATTTCTGCTTATCTGTACTTAAGATGCTACCACATTGGCAACAGCCCTCAAAAGCAAGTCCTTGAACAGGACTTCAAGAGAAATTGGTAAGAAGATCAGATATAGCTCTTGTTAAATAAGAGCAAAAGGCATACCTCATTAATAGAGTCTGGGGTCATCCCAGTATTCCCTTCATGGTTAATACATCACAGACAAAAGCAAGGACAGAAACAAGATGTTAGTTAGTTTCACTGACTAACACCCAGGCAAATACCAGTGTAAAAACCAAGCATTACAGCAAGACAAAATAACCAGAAATTTGGCTTGGAAACCAATAAATCTCACTTATTCTGTCTCCTTTTTTTCAGAGTGTTTGTCTAGGTGGTTTGGGGTTCTTTTGTTTGGTTTGAGTTTTGTTTGTTTTGTTTAGTTTTGTTTTGTTTTTGTTGTTGTTGGTGGTGGTGGTGTTTGTTTTGTTTTGTTTGTTTGGGTTTGTTTGTTTTAAAAAAGAATAAATTTGTATTTTTAAGCAAGCTATAAAGCTATTTGCTGTGTGTTTCTTCATAAACATCTTCCTTCACTACCATTTGTTGATGTATTTTTTTCTTTCATAGGCTAGCTAGAAAGGGGAATGTGGAAGAGAGACCAATAGGTTGGAAAAGAAAACTAAAGCAGCTTTACTGAAAATAAGGACAAGGAAGTGAAATAAATATGAATATACAAATAACCAATATCGAGGCCATCCCACCCAAATGCAGTTGTATCACCATACTCACTGATGTTGTGGGCAGGCACTGAGGAATTCCCAGACTGGATCCAGCAGCACATGGGAACTGGATTCAGGAGCACACAGACTGGGATCAAAGGCAAAGTGGACAGAGTACTCAGATGCAAGACATTGAAGAAGCAGCTTGGCCCTTATGACCCCTCAGCCTTATACTGAATACGAAGTATATGGAATGGAATCCCTTGTTGGTCAGTTTAGGGACACCTGTCCTGTCTGCTCCTTCCTCTAGCTACAGCCTTTTGCTTTCTGCATTCCCAACATCGCACACAAGATCACGGAAATCACAGGTTGGAAAAGACCTCTAAGATCATCAAGTCCAACCTGTTACCTAACACCTTCTAATTAACTAAACTATGGCACTAAGTGCCTCATCCAGCCTCCTCTCAAGCACCTTCAGGGATGGTGACTCCACCACCTCCCTCAACAGTCTATTCCAATGTCAATCACTCTTGCTGTGAAGAACTTCCTAACATCTAGCCTGAACCTCTCCTGGCACAGTTTGAGACTGTGTCCTCTTGTTCTGTCACTGATTTAGCAGTGACCCTGGTCTACAGAAGAGAAAGAATAAACAAGAGCATTTCTGCACACCCGTCCTTGGTAATAACTCTAAACATCAGCAACGTCAGCATTACCACTGCTAGAAGCAGTCTGCAAAAGCAAGCTGTTGAATTCAGAAAGTGCAGCCACTTAGAATAGGCTGAGATGAAAAGCAAAAATCACTGAGCAGAGTTAGCTCTGTTCTAGCTCAGACCAGGACACTGAGCTTTTGAATTGGCTGCACTGGAGGGAGGGTTTCATTCAAACTCAGCAGACCTTGTAGCTATCCCAAAAACTGTCAATTTATAAGGCCCAAACATCCTTATTTTGAAAATAAACGGAACCAGTGAGCTGTGAAGTGTATTTTTTCCTAGGGAGAGCTTTATATTATGAATTACCATAAGATGCCATCCACTGTCCTTCATGTCTGAAATACATGGCAAAAACAGCAGCAGACTGCAAAGGTGTGAGGTTAGACCTCCAATTTCTAGGTGAGTTCCCATCACCATGTGCATCTTTCAGTCAGGCTTTGCAGCGTCTAGCCATGGTAGTGCACTGAGGTAGCAAAAGGAACAGAGAATCATAGAATCAACCAGGTTGGAAGAGACCATCAAGATCATCCAGTCCAACCTAGCACCCAGCCCTTTCCTATCAACTAGACCATGGCACTAAGTGCCTCATCCAATCTTTTCTTGAACACCTCCAGGGACGATGACTCCACCACCTCCCTGGGCAGCCCATTCCAATAGAAACAAACAGCTGAGGAAGAAATGATTTTTAGGCTCCTGAATTTAGATTGCATTTTAGAGCTGACAGGTGGAAATTTGAAATGGTAATTATAAAGAGCATAAGCAAGTAATTTGTATTAGCAAGAAGGAGGAAGGACCCAGGTTCTTCTCTCTGTCACTTGAAAAGCAGCAGGCAGCACATTGTTGTAAGGTAGCCAAAATAACCTCTGCTTTTCCAATTAACAGGATTGCATTAGAGGTTCAGATGCTCCTCATGAGAAACACTGAACTCAGTTTCCCAAATGGAAATCCCATTCACTCTACCTGAATGAATTTAAGATCTGAAATACTATAACTAGAACTTTTATTATACTAATCAGCTTTACATGTTGCCAGTTATAAGGAATATTTCATGCATTCTCCCTATGAGGAGAGGCTGAGGGAGCTGGAGTTGTTTAGCCTGGAGAAGAGGAGGCTCAGGGCAGACCTCATTACTGTCTACAACTACCTGAAGGGAGGCTGTAGCCAGGTGGGGGTTGGTCTCTTCTCCCAGACAACCAGCAACAGGACAAGGGGACACAGCCTCAAGTTCTGACAGGGGAAGTATAGGCTGGATGTTAGGAGGAAGTTCCTTCCAGAGAGAGTGATTGGCATTGGAATGGGCTGCCCAGGGAGGTGGTGGAGTCACCGTCCCTGGGGGTGTTCAGGAAAAGCCTGGATGAGGCACTTAGTGCCATGGTCTGGTTGACTGGATAGGGCTGGGTGCTAGGTTGGACTGGATGATCTTGGAGGTCTCTTCCAACCTGATTGATTCTATTCTACTTCAGGTGTGTGTGTGGTAGCTGCCCACACATTTCAGAGTGGGCAGGTATCACATATGTAGCTGCAAAAAAAAATGATTCTCCACATAAAAAAAAATGTTTGGTTGGTTTTGTTGTTGCCTTTTTTTTTTTAATTTTATCTCTTTTTTTTTTAAAAGTTTTCCTTTAAAAAAAAAACAAACAAACAAACTTTAAGAAAACCCCTTTGCATACAAAGTCAATAAGCCATATTGTTGCTCTTCCTTTTTCCCTGGAAGTTTTAGCCTCCTAATCTTGACAGTAAAATGCTTTGCAGTTAAAACTCTCTATATTTGGGTTTTGGTGGTGGTGGTATTTTTGTGGGGTTTTTTTGAGGAGTGGGTAGGGTTTTCTGTTTGTTTGATTGATTTTTTTGTGTTGCTGCTGTTGTTGTTTTTCTTTTTTAAACATTGTGATAAATTTCCTGGTCTTAATCCTTGATTGGTTATGATGACGCTCAGACTGTGTAGCAGAGCACACTGAAGTGGGTGTACATCACTCTTGGCAAGAACAAGTTTTACTAATTTTGCCTTGGATCAGAAAGGGTTTTAAAGCACAAAATCAGTTTTGAAAAAGTCGTTGACCTTTCAAATAAAGTGAGGTGCTACAATTGCTTTGTGGAGTTAAGCACTAACGTTGCTTTGAAAACTATGTTTTATGTTAAAAAACAGCCTTATCCCTCTGTTTTTCTCTGAAGTGAATGCGAACTCAATAGCTAACTGTGCTAGTTTGAGCCTAGCTAGAATGTTTTGGTGAGAAGAACCAGATTATAGGCCATGGAAGGAAAATAAGGCTGATGTCTACCTTGCTCATAGGCTTGCTGAGAGGTATAGAAACAAAAATCCAAACATGGATAAGGGAGTCTCCACTTCTTCTGGGGAACTGGCTGAGCAGCATCTCTCCTTAACCTCACCCTCTGTTTATTTTATCTTTCCTAATCCACTTTGCTTCTTAACCCCCTTGGCCAAACCTCCATTCTTCCTTGGGACTGGGGTAAGGTTGAGAGGGGTAGGGGGAAGGTTGCCATAGGCTGCGATACCATAGTATCCCACAACTTCTATCCAACAGAAGGTGAAGGGGCAGCTGGGAGCCCCTCCTGGGGACTCAGGTTTCTGGGAGGGGAGTTGTGTTTCTGCATTACCTTTTACCTTGTATATTTCTGTATATACTGTAGATAGCTGCTTGTATATTGTGCTAGCTGTAAACATAAGCTTCATTCAATTTCCAGAGCTGGCTGAGTCTAGTCTGGGTGATTTCTAAAGGGTGGGGAGGGGGGCGGGTAACACCCAAATCGTCACATTAATGACCACTATAAGCATATAGATAAGGCAAAAATAAGGTTTAACTGAAGGTATAAGGGTAGTTGAGATTGTGGAGGCTTTCAAAACCCGCCTGGATGTGTTCCTCTGTGACCTACTCTAGGCAATCCCGCTCTGACAGGGGGTTTGGACTGGATGATCATTTGAGGTCCCTGCCAGCCCCTAAAATTTTGCGATTCTGTGTGATTAGTCTGGAAAGTAATCGTCACATCAACATCCACACTAAATATGTATCCTCTCAAACGTAAAATAGTCCTTCTCTGAACAGCCTCAGTCTGCAGCACAAATGAATGCTGCATGCATAAATTCTGGCCATTGAGTGCAAAACAGATACAGCCCCAAAACTGTGTTTGCAATGACTGTCAGACATATAGCTGAAGCCAAGTGAAAGGCAGTTGGAAGCTGCTCCCACAATTTGGCAGTTAAAATACATACTTTAGGCCTTATGGCTATATTCATTGCCATATGTTGAGAGCTGTCCCTCTCTATTTATCTGCAGCTATTGTACGTTTGGAACTGTCCACCCCTATTTATTTGCAGTCCCTTAATTAGGCATAATGGTTCAGCTACTAAAAGATATTAACATATTGCTGCAGATTGAAGAGAGAACAACAGACGTAATTAGAGGTTGAGAGGAGATTGAGCTGTGTCAAAAGATCAAGTCTGATTTCGTCACACAATGACAGAGAGGGTGGTAACCTCCATACAGGCCTTCTTCTGGAAAGAGGCAGATTCTGTGCTAAGAGTCCATTTCAGCCTCTATTCTAGAGTTTTGTATCAAAATTAACCATACCCTGAAATAGCAAATTGGAAAATGGGATGGAGTCTAGTTGGAGGCCTGTAACTACTGGGGTCCCACAGGGGCCAGTACTGGGACCAGTTCTGTTCCATATATACATCAATGATCTGGATGAGAGCAGAGTGCACTGTCAGCAAGTTTGCTGATGACACCAAATTGAGTGGAGTAGCTACTTGGGCAGGCTGGAGGGTTGGGCAGGGAGAAACTGAATGAAATTCAGCAAGGGCAAGTGTAGAGCCTTGCACCTGGGAAAGAACAAGCCCAGGGATGAGTATAGGTTGGGGACTGACCTGTTGGAAGGAAGCAAAATGGAAAAGGATCTGGGGGTCCTAGTGGATGGGAGGTTGACCATGAGCCAGCAGTGTGCTTCTGTGGCCAGGAGGGACAATGTTACTCTGGGGTGTATTAGAAGGACTGTGGTTAGCAGGTTGAGAGAGGTTCTCCTGCCTCTCTACTCTGCCCTGGGGAGGCCACATCTGGAGTACTGTGTCCCATTCTGGACCCTCCAGTTCAAGAGGGACATAGAACTGCTTGAGAGAGTCCAGCACAAAACCATAAAGATGATGAAGGGAATGGAACATTCCTGTTATGAGGAGAGCCTGAGGGATCTGGGGCTGTGCTGCTTGGAGGAGACTGAGAGATGACCTCATTCATGTTTATAAATATGTAAATGATGAGAGCCCAGAGACAGGAGCCAGGCTCTACTGGGTGATGCCTGCTGACAGGACAAGGGGCAATGGGTGGAAGTTGAGGCATAGGAAATTCCATGGAAACAGGAAGAGGAATGTTTTCCCTGTGAGAGTGATAGAAGACTTGGAACAGGCTGCCCAGGGTGGGTTGTAGAGTCCCCCTCTCTGGAGATATTCAAGACCTACCTGGATGCATCCCTGTATGATCTAGTATAGGTGATCCTGCTCTGGCAGGGGAGTTGGACTGGATGAGCCTTGTCTGTCCCTTCCAGCCCCTGACATTCTCTGCTTCTATAATTCTGAAAGACTTACTGATTCAAACTGAAATGGTATGATCTAAACTTATCCCTGTCTTCCTGGCTGGGCTGTCAAAGGGGAAGATTATAACCAGGGCTGTGAAAAAGGGGGATGGTATATGTGATACTGAAACTGCTGAGAATCGCTCTTCAGAGGCTAATGCTTCGGAAAGGTCCTGTGCTGGTTTTTGGAGTCAGAACATGAAAGACACCATGGTAAATGGGAGAAACTAATTTCAGCACAATAACTGGATGTGCTGCACACACAACCCCACTAAGATGCCTGTGTTAGGTTGATTGAGAAACTTATCCCAGCAGACTGAACCCAAGGAAGAAATTAAGCAGCTTCTTCCTCTCCACCAGCTCTGACTAGTCCTGACAATACTTGATGTGACCCTTTAATTCTTGTCTTTATTGCTTCCCAAGCACATATTTTTTTCTCTCCCTATTCTTCCTCTTTCGTATGCTTGTCCTCAGGACTTCTATCTGATGCACGTTGAGTTTAGCTGGCACAGATAAATCTGCCGTTTTGCAGCACTGCCGGCTGAAAGCACTGCTTAAAACAGTATAAGGCTGCTGGAAGTTCTCTGGGTTTCAGAGTTGCAACTCCCCAGCAGCAAGGCTGCAGAGGAAGGAAATTCCAGGGACAAGCTGGCAGACTGAAAGTAGCATTTTCTCCTCTTTTCTTGCTTTGCTTTCCTACTGTGTGAGGATGTTTTGTTTTAAAACAACAGAATCGAACAGCAGCAGCAAGAAAACAACACTTCAGAACTACCTAAATTGACTCCATCTTGCTGTGTCTCAAAACAGCCGTTAGTATACTTGATAAAAACTGTTTGAATCAGTTTGCCTTGTAAGATCCATCGAGGCTCAAGGAAAAGGGATGATGAAAATTGTCCATATTACTTATCTTATTTAATTATGTCAAAGTTCTACAATTGTTTTCTAGCTCCATTTAAAGCTTGGTTAATAGGTCAGAATGCCTATTGTGCTGGTTGTTACCCAGAGAGGAAGCTGGCAATAGTCAGACACAAAACTCTTTAAAACTAAACCCTTTGATGCAACAGTCAGAACATGTCCCTGCAGAGAGCTAGCTGTCCCCTCCTATCATAGGCCCATGACAGTTTGTGTTCTCTCAATGTCTTCATCTCCAAGAAGCTCCCACCAGGAAGGCAAGAGGCATTATAATCATTCAGCTGAAGGATTTAGGCACCCTGGAAAGACAAAGAAGAATTTAGGTGTTCAAGTTCAGTATTTGCTCCTCTCCTGAAGTGCCTGGGAAGTTACAAACTGGTAGGATCCCCCACCTTTCAGATCTCACACAAGCCTTCCTTTTCAACTGAAAAAAATTAACACATCAAATTTTTAATTGGGATCTTCAAAGCAAGCCCCTAATAAGTGCCCCAGGAAAGATGGGAGTGTCTCATGAAAGTCAAGAAGTGTCACCCATGCTAAAAGGAGGAGCTACTCCCCTTAAGTGAGAGTGAGTCACATTCAGCTTTGTAGCCATTCAGGTTCACAGAAAAGCCTTGGGTCAGGATTATTTATTTTTTCATTGGATTTATGGTCCATCCAGAAATGTATACCCTGACTCTTGAAACCAACCTGATCTTTTTTGGTAGGTTTGATCTACATTCCACCTACTTTTCTCTGCCTGCAAGGAAAGGAGCAAACTTTTCCCCATAAATTTATTTTCTTTCTCCCTGCCTCCACCCCTCCTTTCCATCATCCTTTCCCCCGGTGTGCTAGTTTGAAGCTAGCTAGAATGTTTTG
This sequence comes from Tricholaema leucomelas, assembly GCA_013400475.1. Taxonomy (NCBI): domain Eukaryota; kingdom Metazoa; phylum Chordata; class Aves; order Piciformes; family Lybiidae; genus Tricholaema lacrymosa; species Tricholaema leucomelas. The sequence goes on from WAAF01012998.1 coordinate 75,534, forward strand.
GTGAGAAAAGTTAGATCATAGGCTGAGAAATGAAAACAATGGTGAGGTCTACTTCCCTCACAGTCTTGCTGAGATGTGTAAAGAAGAAAAGCAAAACATTAGATAAAGTCACTTTGCTCTGCACTTTGTGCTGGGGTGTGCTCTTCTGCTTTGCCTGCTGGGGAGAGCTGGGGCTGCTGGCTGAACTCATCTTGCTTTCTAACCTCAACCTCCATTTGCTTTGGCTGATTTCACCTTTGCTTCTTAATCCTCTTGGCCGAACCTCCATTCTTCTTTGGGACTGGGGTAAGGTTGAGAGGGGTAGGGGGAAGGTGAGAGGGTGGTTGAGAGCCCCTCCTGGGGACTCAGGTTTCTGGGAGGGCTGTTGTGTTTCTATATTACCTTTTTACCTTGTATATTTCTGTCTATATCTGTATATACTGTAAATATCTGCTTGTAAATTGTGCCAGCTGTAAATATAAGCTTCATTCAAATTTCCAGAGCTGGCTGAGTCTAGTCTGGGTGATTTCTAAAGTTGTGGGGGGTGGGGGACACCCAAACCACCACACCCGGCATAACAGATTATTTCATGTAGTGCCCTGTAAATACTGACTCTGCTGGGTAAGGCTGAAAAACACATTTCAACATCTGCAGCATAAAGAACTAGAGATTGGCAGATTTTTTTGGAAGTTCCTAGACTAATGTCTATCTGTCTGTCTTTTACTATCAAATAAAACCCTTTGCTAAACCTCTTCAAAGACTTATCATCACCAGTCCCCCTGCTAGAAGTACTCATTTATACAGCTCTGAGCAGCAGAGTTGTGAAGTGAGTGCTTCCCATACAGCTTCTGGCAAGGATTAAGCAGAAATCAAATCAGATCTGAGATTTGCTGTTAATTATGAATGTCTGAAAGGAAGTGTGGAAATTGAAGAGCAGGGAAGATATAGTTTTACAGGTTTTAAATAGGACTTCTCTGACTGCAGGACTGGAGGCTCAGAGTCAGGTATACAACAAAGCAATTCAGAGAAAATGTTCCTATGAGGTAATACATCTCATACCTTGCATTTGTAGCTTCTAGAAGAGGTGAGCAGAGGAAATAGCTCGTTGATGTATCTCAGGAGACAGCCTTTAAAAGGAATGTTCAAATTCAGCACCAAGCAGGAGCATTGCTCTATGACCTAAGATATTCCACTCAGGTAGTTTATTTTATTAGGGTCCTCTTGATCTGGGGGATGGGGTCGGGGAGCGGTGTGTTCCCCTGGAAATTCATGGAGAATTAGTTCAGGACCTGCTGAGCCATCTGGACACCCACAAGTCCATGGGACCAGATGGAATCCATCCCAGGGTGCTGAGAGAGCTGGCAGATGAGTTGGCCAAGCCACTCTCCATCATTTTCCAGCAGTCCTGGCTCACTGGAGAGGTCCCAGGAGACTGGAAAGTGGCCAACGTGGTCCCCATCCACAAGAAGGGTCGGATGGAGGAACCTGGGAACTACAGACCTGTCAGCCTGACCTCAGTGCCAGGGAAGCTGATGGAGCAGGTTATCTTGGGGGTGATAACAGCACACCTGAGGGATGGCAAAGGGCTCAGGTCCAGCCAACATGGATTCAGGAAGGGCAGATCCTGCCTCTCCAACCTGATCGCTTTCTATGATCAGGTGACCCACTTGGTGGATGTGGGGAGGCCTGTGGATGTGGTCTATCTGGACTTCAGCAAGGCCTTTGACACTGTCCCCCACAGCAAACTGCTGGCTAAGCTGTCAGCCCACGGCTTGGATGGCAACACTCTGTGCTGGGTGAGGAACTGGCTGGAGGGCCGAGCCCAGAGAGTGGTGGTGAATGGTGCCACATCCAGCTGGCGGCCAGTCACTAGTGGTGTCCCTCAGGGATCAGTGCTGGGCCCCATCCTCTTTAACATCTTCATAGATGATCTGGATGAGGGCATTGAGTCAGTCATCAGCAAGTTTGCAGATGACACCAAGCTGGGGGCTGATGTGGCTGGGTTGGAGGGCAGAAGGGCTCTGCAGCGGGACCTTGACCGCCTGGACAGATGGGCAGAGTCCAATGGGATGGCATTCAATGGCTCCAAGTGCAGGGTGCTGCACTTTGGCCACAACAACCCCATGCAGAGATACAGGCTGGGGTCGGAGTGGCTGGAGAGCAGCCAGACAGAGAGGGATCTGGGGGTGCTGATTGATACCCGCCTGAACATGAGCCAGCAGTGTGCCCAGGTGGCCAAGAGAGCCAATGGCATCCTGGCCTGCATCAGGAATGGTGTGGCCAGCAGGAGCAGGGAGGTCATTCTGCCCCTGTACTCTGCACTGGTTAGACCACACCTTGAGTACTGTGTTCAGTTCTGGGCCCCCCAGTTTAGAAGGGACATTGAGATGCTTGAGCGTGTCCAGAGAAGGGCAACGAGGCTGGTGAGAGGCCTCGAGCACAGCCCTACGAGGAGAGGCTGAGGGAGCTGGGACTGTTTAGCCTGGAGAAGAGGAGGCTCAGGGGTGACCTTATTGCTGTCTACAACTACCTGAGGGGTGGTTGTGGCCAGGAGGAGGTTGCTCTCTTCTCTCAGGCAGCCAGCACCAGAACGAGAGGGCACAGCCTCAGACTGCGCCGGGGGAAGTTTAGGCTTGAGGTGAGGAGAAAGTTCTTCACTGAGAGAGTCATTGGCTACTGGAATGGGCTGCCCAGGGAGGTGGTGGAGTCGCCGTCCCTGGAGCTGTTCAAGGCAAGATTGGTGCCATGGTCTAGCCTTGAGTTCTGTGGTGAAGGGTTGGACTTGATGATCTGTGAGGTCTCTTCCAACCCTGATGATACTGTGATACTATGATACTATGATTATCCTGTTAACAAATAAACAAACAAACAAAACCAAACCCAAAAATTTTTTCTTGCCCCTTCACAGAAGTTTAAAGATTCCGAAGGCATCTGTGTGAACATTGTTATCTTCTTCCATAGTGCTGAAATATAAATTCTTAAGGAACTCCATAAAGTTTGCCCAGGATTGCTCATTTGCTGTTGCATTAGGAGCAGACAGAATCACAGAGTGGTTTAGGTTGGAAGAGACCTCAAGGATCATCTAGTCACAACCCGTTGTCATAGCAAGGGACACCTCCCACTAGAACAGGTCGCTCAAGGCCTCATCCAACCTGGCTTTGAACACCTCCACGGAGGGAGCAGCCATAACCTCCCTGGGCAACCACCCTCACTGGAAAGAACTTCTTCCTAACATCCAGTTTCAATCTCCCTGTTATGGAGGCAGGGAATTAATGAAGAGGCATCTGTGAACCACACTCCCTCAGTGTCGGAGTCCGTGGTTATCTCTGGAGCTACATCTATGGGAGATGTCTTATAGGGCTGTCCCAGTAAAGTTGTATCTGGATTTAGTGGTTGCTGGAGTTTGGACACCTTGGCTGGACCTTCTCTTAGAGGCATGAGCTGGGGAGCTGGGCAATTCCCTCTAAGTAGGCCTACCACTTTCTTACAGTGGATTTTTGGGCTATCCCCTCTGGTGGAGGGGATCCCTTGAGAATTGCTTTAAGCAGGAGGAAAGGCCCTTGCACCACACTCCCCTCTGGCAATTTAAACACATTACTTCTCATCCTGTCATTACAAGACCTTGTAAATAGTCCCTCCCCAGCCCTCCTCTATCCCCCTTCAGATACTGGAATGTCACTCCAAGATACGACCGAAGCCTTCTCTTCTCCAGGCTGCAGAGCCCCAACTCTTGTAGCCTGTCCCCATAAACAGAGCTGCCTCAGCCCTCTGAAAATGTGTACTGAATCTATACAACAATGCAGAAAATGGCAAGGCTCAACCATGTCAGCTAATAAGTCTAGCACATTCCATTGTACATGGAACAATGTACAGCAAGACCTGGACTAAATTCATTAGGGCCTTAAAAACCTCCAGGGATGAGGCTTGCACCAGCCCCAGTTTTCTAATGTATCTGTATGCCTTTGCGTGTGGGTGATGTTGTCTGGACAGAAAACCAAGGACGTTCTTTCACACCACGGAGCACAGATGATTTCAGCAGAGCAGATTTTCCATTGGCCTGGACATGGATTTGAATTATACTAAAACACATTGGCCTTGCTGGACACAGATTTTAAGATCTGTATCCATGTGGAAGACAAGGAAAAACAAATAATTTGAAAAATACTGTAAGGAGAAAGGCTTCTTAGAATCATAGAATCAGTTGGCGTTGGAAGGGACCACAAGGATCATCTAGTTCCAACCCCCCTGCCTTGGGCAGGGACACCTCATACTAGATCAGGCTGGTCAGAGCCTCATCCAGCCTAGCCTTAAACACCTCCAGGGATGGGGCTTCCACCACCTTCCATCACCCATTCCAGGGTCTCACCACCCTCATGCTGAAGAACTTCCTTCTAACATCCAGTCTGAATCTACCCATTTCTGGCTTTGTTCCATTTTCCCCAGTCCTATCACTATCTGACATTCTAAAAAGTCCTTCCCTAGCTTTCTTGCAGGCCCCCTTAAGATACTGAAAGGTCACAATAAGATCACCTCAGAGCCTTCTCCTCTCCAGATTGATGTAGTGCCGAGGGAACCCAGAAACATAAATCAATTTCAAAAGTGGCATTTTAAACAGCCTTCCTCTTTCTTTCAGTAAAAGCAATAGCTCCTGTTCCGAAACCTAGGAAAGCAGACACAACCACACACGACACTGGACTTATTTTTCCTGATCCCTTCCAGAAAACCACGCATCATAATGAAGTCTTCATATACCCTGCAGGACTTTCATTGTTGAAGCAATTATGCAATTGCACACATTTGTTCATTTACAAAATAAGCATATCTAGCCCTTACTGTAGATGCATATGATCATGGTAATTGTTCTGCCCTGAGCTCTTGGTGCTTTTCAAAGCAGGTTCTCAGAGTCTAATTTAAATATAACAAGTGTGTCACCTCCTCTGTATTACATTTACACTTGACACTGACTTTTAAGTCAGCCTCCTTGGCAGCTTTATCTAATATACTTGTATGTTTCTTATCTACATAGAGATCCCTTTTTTCCCCCCTCCTCCTCTAGTAGATCTTTTTCAAAAGGTCTGCAAGAAAATGTGGAGTCTCTGTCAAAACAGAAGCCAGGGAATTTTTTTTGATGCTTGATTCCATCTGACATTGCAGGCCTTGATCTGGGACTTGAAATACATTGATTTGCAAATAAACAAATAGAGTTACAGAACTGAAGCAACGAACAGACACTAGCCTGCATCTTTTCTTGGAATGCTAAAGATAGCCCAGGGTAATGTATGCATCCAGGATGAACGTATTCAGATTAGCAATGCAATAAAAATTGGCATGCAGATAGCTCCCAAGTATAAGAATCAAAGCTAGAACAAGAGAGAGCCTGGGTGACAGCATGTGTTTTATGGAGGGTGTATGGAGATTGGAAATACAGCATATTCTTCCAGAACATGCAAAAACTGCATGTGGTGTTGTGACAGATTAGCATTTAAAGTAAATGTATAGTAATTGCACAAATGAAACCACATTTTCACAGCAACTGCAATTTGTAATATGCGTGTCAGACTTGAACGGTTTTTTAGCACAGTTTGTTAGTAGGGTGCATTAAATGTTTTAAATTGAATTAGATGAAAGCAAAGGTTTCTTTAGTTAAACAGCATCCTGCTGAAGGCTCTGGCAATCAGGATCAATTTTCAATATGCCACAAATAAAGAGAGATTTCCCTACAGGGAGTATTGAAAGAATGAATTCTGTTATGAATATTCAGAAAACTTAAGGCATTAATGGTCAAAGTTATTTTTTTTTTGTAAACACGTTGAGCTTAGATTCTTCCTCCTCCTCCCACTCTCATTTTCCTGTTCAGGAGGTGTTTAAAAGGAGGCTGGATGAGGCACTTAATGCCACAGTTTAGTTAATTAGAAGGTGTTAGGTGATAGGTTGGACTCTATGAGCTCAGAGGTCTTTTCCAACCTGGTTAATTCTGTGATGCTGAGGAAAAAAAAAGTAGAGTTGAATTTTCTGACCTTTAGACTTACAACTTCCTCTCCCAGTTTATTTAACATCTTTCCTAACTATTGCATATTGAGAACACAACAGCTGGAATATTTCTTTATTCTAGCTGTTGCTACATTTACCAACATTCACCCTTGTCACATTTGGCACAGTACATTAAGCAAAAACATAACAGCCAGTTATTACCCAGCCTGCTTTCTATTACAGTGAATCTTTTGTTAGGCAGGGCAGAGGAGCAGGAAAAATGAGCAGAGGTAGGGAAAAAAACAAAACAAACAACACAAAACCCAAACAAACCCCACAGCCAAAAAAAAAAAAAACCCACCCCAATAACAACAAAACCAAACCCATCAAAACCTTCCAAACAAAACAGAATAATTACATTGTACAATGTTAGGAGTGGTGATGAGGTTTTCAGCGCAGCAATGCACTTGTTATGAAAGGCACATTAAATGTAACATTAAAGCAAAACAAAAGAGAAATTTCTCTAAGAAAGCAAATGCAAAATGTTGCTATCAAACCAGCAATCTCATCTAACAGGAATGGAACAACAGAGGGTAGAGATTTCATCTGCCAAGCTTCACAGTAACTTTATATTACTGCAGTTGGGCACAATGCAGTATAGTAAGACATAAGGTGATGTGCTTACATCTCCCAAGTGTGTTTTCTATACCTTCTTATAATCCTCTGTAATATGTTCATATTCTTTTCTTTTTTTTTTAATTTAATTTTATTTCATTTTTGTTTTCTTCTTAGGAGTATGTAGCAAGCAACTGTGCCTCATAGACAGCAGGGCTGGTAAAGACTGCTGAACCACCAGATCCTCCATGGGGATGTGCCAGTTAAACGGGAAGTGCTTTGAGCCTGGCCAGAGGTACCAAGATAACCAACTGCAGGCCACTCAGCTTCTGTGTCACCAAGCATGCTCTGGAAGAGGAATATAATCACCACTTCTACAGAGAATTTAATTCTCGGCTCATTTTCCTTTCTTTTCCCCCCATCTTCGTTCCTATCTAGTTCTCTCCTTCCGTCTATGAATAGTATTTGGCAAATTTTGGCCACATTTGGAGATGGCTTGGGGATGATAAAACTTTCCTTCTTGCAAATGTGTTGGCTGAAAAACTTAGATTCGTTCAGCCTCATGTTACCTACACCTACCCAAGTGGCTCTTGTGGTATTTAGCAGTTTGCTCTTTGAATGCAGTGCCAGTCCATAAAGTTAATTACAGAATCACAGAATGTTAGAGGCTGGAAGGGATCTCCACACCTCATCCAGTCCTACCACCCCTGCCAGAGCAGAACCACACAGGAACACATCTAGGTGGGTTTTGAATATCTCCAGAGAGGGAGACTCTACAACTCCCCTGGGCAGCCTGTTCCAGGGTTCTGTCACCCTCCTCATGTTTCCATGGACTTGCCTATGCCTCAGCTTCCACTCTTTGCCCCTTGTCCTGTCATTGGGCATCACTGAGCAGAGCCTGGCTCCAGCCTCCTGGCCCTCACCTTTACATATTGATAAACATGAAAGAAACTACACAAAGGAACATTCTTTTGTAGGGATGTGAGCTACCAAAGAGGCTTAAAATCCAGTGAAATGGCTTTGAAAAGACAGGAGTAACCAAACCTATCTTTCAAACAAGAAATCTCTGGGCCACTCCCATGCAAGCAAATGACTGAGAGGATCTCACTGGTTCCACAGACCATATAAATATCTCCTTCATTCTTAACGAAATAACGTGCCCCTTAGACATGCTTTCTACATTAGAGGTCGTTATTAACTTCCAGTAATTAAATCTCATTGCAAACCTTTTGAAAGTCTTCACTGGAAAAAAAAAAAAAAAGAACCATCAGTTGACATCAGGAAGCAGAAAAGGCAGTTTGAAGCAAACTGAAAAAGGCCATGAATACATGACTGCTGCTGGACTTTGATCAAATCTTTGAAATACCAACAGCTTAAGAAAAGCTACTGAAAGCTTTAAAATGCAGACATACATGTATGCCTCGACATATATTTTGTGTTTGTTGACATGCCCTATCCATATTCCACAGCGGGGAGGGGGGAAGCGTTAAAACTTAGGAATTGTGATTGCTTTCGAAGTACACAGCAGATCACAAATCAAATCAATGGACCTTATCTCAGCAGACTACTGAAATCTCCAGGAACACAAAGAATATCTTGGAGTCTCTGTACATGAGAAATCTAATATGAATGTCAGTCACACTCCCACAAATGTAAACAATTATAACACATTCTTTATCTGTATCATTCCTGCTGATGAGAGCATGGATGGAGAGCCAGAGAAGCCTGGTTTTGTCTAGGTATAAAATCAAAAGTCTGGAGAAGACTTTCCTCCTCTGTTACAGAAAATGCTAGCCAATATCAGCAACCTCCTGCCATCACCTTATTGCTTCTACAGCTAGCAAAAATATATTAGGAGTAATACAGATAAATGCATAAGAAAAATTAGCTGCTGCGCTCCTCTGTTACAGCTAGGGTTTACTGCTGGGAAAAACACAGGCTTAATATTTAATCTGGGGAAAGCAAGACACAAAAATTATATGCATGGCTGAAAACTTTGAACCATATACACCTTAATCAACTTCACTGAAGAGATCTCTGAGCAGTAGAACAGAGCACGCCTATTCTGTGCAATTGTTTTGCTCCTGTCTGGCACTGAAACTGAGGATTTTTGTCTCTGATGGAGATTTTAAAAAATGAAAATTATTTATCATTCTAGTGCCATTCTCATTAATTTCATGGAGATTAAGTGCTCCTTGGCTAAGCCTAGGTTATTTTTTTCCTTTAAAAGAAAGTTTGTCTTTAGCTAAAACCCAAGCAAAATCATGCTGGCACAATACTAGAACTTATTTCTGTCTTAAATATATATGTTTCCAAAATTTCCACAGCCAATTTAAAAACTGTCCCAATTGTGGCATACTTAAAACATATTTTAGTAACCAGCATTTCAAACCTCTGAATCCATGTATTACATTGCTTCAAAAGTAAGAAAAGTACTTTTAGGGTTCTTGGAATTCAATACAGAGATAATAGTATCATGGAAACTTGCTGTTGTTCATTGCAATGATGTGATAGTCACGGAATCATAGGAACATCCAGGTTGGAAAAGTTCCTCAGGATCACCTAATCCAATCTAGAACTCTACTTGACAACATTCACCTTCAACCATATCCCAAAGTGCATCTAAACGACCCTTAAACTCATCCAGGGTGGGTAACTCCACCGCCACCCTGGGCAGCTCGTTCCAGTGCCTGACCACTCTCTCTGTGAAAAACTTTCTCCTAACATCTAATCTAAATCTCCTCAGTGTCAGCTTGAGGCCACTTCCCCTAGTCCTGTCTCCAATTACTTGTGAGAAGAGACCAGCAGCAGCCTCTCCACAATGTTCCTCCAGGTAGACAGCAATGAGGTATCCCCTCAGCCTCCCCTGTTTCACACTAACCATCACCAGCTCCCTCAGTCACTCCTCATAAGATTTATTTTTCAGGTCCCTCCCCAGCTCTGTTGCCCTCCTCTGGACCCGCTCCAGCACCTCCACATCTCTCTTGTATTGCAGTGAGTCCAAAGAACATCTTCTGTAAGTAACACCAAAAGCACCATCAGAAGCAGGTATCTGAAACTCCTCTCCCACTCGATGACATCAAGAGTCAAATTTGCAGTGCTAACAGAGAACAGCTTCCCTGTTATTAATTTACTTCTAATAGTCACACTTTAGATTCCCCCCCCCCCCAGATTCTAAAAGCAGTCACAAAAATGGATAAGAAGGGCAAGACTTAATCATCAGGGGCTATACGAGAAAAACATCCATGGGGTGGATTTTTCATCCCTACATACAGCTTTCCCAATTTAGCAAGATCTGCTCCTAACTAGCACGTGTGGTTTCCCCAGATTTCTTTGGGGGAGAGGGGGTGAATAAATTAATAACGCAACAGGGGGTTAGTTGTTCCTACCAGGTTTGTCAGCTGTTTCCATTTTCTTTCTATTCCACAGTTTTTACCTCCCCTGACTTCTGAATGAGGCTTGTCAAAGGGACAATCTGATAAGTGATGTTGAGAAGTGTCACTTTCTGGAAACAAATAATGCTGCTACTTTGGGGTCTCTTACATAACAGTCTTCAGCAGTATAAATTCTTTATTTAGGAGTCAATGTATTTCTTGTTCCCAAGGCTAAACTTTGAGATTTGCTTTAAGTGTATTATCAAGGGAAGCTTGAATTACAAACATCAAGAAGTATGGTTTCAATATTTAAAAGATTAGAAAATTCAATTAGACTGCAAACATGGAATGAATTTCTTATATATGTTTTCCTTCTGCTTGGAAAAGCATTCTGAATTAAAAATCTTCCTTTGCTGTCAATCCCCGCAAGTGAATAAATTTACACATTTAAGTAAGCATATTACACAGGGTTTTAGTAAAGAGAGAAAAAATGTAAGAGGGGATAGATTATGGCATTGTGGATGGATGAAAAGAGAAACAGTGTTTTCCCTTCTGCCATTTTAGAGTTCCTCTCAAAAAGGCTTTAAATATGTGCAGTTGTCTTTCTGTGGTGGTAGTCAAGCTTTAAGCCAAAGAGTGGGTGATTATGGATGGAAGAGGCATAGAGAGGAGATGAGCACCAAAGACAGCGGAGATGAGCAATGTGGGAAGAAGAAGCAGATAAGGAAAGGAAGCATGCAGAAAATTAAACTAAAGAACAGAAAGTGAAATATGAGTCAGAGCCTTAAAAAACAAAAGAAGACACTGAAAAGTAAACGATGGGAAATTCTTCTGCAACTATTCACACACACTGTATAGGGTAGTTCTGCAGCATTTGTGGAAATTTAAAAATAGGATGTTTATTTTCCAAGTCTCTGGAAGAAGATGAGTTCTCAGTTTTTAAAAATATCAAAAGGAATTAAGCAGAAAGGAAAGGGAATTTTGTTAACTTAAACAGCTGTCATGAGAAACAGGTGGATTCAGTTGTATTCAATCTCCATTGCATTCGGTCATATGATTGACATACATTGATTTTCAAAGGCAGTGAAGAGATCTAAGTGAGACAATACTTGAAGCAAATCATCATGGAGGTAGTTGCAGATTCTTCAGCAGAGTTTTACCCAGTCTTTGTGCTCTGCTCCTGGTGCCCAGCCTATGCAACACCCTTCTGAATTCTGGACTGGATCTCACACTTTGGGCAAGTGGTCCAACACTTGTAAGATGGTAGGACTACACAGAAACAATGTGGACCACTGACCAGTGTTGACTAAAGGGGAAGAATAACCTCCCTCTTCCCACTGGCCACACTGTTCCTGATACAGGCCAGGATGCCATTGGCTCTCCTGACCACCTGGGCACACTGCTGGCTCATCTTCAGCTACT
>WAAF01012998.1:95322-108340 GCA_013400475.1 Tricholaema leucomelas
TCTGGGCTCGGCCTTCCAGCCAGTTCCTGACCCAGCACAGAGTGAATCTGTCCAAGCCATGAGCTGCCAGCTTGGCCAGGAGCTTGTTGTGGCAGACAGTGTCAAAGGCTTTGCTGAAGTCCAGGTAGACTACATCCACAGCTTGCCCCACATTCACCAGGCAGGTAACCTGATCATAAAAGGAGATCAGGTTGGTCAGGCAGGACCTGCCCTTCCTAAGGCTATTCTGGCTGGGCTTAATCCCTTGGCCATCCTGTAGGTGCTGTGTGATGGCACTCAAGATGACCTGTTCCATGAGTTTTCCGCATGAGGTTCATGCGTTTTCCACATGACAAACACATTTGCTTTAGTTCCTAGTGTAATTATTTCTCTCTTGATCTTTTTTCTTTGCACATTCCTTTTCCACATATTTAAGTGGCAAGCAGCCTCATCTAAGCTTTATTATTTCTCACAGAAAGGAAAAAAACATTGTAAATTGAGAATGAAACATAAGCAATATGGCCAGAAGATGCTCTTCTAAGGACTCCTTTGCCTGTGTTTTAGTAAGAATTTCAACAAAATCAATTAGTCAACAGAGTTTTTAATTACAGATAGCAATGCAAAATCATAGGAATTAATAGAAAAGGCAATGTTTCTGTGACTTTGCTTTTAACATCAGTAATCTGCACTTGAATTATGATTTCTTTCTGAGGATAAACATTAGGATGCAAACTATACTCAGCAATGCTAGAAATCAGCTACAGCTGAAAATGAATAAACCAATGAAACCAGCTACAGCGTGCAAACAACACTGAGAGGATGAATAAGTATTATTTTCATTTAGCTTTAGATTCATAAGGAAGAAACTGTGATGATGATCACAGGATCATAGGATGTTAGGAGCTGGAAGGGACCTCTGGAGATTGAGTCCAATCCCCCTGACACAGCAGGACCATACAATCTTGCTCAGGTCACACAGGAACACATCCAGACAGGCCTTGAAAGTCTCTAGAGGAGACTTCACAACCTCTCTGGGCAGCCTGTTCCAGTGCTCTGGGAACCTTACAGTAAATAAGTTCCTCCTTGTGTTGAGGTGGAACCTCCTGTGCTGCAGCTTCCATCCATTGCTCCTTGTCCTGTCACAGAGAGCAAGTGAGCAGAGCCTGTCCCCCTCTCCTGACCCCCAGCCCTCAGATATTTATAAACATTTATCAGATCCCCTCTCAGTCTTCTCTTCTCCAGACTAAACAGCCCCAGGTCCCTCACCTCCTCTTCATCAAGCAGTGTTCCAGTCTCCTAATCATCCTCTTATCCCTCTGCTGGACTGTCTCCAGAAGATCCCTGTCCCTCTTAAATTGGCCATGTACAGCTCCTGTGTTCAGGTATGTCTAAGCAGACAGAGATGCACATAAAATACTACCTTGCTTGTCCAATGTCGTCTCTCTTTTTTTTTGACAGTCCCCTAAATGCATTTTCCTTTTTCTACCTATAGCCACATTTAGACACTTCTGGACTGTGCAACCAGGCTGAATAATGACATAGAACTACGTAAACGTGCTGGGAGCACTCTGTTTCATTTTGAGCCTAAATTTGCACCTGAATCGTATCATTATATTCAGCAGTATCACACAGGCTACAAAACTTTCCATGCTTAATAGTGTGGATGTCATTTAGAAATCAGAATTAAGCCAAAAGACTACAGTGAGAGATAAGGGACTGGAAAAAAACAGTAGTGGGACTCACTTTAAAAAAGAACAAACTACCTTCATATACTAAATACATAACATACTATTATATTTAAAGCTGACACAAGGGCATAGAAAAAAAAAAAAAGGGGACAAAAATGTATTCCCATACCATATCACAGAATCACAGTAACATCCAGGATGGCAAAGCCCCTCAGTCCAACCTACAACCCTACAGGGAAGTTGAGAAGGTTGATGTGAGATGCAGGATTATGTAGTCAAATAATTACTTGAGGACAAATAGGTCTCACCAGCCTGTGCCAGCAGGATTTTTGTCCCATAGTGGATTTTCTCTCAAGTTGCTTTGGGAGGGATTCAAACACCTGGTTCTAACTACAATCCTCCAAGGCTGCAGATCTTCATCAAGCCCTGTATTTTAGCTGCCAGTAGCCATGCAGGCACATCAGATACCTCACAACATCAACAATAGTGGCCTTAGACATCTACATGCAGGCAGGCAAACCAGCAGTGTCCTCTACAGAGCAATTCACCCACTGAGGTTGTCCTAAATAATTACTGATCACTTGGAAGACAAAACACTGCTCTATTTTGGAGAAGTCCCACCTGGACTGCTGTGTCCTGCTCTAGCATCCACAGCACATGGAGGGCAAGAACCTCTTGGAGTAGGTCTAAAGGAGGCCACAACATGATTAGAGGGATGCAAGAATCTCTACTGTGAAGAAAGGCTGAGAGAGATGTGAGTGGTTAGCTTGGAGAGCTGAAGGCTCTAGGGACACATTCACATGGAGTTTTAGTACATAAAGGAGCCTATAAGAAAGATGAGGGCAGATATTTTAGCAGGCCCTGTTGCAATTGGCCAAGGGGAAATGGTTTTAAATCAAGAGACAGGAGATTTAGACTACAGAGAAGGAAAGATTTGGTTTATTTTTTTTTTTTTTTTAATAATGAGGTGGTGAAACACTGCCAGAGGCTGCAAAAAGGTAGTAGAAGCTCCATGAATTAGAAACATTCAAGGTGGTCAGGTGGGATGGGGCTCTAAGCTAGCTGATCTAAAGATGTCCCTGTTCATTGCAGAGGTGTTGTACTAGATGATGCTTAGAAGTCACTTCCAACCCAAAGCATCTTATAATTCTATGATTCTGCACCTGAAAGGTTCCTGAAGAGCTGCAGAGGACTTATGTTTTGACAGATCTACTATTGAGAGATCAGCACATGCAGAAAAGGTAGGCAAAGACAAATCAAACAGTCTTTGGGGACAACTGTTTAGTGTAATTTTTCAAAAATCAGCAATACATATACATTAGACTGGGAGGGTGAGGATCTTTGGAAAGCAGTGATAAGAAATTGGGGGTCACAGATAGCAATAAGCAGAAATCAGTATCTTAAGGCAGCCTACAAGAAAGCTGAGGAAGGACTTTTTACACCATCAGATAGTGATAGGACTGGGGGAAATGGAACAGAGCTAGAAATGGGTAGATTCAGACTGGATGTTAGGAAGAAGTTCTTCAGCATGAGGGTGGTGAGACCCTGGAACAGGTTGCCCAGGGAGGTGGTGGAAGACTCATCCCTGGAGGTGTTTAAGGCCAGATTGGATGAGGCTCTAGACAGCCTGATCTAGAGTGAAGTGCTCCTGCCCATGGCAGGGGGCTTGGAACTAGATGATCCTTTTGGTCTCTTCCAACCCTGACTGATTCTATGATTCTAAACCACTGGTTTGCAGCCAACCTGGGTCATAAAAGTAGATATCTCTCACATGTGGAGAAGTTATATTGCTCCATTAGACATCACTCATGAGTACTTCTGTTCTCCAGACCTCCTTTCCAGGTGAGTCTGAAACCTCCTCCCTTCTCCTTCCCAAGATGTTATTTCTCAACTAGTTACCTCCTCCACAGCCAGCTGTATTAAGATAAATTCAAGCTGTAACAAAAAGTGCCAGGTGCTTGGAGCTGTCACAACTGTTTTCATAATGATAAGACTTCTCATTTATGTGGAAAAACTTGATCTCTGCCCTTAGAATAGTTGCTAGAAATGCCACTGAAATAAGGTCAAGCTAGGCTTGGGGCCAATAGTTGGGGGGGAAAAAAGCAGTCTTTGACTAGAATAACTTTTAATGTCTGTCTCCTTTCACTGGAATTGCCTAAATTAAATCCCAGGATCCAAACACATTGGAATTTGTAAGTTTCAAGATCAATGTCAGGCTATCACAAGTGTTTCCTACTACACAGAAACTTCAGTTTGCATCTGAGCTGTTCCTGAAGCTCTATGCAGATTCTCACAAATCACCTCCATGAATATGAAATAGGCTGTAGGATTAGAAAGTCATTTCATCAAACTCCTCAGGCTGGAACAGAAGCTCCTCTTGTCTGTAAAGTGTAAGGAATAAGCACACTAATGAACTGGATTTTGCCTATATTTTGTTTGTTAATAGAACCAAACATGGTTTATCTCTGTTTCTATTGAAGTTCTTCACAGAATAGTACTGAATGTCAAATTTTGACAGATGACAAATTTGCTGAATATAAATAACCACTTCCATAATTTGAGCAATGCACTAGAGCTATGTGGAGGGATCCCTAAGAAATTTTGTGACATAGTATTTGATTAATATTAATATCTCAGGATTCTTCTGCAGCCCTTATGAAGTGAGCTCCACGCCCAGCCGTCTCCTGAGCTGCAGACAGGAATTGTTTCCTCTCCTGCAATGGGAATGCCCAGCTGAACACTGCTCAAAGAGATGTATGTTTTCTGAGCATTGTCTGAACCTTTTTCTCATTGACCATTAAGTGACCCAACCGTTCTCATTTTGAAAACAACAGAGAAACACATCTAAGCTGCTTGCTTTCATTTATAACTGTGCTGCTTTTTTCTGGTGACATGCAGACAGAGCTGACACTTTTGTTGTGACCTAGAGGTCTGAACTGATTGACAGCATAACAAGCATCCTCCCATCTTAATACCAGTACTGTATCTTCTTGTGGTGAGCTGCTACTGACAGGTCTCGAGAGCATAAAAGTGCTGATTCAGGCAGTCAGTGAACAGCCATTGAGAGCTACTGCTGGTGCACGGCTTGGGCAAAGGCCAGAAGGCAGCTAGGCTGAAGACACTGACAACCCTTCTGGAGGGGACTGAGACTGGCTCTGGATACATGAAACCATGGAAGGATGTGATCACAGAATCAGAAACATCCAGGTTGGAAAAGCCCCTCAGGATCACCAAGTCCAGCCTATAAACCTACTCTACAAGATTCACCTTAAACCATATCTCTAAGCACCACATCCAAATGACACTTAAACATATCCAAGGTGAGTGACTCTAGCACCTCCCAGGGCAGCTCATCCCTCCACCTGACCACTCTCTCTGTGAAAAACTTTTTTTCCTAATATCCAATCTAAACCTCCCCAGCCTCACCTTGAGACCATTCCCCTTTGTTCTGTCTCCAGTTACTTGTGAGAAGAGACAAGCTCCAGCCTCTCCACAGCAGCCCTTCAGGTAGTTGTAGACAGCAATGAGGTCCTATCCTTTACTAGAGTTACGTTCCCTTTCTCCTGATGCCAAAAGGACATCAAAACAATGCAGAAAAAGGTCTCCAAA
Organism: Tricholaema leucomelas; assembly: GCA_013400475.1. NCBI lineage: Eukaryota > Metazoa > Chordata > Aves > Piciformes > Lybiidae > Tricholaema lacrymosa > Tricholaema leucomelas. The sequence continues at coordinate 100,599 of WAAF01012998.1, forward strand.
GCAGCTCATAGCCTTTGTCTCTCACAGGTTACATTCTTGTACATGGTTGGGTGAATCTAGAGGAGGGCCATGAAAATCACAAAGGGACTGGAGCATCTCCTTTATGGGTACAGACTGAGAGAGTTAGGATTGTTCAATCTGGAGAAGAGAAGGCTTGAGTAGACCTTCGTGTGGTCTTTCAGTATTTCACAAGGACCTAGAGGAAAGATGAAGCTGGAGCTTTTATCAGAGAGCATAGTGACAGAAGAGATAACTTTCAAATTGAAGGAGGGTAGATTCAGATGGTATATTAGAAAGAAATCCTCCGCTGCAAGGGTGATAAAGCACTGGATCGGGCTGCCTAGAGAAGTTGTGGATGTCCCATCCCCAGAAACTGTTCAAGGCTGTGTTGAATGGGGCTTTGAGCAGCCTGATCTAGTGGAAGACAGTCTTCCCCATGGCAGAGGAGTTGGAACTAGGTGATCTTTAAGGTCCTTTCCAATCCAAACCATTATATGATCCAGGGAAACCACCAATGGGAAATAAAGTGGAAGAGAACTTGAACAATTCTTAATCAAGCAAAGTATTTGAAGGCAAAAAATGAGAGAAGAAAGACAGCAAAAGCTCTGTAAAAGCACCTGCCACGTGTGTACGCACTTGTGTGGGTAGGAAATAGATATACCCCAGTGCCAACCCAAAGGATTTGTGGGAGATGATCCAAATGAAACAAAGAATTGATATGGAAGCTCAGATTAATGAGATAAAGAAAACACTCCAGAAGTTTGAGCAAGGGTAACCCCCTTCTCTGGGGAATGGTATGACAAATTCAAGAACAGATCACACTACAATAAAATCGTCTGCAGGCTGGGTAGGAACACCACTGAGGTGGTCTTAAAATGAAGGAATTCTCCATAGAATAGGTGTGCTCCCACACTGAACAGTTCTTGGAAAACAATAACAATATCCAAAGATTAAATTCAAAACCACACACATCACAGAAAGAGAACAACATCTCTCTGCAGAGCCCTGCCGTGAGGAATATTCCTCGTGTGATTGTTTTCCATGTCCTGAGCTCTAGAGAACACTGTGAAAATCTACTCTTTCCCTGAGAAAATGAATGTCCATGTTACAAAACACAGATGATGTTCTCTTCACTACATCCCCAGACCTAACAAGTTCATCCCACAGGGAGGTGCCAGGATGGGCAGGAGGCTCTTTACTCAGTCTCCTGATAACAACCATGTCCCCAGGACTACAGAAAGCTGCTCCTCTGCAGAATTGTTTCTGAAAGACATTCCTTCACAGAATGCTGACAGAACCGTGCTGAATTCCTCCCTCCACTGATGCCAAGGGGAAAGCAGTACACCTGCACAGGTCACCTTGCTTGTTCTTCCCCAGATTATAGTCCCTTCTTCTAGAAACTTCCAGCATTTTCTCACAGTAGTGACACCAAACTATTGCTAAAGGAAATCCCTGAAATGCAAAGGTGACTCCTGATATCAATTCATTGACTAGACTGAGATAATACTTGGGTCACTTGTATTTGATATTAGCCACAGTGCATTTTCAACTCATTTGCTCATCTTGAATTTTGGCCTGACAGTTCACTCAGCCATCTCTTGCTCACATCTGACAACTCTTATGAGAACAGGTTAATAATTCAAGGGAAAAGTTGGGTCAGTCTTTCCTTTGAATAAGTGTAAGTAATGTTTAACAAGTCTTTGGCAGCTGTGGGAAATGCTTAGCTTTCCTAATAATTTTAAAGACTGAATATTATTTTTTTCAGGCATTCCTTTAGAGGAAGTCAATCCAAGACTGTTGTCCCTTGGTCATTTCGCCTGAAAGTGAGGTGATATTTTCAAAGCTATCAAAAGAAGTTTGAAAGGAAAAGCTTTTTATGACTCCTTTGATAACTGCATGTTTCATGATGATAGGAATGCAGCACTTTATTCAAGGACAAAAGGAGTAAATGCTCTCAAGAGGCTACCAAAAATGTGGAACGCCTTGCTTTTCCTCCAACAAGTTTGGCAATTCGAATGCTGCAGTTACTGCCATGATTTCCATGTGTATAAACATGTAGCTTTATGGGGAAGTCAGAGAAGAGCTACGTATCCCCTTCTTTCTTCTCTCCTTAGCTCTGCAACATAAAGGACCCAGCACTATGGCTCATTTGGTACCATGTTCTTGAACTACATTGCCGCCGCTGTAGTGGCATTTGTATAACACAAGCACAATTACTACCCACAAATGTATTCTTTTACCATATTTTCATACAGTATTAATACAAGCAGAGCTGTGTTGGCCCTCTCTCCTGTAATTTCGTGCTGAATTCATGGATTGGCTGCACAAGTAAAGCTAAAAAAAAAAAAAAAAGATGAGCAAACCTGCTCAGCACAAAACCTGACCATAACAAAAAAGAAATCAGTAGCAGTACACAGGGTACATCCCAGGGAGAAAAAAGAAAGTAACATGAAAAATCACCTGGTACACTTTGGCATCATTCAGTAGTCACTAAGGCTCTACCCTACACTCCTACCGGGCATAGTAGGGATAATGCTGTGGTGCTGATACATCTGAATGGAAAAAGGCCCTTGGTAAGTGCATTACCTTTTTGCAGGTCAGAGGATCCCAGGGTGTTAGAGGTTGGAAGGGACCTCCATAGGTCATTGAGTCCAACCTCCCTGCCAGAGCAGGACCATAGACTCTAGATGAGATTGCAGAGGAACGCATCCAGATGGGTCTTGAAAGTCTCCAGAGAAGGAGACTCCTCAACCTCTCTGGGCAGCCTGTTCCAGTGCTCTGTGACTCTTACAGTAAAGTAGTTCTTCCTCATGTTGAAGTGGAACTTTCTGTGCTCTTTGTGCATTTACTCAAAGCTTTGGCCATAATGAAATTGCACCAATGAAGAGAACAAGTGAAATGTTCCATGATGTATATTCTTGAACTACTTTTACTACCTATGTCTAACCTTTGTGGGAAGTAGTTCCACCTAAAGTTAGGAGATTTAAGCAGAGAGACAATCAGGCAATTCAATTTCTACAAATACATCTGAAAGATGTTTCAGTTTCCTTCCACAAGCAGTTTTAAAGATCATCATTGTCAAACTGCAGTCTGAAAGGATTCCTTTCCCTTCAGGCGATTCTCAAACCGTGTCAGTGGTTAGTATTACAACCTGTTGAAAACACCCAGGAGTAACGTCCAAATTTTTCTTTTTACTAATCTCCTCCAAAAAAAAAGTTACTCTTCAAGTGAATAATTAGACACTTAGATTTTAAAGCTCTGGGGAGCTCTGCATGTTATTTTTCTGCCTCTTGAAAATGAAAACTACAATCAAAGCACTTAAGTAACTTGAGAGCCAGAGTCTTCCTTGGATATAAAGTCTAAAACCTACTGCAGCTGAAGCCTGTTAATCTGCTTGCAAGTTCACATTAGCTTCTTACTGCTACTTTCAATAAGTGAAAGTCACAGTACAGGCTCCATAAAAATCAGATTTATGCAAGTTTAATAAGCCTCATTGCAAGTTATTTTTCAGATTTTCATGGTCTGGTTATCTTGGAAAGGATGTAGGAAGGGAAACAAAAAAAAAGTCTCAAACCCTGCATTCTTGCAGCAGCACAGAAAATAAAAGCCAAACAACAATTTCCTCTAGTGTGCTGTAGAGAGAAGTCAAGGTTTTGCTCAGTGAGGTGCTGTGAAAGCTTAACATGGTGGGAAACACTTCTTTGTTGTATAGAAGCTTGGCATTAGAAAGAGATAAGCTTTTAATTAAATTGGACTTCCTGAGAAGCTGCTAAAGACTATCTCACTGCTCTCCTGCCGACGGGGCCATCAATTGTGGCACTGACAGCAAGGGGGCCTGTGGCTCAGAGCCACGAGGCTTTTTCTGTTTCCCCAGTGTTCATTTCACAACCAAACTACGAACTCACTCACGTTGTACTTCAACCTGTCACACTATTCCTGAATGAGACCACAGCATTCACCTCACAAGTCAGCAGTGCTGTGCAGCTCAAGTCAGCACTCAGCGTGCAAGTCAGAGGAGCAGAATCAGACAACACACTTCTACATCATCAGCTTTTGACCTCATTCATTACTTAGTTAATGGAAAATGGGAATATGCAACTTAAGAGCATAGGAATTATAGTAGCTCTGCCTAGTGATTGCCACAGAAGAAGGATTGTGAGTCCTGGTGGATAACAAGCCGTCCATGGGACAACAATGTGCCCTTGTGGCCAAAAGGGCCCATGGGATCCTGGGGAGCATTAAGAAGGGTGTGGTCAGCAGATCAAGGGAGGTTATCCTCCCCCTCTACTCGGGCCCTGGTGAGGCCCTGTCTCGATTATTGCATTCATTTTTGGGCTCCCCAGTTCAAGAGGGACAGGGATCTGCTGGAGAGAGTCCAAGGAAGGACTATGACAATGATTAGGGGACTGGAGCACTGCCTGATGAGGAGAGGCTGAGAGACCTGGGCCTTTTTAGTCTGGAGAAGAGAGGGGATTTGATAAATGTTTATAAATATCTGAGGGCTGGGGGTCAGGAGGGGAGGCAGGCTCTGCTCACTCGCTCTCTGGGATAGGACAAGGAGCAATGGATGGAAGCTGCAGCACAGGAGGTTCCACCTCAACACAAGGGGCAACTTCTTAACTGTAAGGGTTCCAGAGCGCTGGAACAGGCTGCCCAGAAAGGTTGTGGAGTCTCCGCCTCCGGAGACTTTCAAGGCCTATCTTGGATGCGTTCCTGTGTGACCTGAGCTAGATTGTATGTCCTGCTGCAGCAGGGAGGTTGGACTTGATCTCACAGGATTGCCGGATATTAGAGGTTGGAAGGGACCCAAGGAGCCTGGACTGAATGTGCCTGGCTGTGTGGTCTTCCCAGCAAATATCAGGGTGATTGAAGTCACTCATGAGTATCAAAGAGTTAGCTCTAGAGGCTACCTCCAATTGTCTGTAGAAGGCCCCATCAATGTCTTCCTCCTGGTTTGGTGGTCTGTAGTAGACGCCCATAACAATTTCATCTCCTTTCCCACATCCCCTAATTCTTTCCCACAAGCTTTCAACCTGTTCTGCCTCCCACCTTGGTTAGAACTCAGCACACTTCAGTTGTTCTTGCACATAGAGAGCAACTCCCCACCTTGTCTTGCTGGTCTATCCTTCCTGAATAGTACACAGCCATCCATGATGGCATTCCAGTCATGGGAGCTGTCCACCATGTCTCAGTGATGGCAATAATATCATAGTTATTCAGCCTGATGCAGCTCTCCATCTCCTCCTGCTTATTCCCCATGCTCTGTGCATTGGTATATAAGCATTTTAGGGAGGGAGTTAATCCATTAATCTATTACTCTCTTTGGGTCCCTTCCAAACCCTAACATCCTGTGATCAAGGTTAGAGGGTAGAAAAGCTTCGTTTGCAGCAGTTCATCTTCCCAAGCAACATCCTGAGAAGCCTTGAGACTGGAAATCAATGACCAGTGTGGTACAAACCTAATCCTGTGAGGAAAGAGATACCAGCTACCCAAACAGAAAACAGCCCTATTGAACTGTTCAGATTGGACTGTGTGGCTCCCTTTGTGTTTCTAGCTGTTCTTTTGTTCTCTTTGAGTAAACATCCTGCAGCAGCTGAACATCTCAAGTTTATATGTATTACTTAAAATATTTTGTCAATATGCCTCCTTTATTGATATAAAAGTATAGAAAATTACATTAGCTGCAGCTAAGAAACATAATAATGCTCATCTAATGTGCAGTATAAGCTGTTTTTCTTCGCAAAGCCTACACACTTCCTTTGTTTCCCTTTGTTTGTTGGTTGCTGCTATTTGCTGCTTCTGGTTTTATTTTGGATTGAAATTTCTAGAGAGAACAGACATCGCTGTCTATGTTTGGTTTTACTCTAACAGAACCAGCAGTACAAATATATATATATATGTATATATGTAAATGTAAAGTGAGAGGATTTTTGTGCTTATTTTTTTTTTCTTTCTTCTAAGAGAAATCCTGGGTGTTTTAAATACTCAGCTCTAGTATTGGGCAGATTCAGAAACATATTATTTTCAAGGTGCAAAAAAGCCCCCACTCCCCAAAGGAGCCTATGGCTCCCCACTGTGTCACCTGAAAGTGGCTGCTTCCAACAGAGATTCCCAGCTGCCCTGGTGGAAGCTGCACAGGGAGAAATGTGCCTTATTCCCAGTCTGCTTTTTTTAGTGAGAAAAGCCTCAGGAGATGATGTCAATATTTTAGTTTTCTTTGGTGCACAGAAACCACTGATGGCTAAATGCCCTGGTAAGATCAAAGTATGCACAACTCATTATTGGTATTCCTGGATTTACCGCATGTTGTTTGCTCCACTTACGCCACCTTTTTCCATGACTGGTGTAGAAATGCCTCTGGTTTCAGCCACAATAAACAAACATTATGCTGGCCTCACGCAATTTTCTCCTTAGACAACCTTTGGAAGACACAACTGTTGTTCCCTGTGTTAGAAAAATTGATAACAGTGCAGTTCTGGAGCCCCCAACACAAAAAGGACATGGAACTGTTGGAGTCCAAGTTCAGAGGAGACCACAAAGACCCTTAGAGGGTTGGAGCAACTCTACTATGAGGACAGGCTATGAGAGTTGGGGCTCTGCAGCCTGGAGAAGAGAAGGCTTTGAGGAGACTTTGAAGGGGCCTTCCAATATTTGAATGGGGCCTACAGGAGGGCTGGGGAGGGACTATTGACAAGGTCTTGTAATGACAGGATGAGGAGTAATGGGTTTAAACTGGCAGAGGGGAGATTTAAACTGGATGTTAATAAGAAGTTCTTTCCAGTGAGGGTGGTGAAATATCAGCACAGAAGGCCCAGGAAGGTTGTGGCTGCTCCCTCCCTGGAGGTGTTCAAGGCCAGGCTGGGTGAGGCCTTGAACAACCTGTTCTAGTGGGAGATGTCCCTTCGTATGACAGGGGGTTGGAACTGGATGATTTTTGAGGTGCCTTCCAACCTAAACCATTCTATAATTCTATCATAGATTTTACTGGCTGACTCACTCTGAGCAATGACCACACATGCTGCCAGACATCCTTCGATAATAGGTGGTGGAAATCTCTTCTCACTCCTTTGACGTTAGAGGACTTGGTTCTCATAACATAAGTTCACTACCTAGAAAATGACAAGAAAAAATAGGCAGGTAAAATAAATGTTTCTAATGTTCTACAGGAAGGGGTAGAATTACACAGGGTAGGGCTGAGTTTTCAAAGTCCAGGTTAACGACTTAATCTCTTTGTTCCTTGTTACTAGAAGGTGGCTTAGAAAAGAAATATGGTAAAGAAAATACAAAAGACACTTGAAATAGAAGTAGTTGGATTCAGAGATAATAAATGTAACTTTATCATCAACCTTATAGCAAATATAAACACTGAACTTAGGACTGTAAAGAGGTTGTTGTGGTCAATTATACTGCTTGTCCACTAGGTGACTTGAGAGGCTCCTTTCTGCTGCTAAGGCTGAAGCTACAATAGAATCTACTTACAGAATTTCTTACGAAGAGACTGTGAATATTTACTCACAAAATAGGATCGGACATTACCCGAACACTTGAAGAGACTTCTGTCAGTGTCTTGAAAGTTGTTGCAGGTCAAGCAGAGTATAATGTGGCAGGGCAGAGCAGGCATAACAAAAGTGAAAGCCAAAGCAGGCATGTGGTGAAAGCCTATTTATTGTTTGCCCAAATGCAATGACCCCTTGGCCACAGAGATTCACCAATCAGAATGGCACCTTGCCAAACCTGACCAT
>WAAF01012998.1:108866-129317 GCA_013400475.1 Tricholaema leucomelas
GAATGGGCTGCCCAGGGAGGTGGTGGAGTCGCCGTCCCTGGAGCTGTTCAAGGCAGGATTGGACGTGGCACTTGGTGCCATGGTCTAGCCTTGAGCTCTGTGGTGAAGGGTTGGACTTGATGATCTGTGAGGTCTCTTCCAACCCTGATGATACTATGATACTGCGATTTCCCTTATTTGGGAGGAACAACTGCAGGCAAGTCTCAGAGCCCCAAAGTGGGCGTCTCCAAACCTTTTGTTTTCTCTCTGCACTCTGCTTAACCCCCCCACCAGAGGGAAGGGAACCATGCGATCATGCCTGAGCAAGCCAGATCATGTATCTTCCATGACAACGTGATATGGTGTTCTTACCTGAAGGCTTCACAGGTTGCAAGTGTTACATACAGGGAGACAGCAAACACCGCTTGAGCACACGCATCTCTCAGCAGTTTTTGCACCAATCAGACAGCATTTTCCTCACTTACAAACCCTACTGAATTCAAAACTGAGCAGTCAATTTAGAATACATCATAAGAACAATATAAGCTATAGAAAATACAATGATGTCACTTCACAGTTTCCAGGCAACTGCCACACATTATATGTTTGCAAGTTTTCTTAACAGCTTCATCATCTCCCAATGAGTGTATTATAATTACTTCCATCACTGCCTTGTACAACTACACTGAAAGGAAAGTCAAATGTAATTTTTACGGGAGCTATTTCTTTAGAGGTGGAAAGAATTTAATAGATCTAATCTCTCTTTTCTTAAGATCATATTCTATCAGTGGAGTAGGAGAGAACTGTTTTTGAAAAATGAAGTTTGAAATAGTTTGAAGTGCTCAGATTTGGGTATGAAATCAAGAGATTAGTAGTACAAAAGTATTCTTTTGGAAATATGGACTTTTTCTAAGGTTCCATCCATCTTTAAAAAAAAATAATATTACTGTGAGTTTCTGGAAAATACCAAGGAATACTTCAGCCCTCCACAGAGGTGTTCGATTTTCAAACAAAATTCAAAAGAGATTTTCAAAAGAGATAGACATTCAATTTGCAGCACAGAAGCACTCAGAATTCTGAGAGTCAGAAAGAGGAATTGATTTTAAGCACCTGGTTTGGGATCCTGCTAGCCCAATCTTTGTACGATGACAAGGAATCTAGGTAGGCTCTGCTGGTAATGACGAAGTTGCCAACAGTTTCTTACAACACAGAGCACATTCAATCACAGAATCACAGAAACATCCAGATTGGAAAAGATCCCCAGGATCACCAAGTCCAACCTATAACCTTACTTGACAAAATCCACCCTAAACCATATCACTAAGCACCACATTCAAATGACCCTTAAACACATGCAGGCTGAGTGACTCCATCATCTCACTGGGCAGCTCATCTCAGTGCCTGACCACTCTCTCTGAAAAACTTTCCTAATGTCTAATCTAAACCTACCCAGGTTCAGCTTTAACACAGCTATCATTTTGTTTAAACATATAATGCTAAAAAGAAAAGCACCTTTTTATTGTACTCTCATTAAGCAAACACCAGTTCTCTTATCAAGCAATAACTTGGCATTGCTACCTTTCTATTAGTTTCAAACAAGGAAGGTTTAAGACACACCTTTATTTCTTTTATCTGGAAGAGAAACTATCTGTTTGCTTCTGACAAAATTATTCAGAAGCACAAGAAATGTGCATTCATTTCAGATTATTTTTTTTCTAGTGGGAGTTCATGAATGCTCTCATACTGAAACTCTATCCCCCTTACAGACATTTCTCAGTGCATCCCTTAACTAGAGTTTAACAAACACACACCTTCATGCTCATCTTAAAATTTATAATATAGAAATTAATGAAATGAAAATGCAAAGCTGAGCCAGCCAGTGGTGATTTTCTTTCCAGGACAACAAGAACAACCTAAGCGAGTATTTGCCTTTGAATAAAGTGATTTGATTTCATCTTACTCATGTCTACGGCACATTGCTATCATTTTTCATAGCCTCTACATCACAGCCATTTTTCTATTACAACAATATAAAGTGGTTTCTAAATGTATTTAAGGCTTTAACTTCTACTGTATTCTTCTAGGTTTCCAAACATAGTTTTATTTCACAGTACATTACTTTCTATTACACACTTTTGTACTTTATCATTAATACCCTTTCATTATTTCAATAAACAAAACTAAATGTAGTGTTGGCTGTTTGGCTCCATGCTTCGGTAATCTCACTGTGCATCAGACAGCTGTAGGACAATCAAATAAATGACTGCAACACACCATTGTTTTAATTATATTTATTGATTCAAGGGCATTTCAATCCTTCTGTGTGTTTTTTTTTCCTTGAACAGTAATATATTTATGCCTATAATTTGATTAATGTATTGCCATCTTTATTGTGCAATACCCAAATTCTGCAGCTGATTAAAGTAATGTGTTTCTTGTACAAATTAGCAAAATTATGCATGCCAAACACATCACATTTTCCATTTAACAGAAGAAGTTGCTTGCCAGGAAATCTTTTTATCATTAGCTCTTCTCAAGTGTAATATAGCTGTTAATGAAAGCGCAGGACACTTCAAAGAAGCAACACTGCAAAACGCGTCTGAGCATCCTCCACGAGCATTGTGTGGTCATATACTGAGCCCTTCAAATGTGTGGCGTACATTACATTACACTACACCGGTCAGTGGAGTTTATATTTCCTTTAATTTTGACTGAATAAGTCATCTCTCAACATGATTTGAAATAAGGACTTTTGATTTACAGTGTATTAAAAATACATGCATGCTCAGCGGCAGCTCCTATTTCCTTCTCCTGGTCTAAGTTCAGCTCCTAAGAGTAACTTCTCACCAACATGAGCAGAAGATGAGAGAAAAATGATCTTGCCACTAGGGCAGCTCATTTGAAGGGCTTGAGAACATTTGCTCTGCCCTCAATGAACCAAACATGCCATATTGCCAAGTACATACATAATCCTTTTCTGCTTTGCAAGTGAATTCTGCACTTTTGTGGTCGCAAATCTAATTCACTGCCTTCTACAGATGGCTACTTGTCTGCCATTACCACGTCTCACCCACTTCTTGGAAAGGCAAGAAGCAAATGATTGGTTTTTGCCTTGACCATGAGAAAAACAACCACCATTACAGAGGTCACATAGAATGGGTGATGAGGTCCCTGGGGTAATCATTTTATTCAAGGCTTCACCTAACATCCAAATTTCCAGGCTGTTGATGACACTTCGTAGTTTTCAAAGCAACCTTTTGGCAGTCTTGAGTCACCTCTGGTAGGATACTGATGGAAATTTCAAGATGTACATCTCTTAAACCACTTAGTGCTGCATACAAATCAGTGGATTCCCAATTTTGTTGGGCAATGATGCATCCACAACTGGCTGCTGAACATGATTCTTGTTCCCATCAGCCAAACTGCCCACACCTGAGATGTTTGCTGATCAACATTACAATCCATGGCTATTGTGGAGGGGTAATTAATGCAAGATATTTTCCCCAAAATAATATTGTTTATAAATTTTCAATATCCAGGAGTCTCACCTCCCCTGACCACTAATTTTAGTAATAATCAGTTCTTCTGCAACATCCATGGAAGCCTACAGGATGTCCAAGAGATCAGGCCCAGGCAGCATGGGTAGGTCCTGCCGGACCAACCTGATTTCCTTTTATGATCAGGTTACCTGCCTGGTGAATGCAGGGCAGGCTGTGCATGTAGTCTACCTGGACGGCAGCCAAGACTTTGACACTGTCTGCCACAACAAGCTCCTGGCAAAGCTGGCAGCTCATGGCTTGGACAGATTCACTCTGAAATGGGTCAAGAACTGGCTGGAAGGCCGAGCCCAGAGAGTGGTGGTGAATGGTGTCACATCCAGTTGGTAGCCAGTCACTAATGGTGTCCCCCAGGCATCAGCACTGGGCCTGGTCCTCTTCAATATCTTTGCAGATGACACCAAGCTAGGAACAGGTGTTGATCTGTTGAAGGGTAGGAGAGCACTGTAGAGGGACCTTGCTAGGCTGGATGAGCGGGCAGAGGCCAATGGGATGAGATTCAACAAGGCCAAGTGCAGGCTTCTACACTTTGGCCACAACAACCCCAAGTAGCTCTGCAGGAACAGTGTGGCCAGTAGGACAAGGGAGGTTACTCTTCCCCTGTCCTCAACACTGGTCAGGCCACATCTTGAGTACTTGTGAGAGTCTAAAGCCTCTGGCATCTCATTCATCAACGAAGATAAAGATTGCCTTTGTTAGTTTCAGGGACTCAGACTCTGGTGCTTGGCCTAAAGCTCAGAGATGCAAATCAACAGACAACACCTTCGAAACTCCTGCACTTCAGCCTGCCTGGAATGCCCAGGAGGCCTATGGCTTATCTCAGCTACCCCCAAGGGAAAAGGCCTGTGTGAGAATCAATGTGTATTCAGGGTGTGGACAGGTACAGCCAGGGAGGGGGCGGAGGTCCTCTCCCCGTGGCACCAGACCCCTGCGAATGTACGAGAATACACAGGAAGATTTCCTGGGGAGCTGCAGCTGGACATGGGCAGAAAAATGTATAAAAGGCAGGAGGGAATGCCTGCCAAAGGGTGGCACCTCCAGTGGACCACCAGTGGCACCCTCACCAGACCACCAGTGGGACTAGCAGCAGACCACCAGTGGCACCTCTGCCAGACCACCAAGGGCAGACTTCCACCGGACTACCAGAGCTGCATCACCACCAGAAGCCACAGAATATCATCCCTAGGCCACGCACCCATCTCTCTCTCTTCTCCCCCCCCAACCTGCAACTGAGGGTAATGTGATCCATCGTTTTCTTTATCCCTCTCTCTCTTTCCCCCTTCCCCCTCTCTCCCTCTGTTTTGTCCAAACCTATCCTTTAATAAGTAGTTTCGTGGTGATATATGGTCTCGTTTGCACCTTAATTTCACAACACGGAAATCCATAAGAACAGGTCTTGCTCCCCGGGACAGAGATACTGTTAATCCCTGTCCTCCAGACCTTGACAGTACTGTATCCAGTTTTGGGCTCCTCAATTCAAGAGAGATGTTGAGGTACTGAAACATGTCCAGAGAAGGGCAATGAAGCTGGTGAGAGACCCGGAACACAAGTCCTATGAGGAGAGGCTGAGGGAGCTGGAGGTGTTTAGCCTGGAGAAGAGGAGGCTCAGGGGTGACCTTGAAGCTGTCTATGACTTCTTGAAGGGAGGTTGTAGCCAGGTGGGGTTGGTCTCTTCTCCCAGGCAACCAGGAATAGAACAAGGGGACACAGTCTCAGATTGTGCCAGGGGAGGTATAGGCTGGATGTTAGGAGGGAGTTCTTCACAAAGAGAGTGATTTGCCATTGGAATGGGCTGCCCAGGGAGGTGGTGGAGTCACTGTCCCTGGAGGTGTTCAAAAAAAGACTGGATGAGGCACTTAGTGCCATGGTCTAGTTGATTAGACAGGGCTGGCTGATAGGTTGGACTAGATGATTTTGGAGGTTTCCTCCAACCTGGTTGATTCTATGAAACATTATGCAAAGAAATAACTAGATCTAGAAAAAAAATAGCAGAAATATATAACATTAATGGAACTGGAAGAAAAGGTTCCTGCAGTTAATATACCGCTTGTGGTTAATTATACCACTTGTCCACTAGATGGACTCAAGAAGCTCCTTTTTGCTTATGGCTGAAGGCAATTGCCAAATTATAAGAAAACTTAATTATTTACTCACAAAAATTATCTCCTGATTCACAAGGCCAGCTGCATCTTCAGACAATACCCAAATATTTTCAGGGAATTCTGCTACTGTCTCATCAGCCGCTGAGGCTTCTGATTCTTTGCAAGCTTCACAGGGTGCTGGGAAAAGTAGGCAGACAGTCTCTGACCTGGTCCTGGATGCTCAGGATGATCTGTGTATCTCCAGGACATCCCATCTTGGCAGGAGACTTTCAGGTGTAGGCAGGGTGTCTTGTGATGTGCAGTCTCAACAGAATGTCACACTGGCTATGCAGGCCAATCACATGGAGTCATTTAAAGCCTGTTCCTGGTAAACTCAAGGCAGGCAGTTTCCAGGCAGTTCAGTATGCAATAAGGCAGTGAGGCAGTATACCACCAGGAGCAGAGAGTGATAGCAGCAAGCAACAGCAGGCAAGCAAGTACAAATACAACAGCAGAGCACAATGTGTTACTTGCTCGTCTCTTATTTTCAATACAACCCGAGATAAATGGGGCTTTGGACACAAATTAGCCAATCAGAATGGCAGTTAAGTGAGCTTGACCATATTAGGTGAAGCCACAGCCTTGCTTTACCCAAATTTGGGAAAGCCATAGGCCTTGCACAAGGCAGGCATAAGCCGAACAAATGCACCTTGTTCACCACAGGATGTACACAGGAGCAAAACAAGTCTGGACAAGCCACAGTCCTTAGACTTAGTGGCTCCAGGTCCTTTGTCTTTTTTCCTATGTTTGTCACTTCCCATAGCAGGAGGAGGGAAAGCAGAAGAACATGTCTGGGCAAGTCAGGACATGTATAAGCCTGTTTTGGCCTACCACAATGATAGCTTACACCAAAGTGTCATATATATATATGCCATATACATATATTTCACATATATGACATCTATGATATATATATGACATGTGTGTGTATACATACACATATATATGTATGTATGAGCATGATCAGAGGGCTGGAGCTGCTCTCCTATGAAGACAGACTGTTAGGGCTGTCAAGTCTGGAGAGGAGAAGACTCTGAGAAGATCTTATTGTGGCCTTCCAGTATCTGAAGGGGGCTACAAGAAAACTGGTGAGGGACTTTTTAGGATGTCAGATAGTGATAGGACTTGGGGGAATGGAGCAAAACCAGAAGTGGGTAGATTCAGATTGGATGTTAGGAAGAAGTTCTTCAGCATAAGGATGGTGAGACCCTGGAACAGGTTGTCAGGGAGGTGGTGGAAGCATCATCCTTGGAGGTTACTAAGGCCAGCCTGGATGTGGTTCTAATCAACCTGCTCTAGTGTGAGGCATCCCTGCCCATGTCAAGGGGGTTGATATTAAGTTATTCTTGGGCTTCCTTTCAGCCCTGGCTACTCTATGATGTCTCTCCATGCCACCAAAGGTGTATACAAAATCACGCCTCTGTAGTTAACTCAAAATTGGTACCTTACAGACTTCTTGTTGTGGACGTTATGGACAAATTCAGAAATGCACCCCCCCCACATCTATAGTTTGTTTGTATTTGGCTGCAAAGCTCCAAGAAGAGCAGTATGGATCAGCATTGCTGCAGAGGGAATACTTGGAAGCATTTTCTCTCAAGATTGTCTAAGAATATTTTACTCTTATTTAGAAGCTCCTCCACAAGTTTCTCAGCTGTTGCCATTGTGCCTCACAGAAGTGGTTGTGGCTGGAGGGCACTTGGCTGATTCTACTGGTATAACTCAAAAGGAGCTCAAAGAGCATGCTAGATTTCATAACACATTTTTTCACTAGGCATTGCTCAGAGACATAGAAATATCTGAAGTGGGGGTTTTGCTTCTTTGGTTTTTTTTCTTTACCTTTTTTTTTTTTAATTATAAAATATTTCTGATAATTCCTCTATAAATCTGGCCTGAAATTAGACAATATTTTGTGAGTGGTAGATGCAAAGATTTTTAAAGAGGACACTAGATATTTTTAGCAGACAAACATGAAAGACATTTTCACTGGCTGATACTGTAGCGCAGAAGGAACAAACAGAAAAGGACAATAGGGTTGCAGAGAGCAGATTGCTCACAGCCGAGCGAAAAAGCATCCATTATGTGATGCACTTAAGGAAACAGCTCAAAGGTGGCTTTGAACATGTAGCTCAATCTGAAAAACAGGGTTAGATATTGTACATTAATCAGAAGAAAAACAGAAGTTGCTCTACCTTGTCAGCTCATAATGTATTCATTTGTTGTTGAAGAGAGACCTGTAGCAGCCAGGTACTTCTGGAGAGTGCAAAGAATGAAACGGTGGCAGCTTAAATCTAACACAGAACATACAGTCATTCTTTTTAACCAGTTTCTCCCTGTGTAAGTCATGGTGCCCATATCTCACACACCTCGTACTCAGTAACACAGAGAGCAGGATTTTGGGAAAGGTATGTTGAAGCTTTTAGAATATCATTTGTATCATTAAGAGTTAGCAGCTACACTTCACATGTCTGTACTCTCACCTATATTATTAACCAGCTCTTATGCTAATATGACAGTAGCAATGGAAACGGTTAGAAATTATGGGTTGTTTCATAGAGTCATAGAATGGTTTAGGTTGGAAGGGACCTCAAGGATCACCCAGCTCCAACCCCCCGCCATAGGCAGGGACACCTCCCACTAGAGCAGGCTGCTCAAGGCCTCATCCAGCCTGGCCTTAAACGCCTCCAGGGAGGAAGCATCCACAACCTCCCTGGGCAACCTGTTCCAGTGTCTTACCACCCTCACTGTAAAGAACTTCCTCCTAACATCCAGTCTAAATCTCCCCTCCTCCAGCTTAAACCCATTCCCCCTCATCCTGACATTACCAGACCTTGTAAATAGTCCCTCCCCAGCCTTCCTGTAGGCTCCTTTCAGATACTGGAAAGCCACTCTAAGGTCTCCTCGAAGCCTTCTCTTCTCCAGGATGAAGAGCCCCAACTCTCTCAGCCAGATGTAATAGAATTGTTTTTCAACCACAGTGAACAAACCAAACATCGGAAGAATGTCCTTTCATAAGATGTGAGTGGAAAGGGAAATTGAGGCTTAATACTATGGCTGTAAAAAGAGCACTAGAGTCTCGTCACTGAGAATCAAGATCTGTTTACAAACAAGATTAACAGTCATAAGGTGGAGGGAGAAAATGCAATCTGAAGAAAGCATTAACTGAGAACAGCAATTTTCTATAAGGCTGCAGCTTTTCTGTAAGTGGGGCTGCATTTTTTATGTAAGAAGTGATATATAAGGAACTCTGCTGAGCAAGGCAGGGGTTAAAATGAACTCTGCCATCAGTAAATGCTTCTGCCTTAGCCTTTACTACCAGACACACGAGTACTAGAGCAAGTAAGGACTGACAGTTGTTGCAGGGTGTTGTGCTTGTGTAACAGGAGTGTCTCCCAAATAACACTTTCATTGGCATATAAAAAGAAAATACAATGCAGTTCTTAGCCACAGTGTGTGGTTCTGACTGTCACAAGGAGTGAACCTGGCACTTACAACTACATAGTTTCCAAAATCATTGCAGTCCATTCTTACAGGCTGTAAGGTTTGATAGGTTTAGAAAGTTGCAGTGAATCTGAACTTGAATCTGAACCGTAGAAAGTGAATAGGCTTGGCTAGGTGAGTCAGATCAAATCACAGCATGGTAACTGCAGCATTTTCCTCATTCCCAAAGTGTAATTCTTTAAGCAGCTCCCTCTTGTGATGACATAATAAAAGGTCAGGGATGGGACAATTACAATACAAAGCCTGGGGAGAGCTTTCAGGAAAAGTATAGATGTTACTTTGAAAAATAATTGCTTCAAAATCTGTTTTGTAGCACTTAAATGATGAGTCTGTATCTGAGACATCATTGCTTCAAGTCCTGCCAGCCTGAAACAACAGCTGCTGAACTCGATGGGAATTAATGATGATAGGTTGGACTCAATGATCTCAGAGGTCTTCTCCAAGCTGGTTAATTCTGTGATTCTGTGAACTTTGAGGGGGAAGCTCTGTTTCCCAAAGTTGATTCAAGACAAAACTTAATATATATGATTTCCAGATTTGACTCTCAGAAGACCTCTTTGAAAAATATTCCCTACCTGCTCTTTGAGCCAGATGATACTGATCTGGGTGCACAAAGCAGTAGTTGAGCAATTAGTGAATGTAGTTACCCCAGTGATGGGCAAGATTTGGTGAATTATATGAGAGGAGAAAAGGCACAAAAGCAGTCTCTATGTCTAAGGTCATTACATCGCCACTATCCCTCAGAAGTTTTATAGAGCCACATGAAAAGGAAATAATACCTACTAATGATACTTAATTGGCTACCCAGTACATACATCAAGTGCCTTTTCCCATTTTCTAGCTAAATTTCACTGGATGTTTTCATGGTTGAATGGTTTTGTGTTTGTGTGTGTCCCGTGTCTGTGTGTTCCCACCCCCTCACCTTTAAGTCATAACACTTAATAGCCAAATTAATTTTTCAAGTGAAACTGAAAACACCAAATCAAATAAACTTACCAGTGAGGACAGCTGTTGATTAGTTTCTCCCGTTAGTTTCTTCCATTGTCTTCTTAATAGATCATGCACTACTATTATATGTGAGAAAAGAATAATGTAATAGCAACACTCCAGAAAACATTCTTTATTTCACTACCAAACAGCAAGAAATAGTAAAACACACAGCTATGCATTTTCACCTATATTCGGAGGCACGTAGCTGTACCAGCAGCAAGTTTGTCATTGTGACTTGTAAGCTTTTGAAGTTCTGTGTGTGATTCATATACAAATAATTCAAGGACAAACAACTGAGTCTTACAGCAGCATTCTTTCACATTTGTTTTAGAAGGCAATAATTCATACTTATTCAAATGTTTCCTGGCTGTATCTCTAAAACTCTTCCAGGTAAGTGCCACATGCATCCCTCACAGTGACATTTCCTCCTATCTTTGTAGAGCATGCTGCAGATGTGGTGGGTTGCTGCTGGCCACCACACCACCACTACCTTCTCCCCAGTGGGACAGGAGAGAGTACAAGAAGGGCAAAAAACCCCAAGAAACTGGGAGGTCAAGAGACAGTTTAATAAGTGAAGGAAATGGAAAGGAATGATGCAAAAGCAATCAGTTACCACCTCTCACAAGCAGGCTGATATCCAGCCAAGTCCTGAGCACCAACAGCTCCTCCCAGTTGTACTGCTGAGCACAATGCCATCTGGTAAGGAATATCCCTTAGATCAAGTCAGGATAGCTGTCCTGGCGATGTTCCATCCCCGTTTGTTGCCCAACCTATCCTAGACACTATAGGGGTCAGAAGGCCACATTCCTCATGCTGTGCAAGCACTATCCAGCAGCAGCCAAGACACTTGTGTGTCACCAGCCATGTCTTACAAGAACACAAATCACAGCACTGTGCAGGCTGCTGTGCAGAAAGTAAGCATCACTCCAGTCAGACCCAGCACAGCAATGCATCTGACAACATGGGCTATTACATTTCTTTTCCCTGAAACAATTACACCTACTTTATGTTGTATTTTAAATACTGCAATGTATTCTGAAAGGCTTCCCCCCACCCCGCCCCCAGGCTCACTATAAAACTTAAAAAAATATTAATTGTATTTATACATCAACACAGCATGAAAAAAACTCTTAAAAAGTTATGAGCCAATGCTCGATTGCTGACTACAGGTTTCACATTGCACTCTATAGAGCAATTGATGGATTTCTTCCACTCAGTCCAGATTAAAAAAAGGCAACAGTCACCTAAACCCAACAACTTCCCTGAGCATTTACTTCCAGTAGGAAAAAAATACTAGACCAAAACAAAGGTAGCAGCAGCAGCAGCAGATTTTTGTGTTGGCATATAGAATGTTAAAACACTTCCCACCTTTGAACCAGCTGAAGCCAGTACACTTTGGTTTTAATTAGACATGCTATAGAATTCTGCATCTGGTAGTGCTAAATAATCTTTATCATAACCTACTCCTGACTGTAAGCTGAATACAAATGTGTTCCCTGCTAGGCACCGAAACAGCACGGAGTTGTCATAATACTTCCCCAAGGAGATACACAAGGTCCTTTTTCTAAGGATAGACGGAGAACGACAAATATTCATAGAATGGTTTAGGTTGGAAGGGACCTCAAGGATCATCCAGCTCCAACCCCCTGCCACAGGCAGGGACACCTCTCACTAGAACAGGTCACTCAAGCCCTCATCCAACCTGGCCTTGAACACCTCCAGGGAGGGAGCAGCCACAACCTCCATGGGCAACCTGTGCCAGTGTCTCACCACCCTCACTGGAAAGAAGTTGCTAACATCCAGTTTCAATCTCCCCTCTGCCAGTTTAAACCCATTACTCCTCATCCTGTCATTACATGACTTTGTCAGCAGTCGCTCCCCAGCCTTTCTGTAGCCCCCTTCAGGTACTGGAAGGCCACTCTCCAAGGTCTCTTTGAAGCCTTCTCTTCTCCAAGGTGCAGAGCCCCAAGTCTCATAACCTTTCCTCATAGCAGAGCTACTCCAGCATTTTGTGGCTGCCTCCTCTGGACTTCACCTAACAGTTGCATATTCTTCTTGTGTTGGGGCCTCCAGAATTTCACACAGTACTCCAGGTGGGATCTCAGAAGAGCAGAGTAAAGGGGCAGAATCCCCTCCCTTGCCCTGCTGCTCTTGCTGCAGCCCAGCACAGGGTCGCCATGTGGGCTGCACCCACACTGCCAGCTTGTGCTGAGCTTTTTATGCACCCAGACCCCCAGGTCCTTCTCCTCAGGGATGCTCTCACCCATTTACCATCCAGCCTAGAGTTGTGCTTGGGATTGTGCCAAGCCAGGTGTAGGACCTTACACTTGGTCTTCTTGAATTTCATGAGGTTGACCTAGCCCCACCCCTCCAGCCTGTCCAGATCCTTCTGAATGGATACCTGTCCTCTAGCACATCAAATTCCCAAAACAGCAATATGCACCCTGAGGTGGTGGCTGCCTGAAAGGCCCCTTTATGCCTAGCCCATGGTATCTGAGCTCTCAGAGTTTGGTTCCTTGACTAGTACAGAGTGATTGTGCCAGTTGCTTCTGACTTGTGTAGAATGGGAACAGTCTGACTGATCCATAGAGTCCTGTCAATTCTCAGAGCATCTTTGCTTTTGATAGAAGAAATACTGCCAATAATTTTCATCTACATTTCATTTATTGGGTCATCTAGATGTCTATAGTTTGGAATACAGATGGTGTTTACCACCTCTTCTTTTTATTAGAAATGCATCCTATCTGAACAGACTGAGTTTACTTACCCAGTGTGAAGGGCAGGTGCCAGATAGAGGAATGTCACATCTAGGGACCATTGGGTTTATACAGGAACATTTAAATTAGGGTGGTAAGGCACTGGAACGGGTTGCCCAGGGAGGTTGTGGATGCTTCCTCCCTGGAGGTGTTTAAGGTCAGGCTGGATGAGGCCTTGGGCGAGCTGCTCTAGTGGGAGGTGTCCCTGCCTGTGGCAGGGGGTTGGAGCTGGATGATCCTTGAGGTCCCTTCCAACCTAAACCATTCTATGATTCTATGATTCTATGATTGAAGAGCTTGGCAAACATAGACAGCATCTACCTACTATACTCAACCAGTTTAAACCTTCAGCAGTAGTAGTATCCAGCATTTCCATCATGTCCTGTCTCTAGTATAAAGGAAGGGAAATGATAAGTGTAGGCTAATGTGGTACCCCAGCCTGCTCTTCGTATTTCTTCTCCTTTTTTTCCCCTTTTGAATGAGATAGCTTTGTTCTGACTGATTCTTTTGGAGATTCTAGCATTTCTGCACCTCTTTTTATACAAGAGTGAATTCAGCTTGACAATAAAACAGACACAGAAAAGAAAAGGTCGAATCGCAAGGCGTACAGATTTAATTTAGATTTTAATTTAGATAAGATACTGATTATTTTCTCAGACATGGGGCTCCATGATCCTCAATCTGGAGCAAAATGCGAGAACACTCATGGAAGCCCTAAACAAACAAATTTCACAGATTGCCAGAGAGGTCTGACAAACTTCTCAGTGCTGTTATTCTCTCTTTCACGGCAACGTTGTTAAAAACAACCCTGCTGACTAGGAAATGTGCTATGAAGGAACAGAAGGATCTCTGCTCTGCCACTCAAAAAAGGTGCCCTTCAGGCACTCCTGATTACAGAGGTTATAGTGAAGAAGCCACATAGTTTCTTAGTAACATGACAATATAAAATACTCATTAAGAAAGAAAAATAACACCCATCATATGAAAACATGGGATTCTCATATCTTGCACCTCCTCAACAGTGTACAATCATTTTTGTTTGGAGCATGCTGCCAGTTAGTTAACCTCTCAGGAGAGTTTACAGATTCTATCATTAATTCTCACAGTTACAGCCCATTTTGTTGTGAGAGAGAAAATGACTCTACTTTTGCATCACAAAGGAATACTCAAAGTTTTACAAGCTCCTGGAGCCTCTGGAAGAGCTAGTCCCCAATGTGTAGCTAATGGAGAAGTGAACAGATGAGGTCTTCTCCTTCCCAGCTACACCAGTGGCCTTTGAGCACCTTTGTAAGGAGCTATTCATCTGCAGAGTCACAGAACCAGTGTAAAGCAAAGACTGCAATACAGATACAGGCATGCCACGTCCTTTCCCTCAGTACAATAAGGAACAGAGTCATGTTAATGCATAAAAAGCTCAAGCATTGTGCTGCTAATTTTGACATCTTTTCCCTGTCCTAGCTGCTCCAAGTTCTAGTAAGTTCTTTATGTTCTCAGAAGGTTGGTTATGATTTCCATAACCTTCAGCTGCATATCAGTTACCCAATACCTTAACAGCACCTTGTTCCCTTTTGCACCCTCCGTGGCTTGATCTGGCACTGAACTGAAATCCTCCACCTGCCCTGGAGCCCAACAGTCCATTTGAATCACTCTCCTCTTGAAAAGGTTTAAAGAAACTGATGGAATAACTGGAAACGAGTACACGCTGCTCTTAAGAGCACCACAAAGAAACCCCTCTGAAAAAAACAGATGACAGAAACAATGAGAACAGAAATCACCTCTTAGGTTCCACAATGTGCCAAAGAAAGAGGGAAGCAAGAAAAGACAGACAACAACATAGCACTTGCCCATAGCTCTGACTACTCGAGAAGTCCATAACAATGTTCTAGACTGCACCAAGGCTGTGTCCTTTGTACTTCCAGAGAGGCTTTGCTGCCTTTTCAGCTACTGCCTCAGGTAAGACATAAAACCAAAATCCACTTCCAACAGCTGAGCAAGACAAATGCTTTTATAAATTGCATGCAACAACATTCACTGTTTGCCTGAGAATGATTCTGTATTTCCAGACTAACTCACCACATACAGGCTTTTTAAAATTGTTATTATTTTTGTACATGTGACTGCAAACAGGGGATTTCTGTGTCGGCATCACTGCACCAATCGTAGGTGAATAAATGTTGTCACTGAACGGCTGACACAGAACATGTTGCTGGTTGTTTTTTAAGATCGGATTTGCCTTCATCAATAACTGCAGTGCAGTAATTACATTTAGAAAGCCAAAACACATCACAAGGAATTAACAAGATTCACAAACTCATTCTAATAATCTCAGCCTCAGTATGCAGCATCCTCCATGAAGCCACTTGGAAAACAGGAGACAGCAAAAACACAGAGCACACTGATTCTGAGTTCAGTTGTGATGGTTTGGGTGTCCCCTGCCCCCCCCCGCTTTAAAAATCACCCAGACTAGACTCAGCCAGCTCTGGAAATTTGAATGAAGCTTATATTTACAGCTGGCACCATTTACAAGCAGATATTTACAGTATATACAGTTATAGACACAAATATACAAGGTAAAAAGGTAATACAGAAACACAATTCCCCTCCCAGAAACCTGAGTCCCCAGGAGGGGCTCTCAACCACCCCCTCACCTTCCCCCTACCCCTCTCAACCTTACCCCAGTCCCAAGGAAGAATGGAGGTTCAGCCAGAGGGATTAAGAAGCAAAGGTGAATCAGCCAAAGCAAATGTAGGGTGAGGTTAGAAAGCAAGATGGAGTTCAGCCAGCAGCCTCATCTCCCCAGCAGGCAAAGAGCCTAGAGCACAGCCCAGAGCAAAGTGCCCAAGCAAAATGACTTTATCTTTTGTTTTGCTTTTCCTTTCTACACATCTCAGCAAGACTGCGAGGGAAGTAGACCTCACCATTGTTTTCATTTCTCAGCCTATGATCTAGTTCTTCTCACCAAAACATTCTAGCTAGGCTCAAACTAGCACATCAGTACAGACGCAAACATTGGTATAAGACAAAACTGACTAAAAGGAGTTTGGATTTGTGATTTGGAGTGACTGAACATCTTGCTGTTGGTGCAATCACAAGAGCGGGATTGGCATCAGCACGGCCTTAGGGAGAGGCAAAATCTTTTACCAAGGTACTGGGTAGAGGCGAAAAAGATGGAATTCTAGGATAAATGTTTCATGTGTCTGAAGTAGAAGCCATAAAATAAATGCAAGGCTGAGAACAAAACTAAGTCAATTATGTGAAATGAGTAAATCAAAGCGTGCTGCTGCATCTTGACATCTCATACATTTATTTGTTATTTTTGGCAAGCAGGGTACAAGTACTGTGGCTTAGACATTTTAAATTAACATCTGAACTCATTTATATTTATTAATCTCAAATGCTTCCACTTTTAATTGTTTTTTTTTGAATAAGTTATCGTTTTAAACTTTATGGCATTTTCTGTGGAATATTAATATAGCTATCATTTAGGAGTGGTAATAAAGCTATAGAAGGTTCTGAAGGTGCAAGCACTCAGCCGTTTAGCTGCATGATAGTAACTACTTGATTTTTTTGAAAGTCAATACTGGAATATACAGACCAGGTTTAGTATAATTTTTCCTGACATGAAAAAAAAGAAAACCAGTGGGGGGGGTGTGCTAGTTTGAGCCTAGCTGGGATGTTTTGGTGAGAAGAACTAGACGATAGGCTGAAAAATGAAAACAATGGTGAGGTCTACTTCCCTCACAGTCTTGCTGGGATGTGTAAAGAAGAAAGGCAAAACAAAGATTAGGGCACTTGCTTCTTCTCCTCGCTGGGGAGCTTTGCCTGCTGGGGAGAAGCTGAGGCTGCTGGCTGGACTCCATCTTGCTTTCTAACCTCACCCTCCTTTTGCTTGGCTGCTTCACCTTGGTTTTTTTTTTAATCCCCCTGGCCGAACCTCCATTCTTCCTTAGGACTGGGGTAAGGTTGAGAGGGGTAGGGGGAAGGTGAGGGGTGGTTGAGAGCCCCTCCTGGGGACTCAGGTTTCTGGGAGGGGAATTGTGTTTGTATTACCTTTTTTCCCTTGTCTATTTCTGTATATATCTGTATATACTGTAAATATCTGCTTGTAAATTGTGCCAGCTGTAAATATAAGCTTCATTCAAATTTCCAGAGCCGACTGAGTCTAGTCTGGGTGATTTCTAAATGTGTGGGGGGGCAGGGAACACCCAAACCATCACAGGGGGAAGAAAGAAATTATCTTTTATGATTGAACTCAGTAACATGCAAACAGATAGGCGTCAGCTGAAATGACAGCTCTTTACGCAGTATCTGAGGCACTTGGTGTTTAGCTCTGTTTAGCTCCTGATAGCTGACATTTCAAGTTAAGCAGTCAATAGCTAGGATTTCCCTCCACTCTGTGGGGAAATACCCTTTCACATTTACACAAACAGGAAGCCTTCTGTATGCCAATCAAAATGCACAGCTTCACTGGTGTGAGCAGCGGCTTCTGTGTGCATGGGGTTAGACTCTGGCTCTCTTTTGTCCTTTTCCAAATACATAGAAAGTGCCATAAACGATTCTAAAAATTGATTACTTTTAAATTTAGCCTTGGTAAATCATAGGATCATAGGATGCTAGGAGGTGGAAGGGACCCAAACAGATCATCAAGTCCAAGCCCCCTGCCGGAGCAGGACAATCCTATCTAACACAAATCACAGAGGAACACATCCAGACAGGCCTTGAAAGCCTCCAGAGAAGGAGACTCCACGACCTCTCTGGGGAGCCTGTTCCAGTGCTCTGTAACCTTTTGTCCCAGGTTGAGGCTATAGGGTTAAAAAAATTTTCTTGGGACTAGAAGATTGTTATTCAATCCCATAATTCTGCTATCTTGTTATAGTTATAAGCTCACAACAAGGTCAGTTTGTTCTCCTTTCCTCCTCCTCCTCCTGCCCTGTGTGTGTGGCGGGAGCCACTTTATCAAGAACAACATGTAAGCAGTAGGCCTCCAGAGGCTTGTTTGGGCTTTTTTGGATGGTAGAGGCATTGGGGGTGGGAAGGATTGGAGCACTGGGGAGTATTAGATTTAGTTTTGGCGATGGGAAAAACTTCAAGGGGGTTTGCCATGGTAATTGCTTTGTAATGTCTATCGCTGTATTCTCTCTCTCTAAATACAATTCTGTATTTTCTCTCCAATTTGATTTGAGAGTTTAATTTCTGTTATCTCTCTTAAAAGAGCCACGACACCCTTCCAGTAAAGAAGTTCCCCCTTGTGTCGAGGCAGAACCTCTTCTGCTGCAACTTACACCCATTGCTCCTTGTCCTATCACAGGGAGCAAATGAAAAGAGCCTGTCATTCCCCCCCTGCCACCATGTTCTGAAGCACTGTATTTAAGATAGGTGAATAAAGAACTGATCAAGGTTATGAGTTTGATTCTTCTTTTTTCTTTCTAGGAATGATTTGGCTACTGGAATGGGCTGCCCGGGGAGGTGGTGGAGTCGCCATCCCTGGAGCTGTTCAAGGCAGGATTGGACGTGGCACTTGGTGCCATGGTCTAGCCTTGAGCTCTGTGGTGAAGGGTTGGACTTGATGATCTGTGAGGTCTCTTCCAACCAACTGTGATAAGCATATACATAGTCGCATGCTAAAATAAATCATAAGGAACAGCCTTGCCAATGCTTGCTTGAATTTGGGCTTATGCTACTTGCAAACTAACACAGAATACACAGAAAAAATATATAGCAGCTGTAATATTAACATTAAGTATATAGTTAAACCTATATAGCAGTTAAAATTGGTGTTTTATATTAGGATTTGAGGAGGGAGAAGAAAATACACATAAATTTTAAGCTACAAGTACTTATGTATTGAAATACCACATACATGCATTGAAGTAAGAGTAGAAGAAAGTTTTTGCTCCCTTACATTTGTCTTTCATGGTACTGTATATCTTACTTTTGGAGGATTCTTGGATTGACAGCTATAGATGAGGGATTCTAAGTATACGTGGCATAAATTCTTTGAAAAACTCTTATCTTGAAAACATGAACCTAAATCTATAATGCTAGGTAAAACTCCCACTCTCATTTTATCTGCTATAGTAATCACATCACTTCATAAAGGACTGAAGCCATGTGAAGGGAATACTGGTATAAACACCTACTGTGGTGCTGTGGAGAAGATTGTTCATTGCAAGGTCAACATGGTGTTATTTTGTGCTTTTTTGCTTTCTGTTGAGGCCAGAGGGAACTGAAGTACCTCAAGGAGTGAAAGATCAAGTGCTGTGAGCAAATTCTCAGTTAACCTGAGATATGAAGTTGAGATCCTGTCTGTTTCTGCACAGATATGAATTTTCCTTCAGTTTACAGCATCTGAATTTCATGCTTCACACAGTGGCTACTGCTGAGAGAGGCTGAACCATGATATTTGAATCAGTTTAGAAATTGCCCCAACAGTGGACAGCAGTGTAGAGTTGGCCTGCCAGTTTGAGACCACCTCTTGTGTGCTAGTTTGAAGCTAGCTAGAATGTTTTGGTGAGAAGAACTAGATTACAGGCTGTGAAAGGGAAACAATGGTGATGTCTGCTTCACTCATAGGGTTGCTGAGACATATAAGAGCAAGAATCCAAACATAGATAAGGTAGTTGGGAGTTGCTCTCCATCTGGGCTTTGAGCTGCATTTCTCTAACCTAACCCGATTAATCCACTTGCTTCCTAACCCCCTGGCCAGCCCTCCATTCTTCCTTGGGCACAAGGCAACACCTGGGGTAAGGTAGAGGGGTGGGAGAGGGTGGAAGGGTGGTTGGGAGCTCCTCCTGGGGACTCAGGTTTCTGGGAGGGCTGTTGTGTTTCTGTATTACCTTTTACCTTGTATATTTACAGTATATACAGCTACATGCAGAAATATCTGCTTGTATATTGTGCTAGCTGTAAATATAAGCTTCATTCAGCTTCCAGAGCCAGCTGAGTCTAGTCTGGGTGATTCACAAAGTAGGGGGGGGGAGAGGTGGGGGGTAACACCCAAACCATCACATCTTCCTTCAGGTGATTTGGAACCATAGAAACAATTCCCACTGAGAGGAGTAAAACAGAGCAAGACAGAGATATGTAGAACAGATGACCTGCAAAAATAATTCTTGGGTGGTATAAGAATTAATCAATGGTGGGTCTCAGAGCTGAACTGAAAATGTAGTTCTGCCTCCAACATACAGCATCCTGCACTTGGCTTGCACAAGTGGCATCTAAACAAGACCAAAACTGGAGGAAATTTAGCCATCTAAAAGGAGAGTGGGGAAAAGTAGTACCACAAGATCAAGCTACAGCTGCAATCACAACACTGCAATAAGATTTCCCCAAAACCCAGCCTTAGAGATTCCTTTCAGGGAGACTCTTTAATATCTTCATAGATGATCTGGATGAGGGCATCGAGTCAGTCATCAGCAAGTTTGCAGATGACACCAAGCTGGGGGCAGATGTGGCTGGGATGGAGGGCAGAAGGGCTCTGCAGCAGGACCTTGACCGCCTGGACAGATGGGCAGAGTCCAAGGGGATGGC
>WAAF01012998.1:129417-140772 GCA_013400475.1 Tricholaema leucomelas
TACCTGAGGGGTGGTTGTGGCCAGGGGGAGGTTGCTCTCTTCTCTCAGGCGGCCAGCACCAGAACAAGAGGACACAGCCTCAGGCTGCGCCAGGGGAAGTTTAGGCTTGAGGTGAGGAGAAAGTTCTTCACAGAGAGAGTCATTGGCTACTGGAATGGGCTGCCCAGGGAGGTGGTGGAGTCGCTGCCCCTGGAGCTGTTCAAGGCAGGATTGGACGTGGCACTTGGTGCCATGGTCTAGCCTTGAGCTCTGTGGTGAAGGGTTGGACTTGATGATCTGTGATGTCTCTTCCAACCTTGGTGATACTGCGATACTGTGATACTTTGGATCTCCATTGTACCATAGAAACAATGCTCCAGAAACTGAATTTAATAATAATAATTTTTAAAATATGTCTGATGATATCCCTGATTCTTAAACATAGACCAAGGTAATTATTAGAGAATCACAGAATGGTAGAGGTTGTAACAGATCTCCAGAAGTTCTTCCCAGAGAGAGTGATTTGCCATTAGAATGGGCTGCCCAGGGAGGTGGAGTCACCATCCCTGGAGGTGTTCAGGAAAAGACTGGATGAGGCACTTAGTGCCATGGTCTGGTTGACTGGATAGGGCTGGGTGATAGGTTGGACTGGATGATGTGGGAGGTCTCTTCCAACCTGGTTGATTCTATTCTACAGTCATCCAGTCCAATCCCTGTAGCTGAATAGCCTGCACAATATTAAAAGGAAAGAAGCAAGGTTCATCCTCTCAGCCAACAGAGCCTCAGTGAATTGGCATGCACAAAAAAACTTCAGCTTAATAACCTAACTCTCCAAGCGATTCCTGTTTCAGACCCAAAATGAAACCAAGAGAAAGAAATACTTCTGAAAAATTAGCTCAGGCATTCTCCATTCAATGTGATGGAGTTACACAGCTCATTTGCAGGCATTGCAAACTCCCAGGAAGTCAGGGCACACAGATGAGGTTGGGAATGACACTCATGATGAGTGCCCTTCTTTGAGATACTCCTTAGGAATTTTCCCCCTCTTTTTGATAAAATTATTCAATACTATTATATACAGAAAGGAAAAGCAAAACAAACAAACCTACCTCCAAAAACACAAACCAAACAATAAAATAAAGAAAACCTCCCAGTCTTTGTCTTTGGGAAATACTACTCTGAGTTAACAAATCTTAGTTCTTCTTTCTAAGTTTAGGATTTAAATGGCATATATGTTCAGAAAAGGTGACTGAAAGAACAAAAGTGAAAGATCAGCAATCCTGTTCACTTTGCACTGCTCTTAGCTGAAGAAAGTTATTATCACCCTGGCAATATGTGAGATTAGTGTTAGGAAACATTTTAGGGTTGTAACCTCAATTCAGCTAGACCAAAGATGTTTGGTTTTTTTTGGTTGTGTTTGGGGTTTTTTTTTTGTTTATTTAGTTTTTTTTTTTAAAGCAAAGAGTGTGTTCTCAAAGAATTTGTGGAAACAAGTTCATCCTATAAACCAAAACCAGATCTTCCCATTCCCATTAGAGGTAACACACATCACACTTCTAGCAGGTTTTAACTTTCTTTTGTAAGTAAATATCTCCTGCCTATGGGTTTATATAAAGCAATGTTTGCTCATAAAGGGTAGGTGTTTACCTTATCCTACTTATGCAGTAAAGTAGAAAAAATAATGCCCTGAAGTTGTCTCTGAAGCTCCTTGTGATGTCTAGCCTGGGGTTTTGCAATCTGTTCTTGTGTTTAATATTTCAGTAAATATCACTTTGTTTCACCTAAAGCAAGACAAATTCCAGCCTCCACTGCAATTGATGGTTGCCAGGGGGTGCGTACAAAACATCAGGTGTGAGAGAGTGCTAAATCATGAGCCCATGGAATTAATGTCAACATCTAACTTCCCAGCAGCTGGAAAATGCTGCAATAAGGCTCTGTGCAGAGTCTCCTCTCTTAAAGGTTCAGTCTGGTAATGGGACAATATGCTACTGAAGTACTTCCAGATCAAGTATGTAGAGCTATAACTGTGTCATCTTCACCATTAGTCCCCTCCATTTCACACCCAATGCTTCTTGATGCATTTCTGCAGCACACAACCCCCTTCTGACCATCAACACATCTCTGAGAGGCAGAACAACTAGAAAAGTGCTGTCATAAATATTACCCTGATTTAACACCACCAAGAGCTGTGACAAACTCTAAGAGCTTTATTGATTTCAATGCTAATCTACACAAGCACAGGGTCTAACATATTGACTTCTGTGGTGACCAAGTATTTCTAATTTCTCCCAGGAGCACTCTAATTTCTAGGACCTG
Source organism: Tricholaema leucomelas (assembly GCA_013400475.1). NCBI lineage: Eukaryota > Metazoa > Chordata > Aves > Piciformes > Lybiidae > Tricholaema lacrymosa > Tricholaema leucomelas. The sequence goes on from WAAF01012998.1 coordinate 131,713, forward strand.
TTCTGTTGGAACTGATCTTCTTAATTCTGATCAATGTCCTGTGATATTTTTAGTTCCCAACTCGCTCCTTCAATATCTCCTACCATATGCATGTGAATGATAACTGCAGGCTGATTTCTAGGAAGAGTCACATCTATCTCTCTGATACATGCTTTCTAAAACCAGTTCCAACAAGTGAAATTTGATCAATGTGTGTTTATGAAAGCTACACTCTATAACTGAGACAACCTCTTAAACACAAGACAAAATCCTTGTATTTTCAATCTAAGTGTGTTAAATATTTCTGAGGCTCTCTGGCATTCAAAGCAGATCAGCTATGACATTTGCTTTAATTTTACTAAGTCTATTGCCAAACAGAGATTTCTGATCAGGTTTGTGTCAGACATGGTCCAAATCTCAAAGACAGAACTTGGAACCTGCATTTTCCTCCAGAGAAACTTTTAATTGACCTCTCACTCCTTAATAATTTTATAATTATCATTTATATAGAAATACAGTTAACAGGACAGACTCAGCCTATTTCCAGAGACTTCATTAATTTTCAAATTACTTTTTTCCATAGTCTCTACACAGTCTGAGATCTTCAAATCTGGCTCTTCCCACACTAAGTTGTTCAAAGTCAGTCAAAAGCTTTCTTTCTCACATGGAATTAACTCCCAGCAAACCAGGAAGTTCTTCTGCTCTGTTATGGGTCAGAGAGGATGTACCATAAACACGGAGGCAAGAGCCTGCTGTTTGTCCAATTGATGCTTTAGCAGGCTGATCAAAATGCAGAAGCAATAATTAGTAGTCCAGTTACAACACTACCAACATCTCTCTCCCTAACTGGTAAGGAAATGCCTTATAATCGACAATGGAAATTGTTATATGAGAAACAATTCCAATAGCTACCACTTTTGCTTGCTGTCAAGCTCACCCTCCAGAAGCCCCAAGGTTGACACCATCAGCCTTCCTTTTTTCAGAAGGATATGGGTAGGAGGATTAAAGCAAACCAGCACCATCCTGAGGTCTTCTCCAGGTGCATTCAGTGTTGTGGTGGGTCCTTGCTCCTTGCTTGCAGGTTTGAGCAGGCTTAGCTGCGTGTGTTTCCTCCTTTCAGTGTCCAGGCTTGGTCTGCAACCTGTACCAGCATCTTTACAGCATCTGGACACCCACTAGGTTGCTCCTGCCTGAAGAGAGTACTGTAGAAATTGGTACTCATATGCAGCACTGCTCGAAACAAACACCTGGAGGAGAGGACATGGTTATGTACCATGTAAAACTCTACCTTGGTGTCATCCAAAGCCTGTGGCTTTTTGCTAGCAATTGCACCGGTTGTTTTTTGAATGATTGTGTTCACTACCAAAGTCTCCTTTTTTCACTTCTTTTGGCCACATGTCCAGTGTCTTTTTTCAAACCAGTTGTGCTGTATCTGCTCTGTATTCCTTTCACCTCTACCAGTCAGAATACCATCTTGAATCCCATTCTCTACCTAGGTCTTCATAGGCTATTTAAAACATTTAAACCAAGTAACCAGAGAGCTAGGAAATGATAGCTTCCTTTTCCATGCCAAAGCAGAAGTGGGCAGAGGTGGGAAGACATGCTCATTCAGAGACATAATATGAGTGAGCTGATGGGGACCTGTGTGGACTGGATGAGGGACAGCAGAGTTATTTATTCCTCTGCCAGGTTTAGCTCTCTTCTCTTCCACCACACTGCAAGTGTGCATGTTGTTTACCCTGGGATGAATAAATTACCCAACTCACAGTATATTACAATTGAAAAGGGAGTACCTAATTGCTGGAAAGCAGATGGCCTTACCCTTTGGAGTATGCCTGACAAGAACAACAAAAATTACTGGCCTGCAGCCATATTCCCACAGGCTGCGATCTTGTCAGATTCCATCAGCCAGGGAACTTCAGACACAATGACTGGTCAGCAACGGCATTTTTCAAGGCCAGAAAAAGCCCATGTCAAAACACCACCCTTTATTTTTCGTATCTGCATACCATGAAAGGAAAGAAAAATTTGCTCCCTGCCAATCTCTCTTGTTCATCATATCAATTTATCCAACTGTGCTGATTGTCACCATGTGGTGGTTTGGGTATCCCCCGCCCCCCACACTTTAGAAATCACCCAGACTAGACTCAGCCAGCTCTGGAAATTTGAATGAAGCTTATATTTACAGCTGGCACAATTTACAAGCAGATATTTACAGTATACACAGTTATAGACAGAAATATACAAGGTAAAAAGGTAATACAGAAACACAACTCCCCTCTCAGAAATCTGAGTCCCAGGATGGGCTCTCAACCACCCCTTCACCTTCCCCCTCTCAACCTTACCCCAGTCCCAAGGAAGAATGGAGGCTCGGCCAGGGGGATTAAGAAGCAAGGTGAATCAGCCAAAAGCAAAAGGAGGGTGAGGTTAGAAAGCAAGATGGAGTTCAGCCAGCAGCCCCAGCTCCCCAGCAGGTGAAGTGCTGAGAGCAAAAGCCCAGAGTGAAGTGCCAGTGACCTAATCTATGTTTTGCTTTTAATTCTAATACATCTCAGCAAGACTGTGAGGGAAGTAGACATCACCATTGTTTTCATCTCACAGTCTGTGATCTAGTCCTTCTCACCAAGACATTCTAGCTAGGCTCAAACTAGCACACACCATGACTGCAACCTTCCTTCTTCCCTTTTTGTAGCAAATAATTATATTTTTATTGCTAAGCAATTCATTGGCAAGATAAGAAACTATGAGAACCTATTAGAGAGAAACTGGGCTCAAGCTAAAGTGTGAAAACATGCAAACACTTTTAGTAGGTTTCTCAGAGCTATACTGATATATTAACTTCTTTGAAACCCAACCTCTCTAAACAAAATAGCTTTAGAATATGCTAGTCTTTTTATAGTTGCATTAAATCTTGGCAATGACATTGTATAGTACATCAAATAGCCAAATACTACAGAGGTGAATGATGGCAAATCAAATAATTGAATTTGTAATGGGGAACATAAATGGCTCAAAGTTATAACCACAAAAAAAACCCTGTCGAAACAGAAAGAGCTGACACAACCTTTTTACAAGAATTTCACTTCAGAAAACAAGATGCTATCAGCATAGGAACACCTTGGATAGGAGGGAGTCAGCAAAATAGCTTTGAACCAAGCAGAGCTGTTTCAAAACACTTGGTAATTTATACAACATCTGACATAGGGAAGATTTTCTAACTGCTAAGCGCCTACAGAAAGAGCATTGCAGTTGTAGTTAACATGTATGGACCAAATTCAAAATGAAGCCTATTTCATGGTACAGGTTACTACTTCACAGCATAACAAATGTTCCCATGGAATACACAGCTTACAGCTGACCCTCCTGGCTACTTTGCATACACACCTGCACATCCTGCAGGAGAGTCTAAACTCGTGGGAAAAGCTACATATGCTTCAGATGAGCTCGTGGCAGAGTTGTGCTCTCCAGAAGGAGAAGCAAGCACATCTGTAGGCAGTCATTTTTTTTCTTTTTGCATTAAGCCTTAAAACTGAGTCCTGTGTTTAAGAGCTTCATGCTCTGCATCACAAGATCCTGACATATACGCAACTCCTTTCTCTTCCCTGTTCTGCATACTTCCACGAAGTCCCTACCTTTGGTGAAAACGTCCCTTTCCTTCACACATTACGGGACCTGCCAGCACAGATGAAGGCTCTGTTATCCAGCAGGCCTTTTCCCCTCCTGTCTGTGGCACAGATAATTCAGCAATACCATCAGTTTGGTATATCAGTTCAGCGTTAGTGGTCCATGAGCTTTCTCCTAGGGCCTCGGGTATGATTAAAGGCAAGGAAGAGGGGAGAGACAGAGATCCTTGCCAGCACTCTTCAAGGGAAGGGCTTGTTAATGCTTCTGACTCCTTGAAATTAATCTGACAGGAAGAACTGGAAATAGCCCAGACAGATCTATCCCTGTACAGTCTCAGGAAGCACAGGAACACACCAGAGCCTTCACTGTCAGACACAGTTTATTTAAACAGGACCACTTGTGTGAAGCAACACTCCTTCGAACTAATCATCCTGCTCAAGTGAAATATTCCCCTTCTGGGGGAAAAAAAAAAAAAAATCTAGATTAATAACAGTGGCAAAATGAAGCCTAAAATGCTTCCAGAAGGTATAGCATCTCCAAAATAATTTCTGTGACATTTCAGCTCTAATTACAATGTCTCCAGAGAGGTGTTCAGAGTTTCTCCCAAGTCATGGAGAGGGGCATGGAGGTGACAGCTCTTCTGGTTTCAATCCACCCTCAGCACTGAAACCTCTCCCTGGCTGTCATGAGCCCCTTCTCCAGCATCCAGCACATCCCCTATCCCGTCCCAGGTTCTTTTGATGCCCATGGTCAGCAGAAACCTGCCCCAACACAGCAATAATTAGAAGCATTTTGTACTTGTGACATGGGACAACCTTGTGCAGACTGATGATGTGCAAGACAAAGACAGGAAAACAAATGAAAATGAGGGAGAAAATAAAAAAGTTTTCTGGTTCAGCATCTGCTTCCCCACAGAACGTTGTGTTATTTACTCTGTATTATTTTCCTGAGGTCTAATCACATACTACAGTCAACAGTGGTGTCCCTCAGGCATCAATGCTGTGCCCGATCCTGCTCGGTAGCTTTATTGATGATCTGGACAAGGGGATTTAGTCCATCAGTAAGTTTGCAGGTGTTGATCTGTTGGAGGGTAGGCAAGCCCTGCAGAGGGACCTAGACAGGCTGGATGCGTGGGTAGAGGCCAATGGGATGAGATTCAACAAGGCTAAATGCAGGGTTCTACAGTTTGGCCACAACCACCCTAAGCAGCTCTGCAGATTAGGGACAAAGTGGCTGGAGAGCAGCCAGGCAGAAAGTGACCTGAGGGTACTGGTGGATAGTAGCTGAACATGAGCCAGTAGTGTGCCCAGGAAAGCCAATGGCATCCTAACCTGTATCAGTAACAGTGTGGCCAGCAGGGCAATGGAAGTTATTCTTCCCTTGTATTCAGCCACATCTTGAGTACTGCATCCAGTTTTGGGCTCCTCAATTCAAAAGAGATGTTGAGGTACTGGAATGTATTCAGAGAAGGGCACCAAGGGTGGTGAAGTGGCTGGAGCACAATCCTGTGAGGAGAGGCTGAGGGAGCTGGGGGTGCTTAGCCTGGAGAAGAAAAGGCTCAGGGGAGACCTCATTGCTCTCTACAACTACCTGAAAGGAGTGTGTAGTCAGGTGGGGGTTGGTCTCTTCTGCCAGGCAGCCAGTAACAGAACAAGGGGACACAGCCTCAAGTTGTGCCGGGGGAAGTATAGGCTGGATATTAGGAGGAATTTCTTCCCAGAGAGAGTGATTTGCCATTGGAATGGGCTGCCCAGGAAGGTGGTGGAGTCACTGTCCCTGGAGAGTTCAAGAAAAGACTGGATGAGGCACTTAATGCCATGGTCTAGTTGACTGGATCGGGCTAGGTGATCTTGCAGGTCTCTTCCAACCCAGTTGATTCTATGATATAGAAGAAAGTTATGTAGCAAATCAGCAAGGTGAATTAAATGCTGCACTGTGGTAAGCATTCTATCCCTACATATTTGGCAATAAATAGGCAAAATCTACTATTTAACACTTTTAAAGTGTCCTTGATGATCAGAACAATACAATTCATGTGTTAGTATGATCCTTCTAATTATATTTAATAGTTTTTTTCCCTCTTCCTATTTAAAACATGTTAGTACATACAGAGAGTGAAGAGAGTTACACATTTCTAGAGCAATCTTTCTTTTTATTGTTCTCTGAAGCCAGTTCACCTACATAACTTTGCTTGAATCCAACTAAGAGGAAGTTCTCTAGTTCTAGCATTAGCTGGACCTCTAAGTAACATTAGATTCTAGCATAGCTTCCTGATATGTCAGGAGTGATGACATTAATGGGCCATGATGTCCTTCAAATTCATTTCAGAAATATTTTTAATAGCACTGAGGCAATTCTGCTGAACCTTGACTAATAAAATATTTCATTATTTCAGGATGTTACTGGTATTTTATTAGCTATCCAAGTCAATAACTGCAGCTTTAAAAACTTTGATCAGGAGCTCTTTCGCCTGGTATTATTTTTTTTCATGTCCACTCAGCATAATGAGTGCTCTTTAAAGAGTACAGGACTAGTCAGAGTCTTTTTTAAGCACTAGAGCTTGAATTCCTGCAAGTGCTACACACACATTTTAAAGCATCTTTCAAGGGCTCAGTCAGCAGCTCAAGCAATACAAAATTCATCTTCCTTTCTTTCATGAATGTATTTCCTTGGGCTTCCTTTCACAGAATCAACCAGGTTGGAAAAGACCTCTAAGATCATCCAGTCCAACCTATCACCTAACCCTTCTAATTAACTAAACCATGGCACTAAGTGCCTCATCCAGCATTCTCTTAAACACCTCCAAGGATGGTGACTCCACCACATCCCTGGGCAGCCCATTCCAATGCCACTCACTCTCTCTGGGAAGAGCTTCTTCCTGACATCCAGCCTGAGCCTGCCCTGCCACAGCTTGAGGCCATGTCCTATCATTCTGTCACTGGGTGCCTGGGAGAAGAGACTAACCCTGCCCTGGCTACAGCCTCCCTTCAGGTAGTTGTGGACAGCAATGAAGTCCCCTCAAACCTCCTCTTCTCCAGGCTGAACACTCTCAGCTCCCTCAGCTGCTCCTCATAGGGATGTCACCAGCCTTGGTGCCCTTCTCTGGACATGTTCAAGCACCTCATCTTGCACACTGGAAGCAGTGCCAGATCCCCCCTCTACACAGTGGAATTGGGCAAGCTATGCTCTTCCAATGGTGAAGCCTTACCAGACCAAATACAAACATCAAGACAGCAGTCACATCTTTATGGAAAAAGTGATGAACTTCTGAGTGAGAATCAAGCATTAACTGCTGGATATGGGTTTTTTAATTATTATTATTTTAATCAAGGTGCATGACATGGGTTCTAGCTTAATTAAAAAGACTCCAGATACTAAAAATTAAGGTAGCAATTTGATGTGGATGTACAATCCTATTTCTAATTTTAAAGTCAACCATTTAATACTGAAGAACCACCAATGGCATTTACATACAATAGTATAAAGGCAGGGTAAAGTCTAGAAAGGAAAACTCAAGGCATAGATTTATCTTCTCTGTGTTTTTTATACAGGGAAGAGCCATCATAGCCTCACCCACAAGGAGATAACACTGCACTCAAACACATCTAGCAATGTGAACACATCTGGCATCACCTTGTTTCAGGTTTGTGTTTTACCTCATCATAAATGCTGGCAGAGGCTCCTAATAAGCTGTTTATGCTGAGCACAATACAAATTATTTGGGAGGAAAATGATAGTCTGCAAATTCCAGCTAGGTTTCAGACAAATAGCATTCCAGAAAATCATGTTTTACTTTGAGTAATGATCAGTTATGTTTGTTAATATCATGGTTGCAAATCACCACAGCCTTTCAATCATTCACATCTCTATAATAGCTACTGCAGATTAAAAAGTTCCTTTTTGAGATCTCTGAATTGCAAGATGGTAAATATTATATATGTGTATTTATAAATACTCATTCAAGAGCACTGTATTTAAAAAGCAATGCATCCACTCCAGAGAAATATCTAATCTGGTCAGGGAATTCATAAAGTAGCTTAAGTTGGAAAGAACCTTAAAGATCAACTAGTTCCAACCCCTCCTGGCATGGGCAGGGACACCTTCCTTTAGCCCAGGTTGCTCAAGGCCTCAGCCATCTTGGCTTTAACCTCCAGGTATGTAGTTTTCATTACCTTCTGGGCAACATGTTCCAGTGTCTCACCACCCTCACTGTAAACTCATTCAATAGTCTATTGATTTCCTCCGAGTATTCAGGTTAACAAAATTTGGTTTTGTGATAAACTTGACATAAAGAAATCAAATCACACTAAGAGGTGAATTTTAAGAAAAAAAGGTCTAGAAAATTAAACAATCTTTAGACTTTTGTGGATTTGAGTAGGATTCTACTTGGGAAGCTTGATAGCACCATAGTGCTTCTACAGGAAGCAAAAGACAGTCTCCACCTGGCTTTTGACATATTAACTCTTCTGCCTGAACCTGCACATTTCCCAGCTAATCATTCTGCTGCTTCTAACACCTCTTGCTGACCTTTCCAGATCACCTTGCACATAAAGTGATTTTGAGATAAGGGAGGGGGTGGAAAGGAGATGGAAGGGTGTCTGGGAGCCCCTTCTGGGCACTCTGGCTTCTGGGAGGGGTCTTGCATTTCTGTATTACTTTTAACTGGTATATAGTTGCAAATATCGGTAATATATTGTGTATATATGCTTGTAAATTGTGCTAACCTGTAAAAACATAAAGCTTCACTCCTTAACTTCCAGCCAGCTGAGTTTGATCTGGGTGGATCCTTATTGAGGGGGTGAGGGAGGGGGTAACACCCCTAACCACCAAAGGATTTAAATCTGTGCAAGGTGAGCAGTTGGCAAAGATCTGCTCTTGGTTAAATCCTCTTGGAATAGGTCATTGAGAGGGTCATTTTGCTAATGTGAATCACAGCTGTACTCTATGGTGCTCCTCAATCAACATAACGTTCCACACTTCTGTATCTCTGTCAGTACAAGATTTGTAGAGAAATGGTGTCATGAATCTACATCTAACAGACTTGCAGTTACAGCAGGGAGAGGTGTTCTTCTAATGCTGAAATATTATCATCTTCCCAGCTTTCTAGGCATAGGGAAACTCCATTCACTAGTAAATTCACTATCTTCTAGCATGAGATGTACAGCTGCTCCACACATACGATTGTTTGAGAACAAGAAGCTGAAGAATGACGCACACAACCATGCCTACTGAGGTAAGTGTCATGGAGGGCCCATAAGCCCAAAATAGGCTTATACATGTTTACTTATCAAATGGACACAAAGGGCCTGGTGCCATAAAGTCTGGCCTGCCCAGGGCCCAGGTTGTGCAACACAGTTGTGTAAGCCCACACGCCTAGCTTATGGCCTACTGGGTGCAAGGCCTGTGCTCTTCCTATCTTTAGGGAAGTCAGGCCAGAGGACCCTGCCTAATATGGTA
>WAAF01012998.1:140994-167576 GCA_013400475.1 Tricholaema leucomelas
TGTGAGTAAATGCTTAAATGCCTCTTTGTAATTCTCTACTGCCTTCTGCCATAGAGCAGAAAGAGCTTGAGCCCAGCTACTGGGCAAGTGGCATATTTGACCACGGGAATAGTCTCCTCCAGTTCAATTAATGTTTATATATTTTGCTGGTTATATTAGATGTAGATTATACCCATAGAATGTTTCCATAACCGTGTAAGAACCAAAACATTATTAAAATCAGTGGTCAGGGGTGGAGAGAGTTCTGAATAGCAACATTAATAAACAATATTAACTTCAAAAAATATCATCTCGCATCAATTAATTTCCCCTCTGCAACAGTAAGTCTAAGCATAAGCCTCTGCAGTTAATTGGACTTGCCCAGGACACAGAAAGATGTACTTCCAAGACTCCAATCCAGCAAATTGAGTCAATCAACATATTCTTGCAGAAGCCCATTGGATGCTCAATGGAAGTGATGTAAGCATCCGAGGTTGAAGCAGCAGAACACTTAACGTATTGTTCCATAGATGTTGGTGACAACAAAGTAGTAATGGATATTTGAGTTTAGAATCATATTGGAAAGGCAGATTTCTCAAAATGGAAGCACAAGAAGCCATGTTACTAAGGTTTTTCCAGCAGAAACAAAGAAGAAAGATTTCTCCATTGTAAGTTTCAGCAGTGAGCCATGCAAATGAAAAGTTCAGCGAAATATTTCCAAGTCAAGGTCATACATTTCTTTCAGAGGACAAAGCAGGATGCTGAAATGCTGTGAGTCAGTTGACCACTGAGTGTAAAGGATTTAATAGCTGAACTCTGCTTCAGTGTCACACCTTTCAAAAGGCTATTAACCTTGTTTCACCACAATTGTATTTCATGGCCAATGCTAGCCATGCCATTTAGCAACTCCGATTGTAACATACGGACTGACAATGATACAGCATTTTTAAGCATATGCTAACAGCAGAGACATTTGTTGAATAGAGAAATTAGGTCATTTGAAGGAGATTATCTAAACTTATACATTGAAATAACTGATGCTGACAGTTGTGTAAAACAGGCAAAGAGTTACCTAAATCCATCTGCAGATTATGTTAAACTATCAGCCTGTGTTTTTATTTTTCCTGAAGCTTGTTGAGCACTCGGGGTCCCCATCTCCTTAGAAAATGTCTTCACATTTTCATGCTTAATTTCCACTACTATCTTTGGAATAAAAAAGACTGGATGCTGTCTCTGTATATTATCAAACGAAGGACAGGTAAGTAAGGTATATTACATTGTTACACATATAACTCACCTACTACTTTAATGGTTTGATATTCCTAATCCATATATAAACTAAACAAAGAGGTCAAAACCTGTAGAGCAAGTTTATTAACTTGAATTAGAAGAATTAAGCAGGGTAGCATTACAGACAGAGTGAAAGGCAATGAAGTCCTTACAAGTCTGTTACACTTACTTAACACAGAATAATTTCAGTCAGGGAATAAGATGCAGAAGAAACTCCTTTACAGTAATTTAGGCTATCAAATTGAAGTAAAATATTAGCTTTATAAAAAGCTTTCTGTCATACTAAATAAGCAAACACCACATTCACTCAAGCATACCCTGGAGTCATGATGAAGGACAGCTTACCTGATGGATTGAAGTAACCTCTTTTCTCCTAGAAATCTCAGTAATGAGGATTACCTGTACCTTCGCTGGGAGAAAGCCTCATCTGCATCAAGAAACCCTTGCCACAAAGAGTTTTTGAGTCACAGAGGCAGGCTGCAGCTCAGCAGACATTATGGTAATGAAAAGAAAGGGATAGAGAGAGTCACTGGGGCCACCAAAAAGGTAGTAGGTGGGTCTCTGAGGTCCAAACCTGAAAAGGAGCTCAGCCACCAGTGAGAAAGCATTAAAAGAGCAAGCACAGCTGATGCTTGTTCTCGGTAACCAGCTCCAGCTGAAATCTGTGGCAATAAACACCCGACTCTTACTCTGCCTTGGCATTTTGTTTGAATTACAGGTGCAAAAATGCCTTCAAAAATCTAATCCTAAATTAATAAAGACAATCATCTGTTATTTTAACCATATGACATCCTACTTCCCTTTAAGATACTTTGGAACAAACTTTCTTCCCTTTCATTGAGGAGCTCAAACCTCCTAGATTCCCCAAGCACAGAGAACACAGAAGAACTTCTGAGCCCCCTGAAGCTTAAAACCACATTGGAACTCCATATAACCCTACCCTGGGAACACAGTAACCAAGTAAGACTAAGGAAGAATGTTTTTTTGGTTGAGGGGTTTGGGAAGGGAAACACGAAGAAAACTCTGGTGTTCTTGCAATGGAATACCTCACCTCAGTAGAAGACAATTATTCTGGAGACAAAAAAAAACTATTTTCACCTAATTGTTGAGCAAGATGCTTTATGCAGGCACATTGTAAGCATGAGACCAAGACTGGCCACCTATTGCCTCTGCCTCCTAGTTCATGTGGCAAACTCTCAAACTGCCATTTGTCTCTGGGTATTCCTATCAAATTGCTCTGCATTTTATATCACTTTGCTCTCTTTGTCAATAAAGTAGTCATACTCTTTCAATATAAACTATCATTTCTTTTGTATGCTTAGAAGCTTCACTGAACCAGCTATAACATTTCATATAACCTAGGAGAGCTGCTTGATTCAGGCTCTCTTACAACATTATGAGGAGAGACTGAAGGATTTGGGGCTGTTCAACCTGGAGAGGAGAAAGTGGCTCCAAGGTGACCTTATTGTGACCTTTCAGTACTTTATGGGGACTACAAGAAATTTAGGGAGGGACTTTTTAGGCGGTCAGACAGTGATAGGACCAGGGGGAATGGAATAAAGCTGGAAATGAGTGGGTTCAGATTGGATGTTAGGAAGAAGTTCTTCAGCATGAGGGTGGTGAGACCCTGGAAGAGGTTGCCCAGGGAAGTGGTGGAAGCCCCATCCCTGGAGGTGTTTAAGGCCAGGCTGCATGAGGCTCTGGACAGCCTGATCTAGTGTGAGGTGCCCCTGCCCATGGCAGGGGGGTCAAGCCACACCCTGACTACTATGTCCAGTTCTGGGCTGCTCAATTCAAGAGAGATGTTGAGATACTGGAATGTGTCCAGAGAAAGGCAATGAAGCTGGTGAGGGGCCTGGAACACAGCCCTGTGAGGAGAGGCTGAGTGAGCTCGGGTTGTTTAGCCTGGAGAAGAGGAGGATCAGGGGTGACCTCGAAGCTGTCTATGACTACCTGAAAGGAGGTTGTAGCCAGGTGGGAGTTGGTCTCTCCTGCTAGGCAACCAGCAACAGAACAAGGGGATACAGTCTCAAGTTCTGCTGGGGGTGGTATAGGATGGATATTAAGAGGAAGTTCTTCAGAGAGAAAGTGATGTGCCATTGGAATGGGCTGCCCAGAGAGCTGGTGGAGTTGCTGTCCCTTGAAAAGCCTGGATGAGGCACTTAGTGACATGGTCTAGTTGATTGGATAGGGCTGGGTGCTAGGTTAGTCTGGATGATCTTGGAGGTCTCTTCCCACCTGGTTGATTCTATGATTCTATGATTTTTGTGGTCACTTACAACCCTGAATGATTCTATGATTACGCTTAAGATTGGTTGGACCAAAAGCCTTGTTTCAGTTTTATTTTGCTTGCAAAGAAGAGGAATCATAGGGAGAGATTTAGCAGCAAATTATCTTCCAATGCAGCCAACAACAATCTGAGAAAAAAGAAAATTCCCAAAATTTTAAACAAAATTCTGTAATCCCTTAAGAGTGATCTATGGCATCTAAGCAAAGCATGGTTTGGGTCATCATTTGATATACACTAAACCAGAATATACCTAGATATGTGTTCTGGAGTCTTGGATATTTGTTCTTAGATTACTTTGTGATCAGCTTGGTATTTTTGATGCAAATGAGTTTGCACCAACATTTACCCTTTCCAGCCTTAAACAAAACAGCAGGACCCATGAGAACAGAAACAAAAACTTTGCAAATGTTAAAGGAATAAAGCATCTGGCATAGACTTTGAACATGCTTGCAAAGAACATATCCCACTGGACATCACCATTTTGTTATTGGAAAGAAAAATGTATTAATATTATTAATTCTGATTCTAAGACATTTCATAGATTGTAGACACATTGTTCCAGCATACAGTTGCCTATTATATCATTTAATAAGAGGTGATGCTATGACAACCCAGATTACTTTGTCTGCATCTATTTGCAGACAACAACCTCTAAGGGAAGGAGGCGCACATTATACAGCATGTCTGCTTTTGTCCAGGTTTAGCAAATCATGATGTCTCACAGCAAGAGAAAATGAGTTACAAGTACCTTAGTTCTTGTTAACACATCCACAAAGCAAGCCAAAGTTTCCTCTTCTCCAGGCTAAACAATCCCAGCTCCCTCAGCCTCTCCTCGTAGGGCTGTGCTCGAGGCCTCTCACCAGCCTCGTTGCCCTTCTCTGGACACGCTCAAGGATTTCGTTGTTCCTTCTAAACTGGGGGGCCCAGAACTGAACACAGTACTCGAGGTGTGGTCTAACCAGTGCAGAGTACAGGGGCAGAANCTTGGTGCCATGGTCTAGCCTTGAGCTCTGTGGTGAAGGGTTGGACTTGATGATCTGTGAGGTCTCTTCCAACCCTGATGATACTATGATACTATGAAGTTTCCCTTTCCTGTCTTCCAGGAGGCTATGATAGTTTAAGGCTTATTAGAATATTCTAATAAGAGAAATAGGTACAGAATCTGAATGAGCAGGGCATTGGTTGTGAAAGAATAATAATGACAAAGTCTGTATCCTTCACTGGTTGCTACTAGTTATAAAAAAACAATGCATAAACAATTTGTTCTTAGCTCTTGGGCATGGGATCCCTTTGCTTCTCTCTCTAATCTCCTCCACTAACCCTGGCTGACCAGATAGCAGGTGAGTTCTGTTGGTTGTTTTCTATCTGGGGAGAGATGAAGTGACGTTGGCCCCTTCTGGGCTTGCTTTGTTTGGGGGGGAGATGATTTGATTTCTGTATTATTTCTCAGTTCTATCTAATTGCAAATACCTGTAAATATATTGTGTGTATATGTTTGTAAATTTAGCTTTGCTGTAAATAGAGCTTTAGGTTACTTCCAGTCCTTCTGAGCTGGTCTGGTAAATTCCAAATGGGGCAGGGAGAGGAAATTTCCAACCCACCACAGAGGCTAGAACCCAAAATACTTAGTCCTTTTGGATCAAAGACTAATATTGTGTAAGATATGACATCTTGGATTGTTTCAGAGAAGAGGCCAGCTCTATGCATATCTGTGTCCAGCTCTGGGCTCCCCAGTTCAGGAAGGAGAGGGAACTGCTTGAAAGGGTACAGCAAAGGGCCATGGAGATGATTAGGGGACCAGAACATGTGTCTTGTGATGAAGGACTGAGGGACTTGGTGCTTTTCAGTCTGGAGAAGACCAAGGGAAGATATCACAAATGCCTATAAATATTTAAAGGGTGAGTGTCAGGACAATGAGGCAAATCTTTTTTCACTGGTGCCCAGTGACAGAACAAGAGGTAATGGGTACAAACTTGAGCACAGGAAACACCATCCAAACCTGAGGAGGAACTTCTTTACGTTGAGGGTAGTGGAGCAGTGGAGTAGTCTGCCCAGAGAGGTGGTGGAGTCTCTGACTCAGAAGCCATTCAAAGCCCATCTGGATGCCATCCTGTGCAACATGCTCTAGGTGAACCTCCTTTAGCAGGGGGTTGGACTAGATGATCTCCTGAGGTCCCTTCCAACCGCTATCATTCCATGATTCCATGATTCTGTGTGAAGTTACCAGAAACTGGATGGACTGGAGAGGAAAAAGGACAGTTCATGAAGCACTGATTGGAGCCTGTACCCAAGCTAACAGTGATGTGATGGGCAGGTTTGGCTCCCCCTCAAGCACTACACCCTTGATACTCATGCCCAGGACACAGGCACACAGCACTGAATTCAGGTGACACCTTGCTGCTCTTTGGATGATGGAATCATACATCTGAAGCACAATAGTGTTGTTGGCAGGCAAGCTTCTGACTTCTCCTGAAATGCAAAGGACAAAATACAGGATGAATGTACTGGGTTTTGGAGAAAATCCAGCTGCACTCAAAGCTAGCTACATGTGATGGTTTGGGTGTCCCCCGCCCCCCCCACCTTTAGAAATCACCCAGACTAGACTCAGTCGGCTTTGGAAATTTTGAATGAAGCTTATATTTACAGCTGGCACAATTTACAAGCAGATATTTACAGTATATACAGTTATAGACAGAAATATACAAGGGAAAAAAGGTAATACAAACACAATTCCCCTCCCAGAAACCTGAGTCCCCAGGAGGGGCTCTCAACCACCCCTCACCTTCCCCCTACCCCTCTCAACCTTACCCCAGTCCTAAGGAAGAATGGAGGTTCGGCCAAGAGGGTTAAAAAGCAAGGTGAAGCAGCCAAGCAAAAGGAGGGTGAGGTTAGAAAGCAAGATGGAGTCCAGCCAGCAGCCTCAGCTTCTCCCCAGCAGGCAAAGCTCCCCAGCGAAGAGAAGAAGCAAGTGAAGTAATCTTTGTTTTGCCTTTCTTCTTTACACATCCCAGCAAGACTGTGAGGGAAGTAGACCTCACCATTGTTTTCATTTTACAGCCTATCATCTAGTTCTTCTCACCAAAACATGCTAGCTAGGCTCAAACTAGCACACTACAAATTGTTTATATTCTACCTTTCTAAAATAAAGAAATAGTTTTAATTCAGACACCACAAAAACTTGATACTTGGTTTTAATTCTGAGATGTCAAAGTGCTGCTGTTATTACCATGATAACACTGGTGAAAGACTTCAGTACCTGTGGCCTGAGCTTGTCCACAGTGTTACAGACCACACAGAACCAGAATCATGCAAGTGACTTCATGCACATCAACAGAGGTGTGAACTGCTCCTGGTAGCATGTGTATGGAAAGGTTGTAAGAGGAAAGATTAAATGACAGGATGGCATGCAGAGCTGAGAAGTTACAAGAGGGGCAGAATACAATATTTTCCTGGTAAGCTCTGCTTTTAAGTGGTTCACATGAACAAGAAATATTAACTACTAGCAGATCATTTGCCACATCATAGTCTTCACCTATCTTCCACGAAGATGATCACAGGGCTGGAGCACCTCTCCTACAAGAACAGGCTACAAGAGTTGGGGCTCTGCAGCGTGGAGAAGAGAAGGCTTTGAGGAGACTTTGGAGTGGCCTTCCAATATCTGAAGGGGGCTACAGGAGGGCTGGGGAGGGACTATTGACAAGGTCTTGTAATGACAAGACGAGGAGTAATGGGTTTAAACTGGCAGAGGGGAGATTGAAACTGGATGTTGGAAGAAGTTCTTTCCAGTGAGGGTGGTGAGAGAGAGGCACAGGTTGCCCAGGGAGGTTGTGGCTGCTCCCTCCCTGGAGGTGTTCAAGGCCAGGTTGAATGAGGCCTTAAGCGAACTGTTCTAGTGGGAGATGCCCCCACCTATGGCAGGGGTTTGGAACTGGATGATCTTTGAGGTTCCTTACAACCTAAACCATTCTATGATTCCATGGAAATTGTGTCCCAGATGATTCTTCAACATGATTTAAGGACTAAGTAGCACTTTTAGAAAGCCATTTGGAGAAATTTTGCTTTTAAGTTGCTTTAGAATTGCTAAGTCTGTGTGTTTCTGCACGCCAAAGGACACCAAAACTCCACTTCATAATGCCGAGCAGAAAAGGTAGTTGAAGGCCATCCAGGAATTAGAAGCTCAGTAATCAACACACAATCAGCAGGTTCAGACTTCATTGCCTTTTAATTAGTGAGAGAACAGGTTTATGAACAGATATGCCTGGGAAGCAAGAGAAATGGCAGGAACCCATAGAATGAAGCTGCTTGTCTATAATTTAAATAGTATGAAGGACTAATTTCAGGTGCTGTGCCAAGCTGTTACTATTCCTTTACTTTATACATTAATATTAGAGATACATACATTGGGAGGAGTGGAATAAAAAAAGAAATAGAAAGCAAATATATTTTGCTTGCATAGTTCATAATAAGGTCCTAACTCTGCAATCATTTATGGATGTAAAGATTACACATCATAGGACTGGGACTAGATTTGGCTAAAATGCTTAAATATATTTTAAACACTATTTGGGACAAAGAGAATAGTGGGAAACATAGCTGCTTGAAGGCTCTGTTTCAAAGAGAAAAATAGGAATTTTATAATGTTTGTCACCAAAACTGCTATTGAGACATCTATCAAAGTAATTACTGACTTTTATCTTTCCCAAGAGTAACTGCAAGTGTGATTAAGTACCCTGAAATTATGGTTAATTTTGGATCTTACCAAAAGAAATTGAGAATTAAGTTTTTGTGCTTCAGACTTTCTAGAGGGGGTGATTCATGTAACCAGAATGTTTATTATTGATGAGATATTTCAAGGTAAGAACCAAAAATTTAAATCAGTGGGAAAAAATGAGACCACTATGGTAAAACAGAACGGTAAAAAAAGTGAAAAGCTGCATTCCCTTCTTGTGAAGTGAGCCATTTTTATACTGATGAAAGCATTACTGATGATAAGCCAGCAGTGTGCCCAGGTGGCCAAGAGAGCCAGTGGCATCCTGGCCTGCATCAGGAACGGTGTGGTCAGCAGGAGCAGGGAGGTCATTCTGCCCCTGTACTCTGCACTGGTTAGACCACACCTCGAGTACTGTGTTCAGTTCTGGGCCCCCCAGTTTAAAAGGGACATTGAGATGCTTGAGCGTGTCCAGAGAAGGGTGACGAGGCTGGTGAGAGGCCTCGAGCACAGCCCTACGAGGAGAGGCTGAGGGAGCTGGGATTGTTTAGCCTGGAGAAGAGGAGGCTCAGGGGAGACCTTATTGCTGTCTACAACTACCTGAGGGGTGGTTGTGGCCAGGAGGAAGTTGCTCTCTTCTCTCAGGTGGCCAGTGCCAGAACGAGAGGACACAGCCTCAGGCTGCACCAGGGGAAGTTTAGGCTCGAGGTGAGGAGAAAGTTCTTCACTGAGAGAGTCATTGGACACTGGAATGGGCTGCCCAGGGAGGCGGTGGAGCTGCCGTCCCTGGAGCTGTTCAAGGCAGGATTGGACGTGGCACTTGGTGCCATGGTCTAGCCTTGAGCTCTGTGGTAAAGGGTTGGACTTGATGATCTGTGAGGTCTCTTCCAACCTTGGTGATACTGTGAGACTGTGATACTGTGATAATTTCATTCTTGGTTTTCAATGATATGTTGTGAAAAAAAAGAATTGGTCACCGTGAGTTGAAGAAGCAGCTTGTGAGCATACTAAATGTGCTGCAAAGTTACAATACTGAATTAGTCTGTCAAACTATCATCATTTCTGCTAGAATATTCATGGGAAAAAGAAATATCTGATTTCAGGTGAAAAAATAATCACAGAATTACAGAATGTCAGGGGCTGGAAGGGACCTTGAAAACTCATCCAGTCCAATCCCCCTGCAGGGCAGGATCACCTATGCCAGATCACACAGGAATGCAACCAGGAGGGATTTGACTATCTGCAGAGAGGGAGACTCCACAACCTCCCTGGGCAGCCTGTTCCAGGGTTCTGTCACCCTCACAAGGAAAGTAATCCTCCTCATGTTTCCACGGAATTTCCTGTGCCTCAGCTTCCAGCCATTGCCCCTTGTCCTGTCACTGGGCATCACTGAGTAGATCCTGGCTCCAGCCTCCTGGCACTCACATTTTACATATTTATAAACACTAATGAGGACACCTCTCAGGCTCCTGTTCTCCAAGCTAAAGAGTCCCAGCTCCCTCAGGCTAAATCTTTTGGACAGTGGTGTTCAAGAGATCTGAGGGTGCAAAGAGTAAAGAGTTCAGTTCAGTTTTTGAGATAATGCTCAGATGAAATTCCCCTAATGAAGAAAGAAGGGGGTTGGTTTCACACCAAGTCTCTGGTGACAACACAGCTGAAACTACTGGTGCTGACTCTTCTGACTGGAGAAAATCAGGATCATTCCCAGAGGCCAAATCTGCCCAGAACGAGCACAGAGGGTTGGCATTTGGCACCTGTGCTTATTGTGAAGTGTCAGAACTGTACAGCACATGCTGATAGTGGCCATCTGCTACACACATTGATATCCCAGTGAAGGTCGTCATGGGGAGCAGCCCTGGTTTTCAGCCCTGTGATCTGAGTGACAAAACCTGACTCCTCTTTCCTGCCCCTCCCGCCTGTGAGCAGTTTTTGTGCTGCAAAACTGGATGCAATTTCTGTTTACTTCCTCTTCTACTCTGTCTATGGAACGTTCTGGTCTGTTTACATCAAGCAAGAAAAACAGTGTTTGAGTATGCATTAAGAATAGAAATTCTCTGTACTGTTAAACTCATATTTAGTGCTTTGCTTGCTATCAGTCACGTTAGTGTTGAATGAGATGTATGTAATAGAAGCAGCATTTCATTTTTTTTTTCCCTCCCCAGTTGTATTTTAAACCTCTGCAATTATGAGTTCTGATTTCCCATTCACGGCCCTCATCTATCTTTATGCTTAACAGCATTGAACGATGTGATGAAGATGAACCATTTTCAAATTTGATTTCTGCCTCATAATTTCTATCATTTTACCCTTCCAGCAAAAAATATTGATTGCTTTAATCTTTTTTTTTTTTCTTAACACAACAAAGGGATCAAGGCAAATGTGGAAAAGGACTTTCATTATTTAAAAGTATTACTTTTATTTCATCCTATGTTCTGTGACTTTAAAGATAACATAAAGAAAAATGAAGAAATTGGGTAGAGTGAAGTACTAATCATAAATCTCTAATTCTAGATTTAGTACAAACTTCTGAGTTTTGGACATGATTTTACTGTTTTCCCATCTGTGAAAGAGGCTTAATACTTGGTACACAGTATCAGACTTCTAACATTGAATATCCTGTCATGTTCAGAAGGAAATAGATCAAACGTATGGAGCCAAGAATTCATTGGTTGTCCGGTTTGTGTTTAAAGTAGTAATAGTCCTAAATGGAAATAAAAGTCTCATTAATAATCTAAGCCAAGTCATTGTATGAGAAAATCTTTTCATAGCTACCACTTCTGCCTGTTCTCACACTCATGCCCAGGTGACCACCTGGCCCAAGGTCAACAGCATCAGCCTTCCTGCAAGGTAGGGAGTTACAATCACAGTCTCACAGTATCACCAAGGTTGGAAGAGACCTCACAGATCATCAAGTCCAACCCTTCACCACAGAGCTCAAGGCTAGACCATGGCACCAAGTGCCACGTCCAACCTTGCCTTGAACAGCTCCAGGGACGGCGACTCCACCACCTCCCTGGGCAGCCCATTCCAGTAGCCAATGACTCTCTCAGTGAAGAACTTTCTCCTCACCTCGAGCCTAAACTTCCCCTGGCGCAGCCTGAGGCTGTGTCCTCTTGTTCTGGTGCTGGCTGCCTGAGAGAAGAAAGCAACCTCCTCCTGGCTACAACCACCCCTCAGGTAGTTGTAGACAGCAATAAGGTCACCCCTGAGCCTCCTCTTCTCCAGGCTAAACAACCCCAGCTCCCTCAGCCTCTCCTCGTAGGGCTGTGCTCGAGGCCTCTCACCAGCCTCGTCGCCCTTCTCTGGACACGCTCAAGCATCTCAATGTCCCTCTTAAACTGGGGGGCCCAGAACTGAACACAGTACTCAAGGTGTGGTCTAACCAGTGCAGAGTACAACAAACTGTCACACCCCAAAGTCATCTCCAGACAGGTGTGTCTGATGCAGGTGCTTCTCTCCTCACTATTGGGTTTGCTGGGGCTTCTCTGCTCAGAAGTATCACTTAGGCATGTGTGAATTACAGGGTGAAAGAAAATTCCCCTTATGTGAAGTGGAAGACAAGTTGAGCACCGGAACAGAGAAAATTCAAGATATCTCTATCAAGTGAAATAAATAAACCACATATTGCTACGAAACCTGGAGGTTGCTGTGACCCTGTGGTAAAGCTACCCTAATGAGACATCTGTGTCTAGGTACAAGTTAAAAGCAAGCTTTCGGACCCTGACTTTGTGTTTATTCCTTCAGGTCTTTCATTCTCCTGATTCTCTTAATTGCAGTATATGACAGTATCACCAAGGTTGGAAGAGACCTCATAGATCATCAAGTCCAACCCTTTACCACAGAGCTCAAGGCTAGACCATGGCACTAAGTGCCACGTCCAATCCTGCCTTGAACAGCCCCAGGGACGGCGACTCCACCACCTCCCTGGGCAGCCCATTCCAGTGTCCAATGACTCTCTCAGTGAAGAACTTTCTCCTCACCTCAAGCCTAAATTTCCTCTGGCATAGCTTGAGGCTGTGTCCTCTTGTTATGGTGCTGGTCGCCTGAGAGAAGAGAGCAACCTCCTCCTGGCTACAACCACCCCTCAGGTAGTTGTAGACAGCAATAAGGTCTCCCCTGAGCCTCCTCTTCTCCAAGCTAAATGATCCCAGCTCCCTCAGCCTCTCCTCGTAGGGCTGTGCTCGAGGCCTCTCACCAGCCTCATAATAATCTTGAATGTCTGTGGCTGAATTCATATTTAGGAATAACCTCCTATAGATTTCCTATGCACAGGAACAGAAAGACATGCACACAAAAATAACTATTTCAATGTTTCAGGAGGCTCACCTTGGAGAGGAGTCACATCCAGAAAAAAAAGAACCTTTACTCTGAATAATAAAAATTGTGTCATCTTTAATTAAGGACTTTCTCCTTACAAAAATGAAGCAAAATATATCTTGCACTTTACAAGGCTGACAAAATAATGATCACCCTATGGCATATTATCAAATAGTCATCACAAGTGTTCCCACCGTGTTAGCGCTGGGGTAAAATGGATTTCTAACAGATTCTTCAATTTAACAGGTCTGATTAATTTAGCAGAATAAGTATTTCATGGCTTTCAGTATCCTTGTAGGAACTTTCTGCTGTTATTAATTGCTGCATTAATTGCTGAATGGGAAAGACTCATTCTTAAATAGGCTCTTTTGCATTATCAAAACTACTCATTACCATTAATTTTCATAGCGAGTGGATTTCAAAAGTTCCCTTTCTGAGAAATGAAATTTTAAATTCCCATGCCTATTCGCTGCTGATGTTCTTGAGGGCATCAATCCAGGAGGGAAATTGAAAAGAGGGTACCGCTGACTTACATTACCAATCTAAGTAAGCAATGCAGAGTGCGTGCTGAGTTTTAAGTGCTTTATACTTCTTAATCTAGAAAAGAAAAAACCTAACAGGCTAAAGTTAATCTAGAAGTGATTCTAGAGAGTACTGTTCAGGTCCTAAACATTAACTCAGTCATCCATAAATGGTTGCTTTGCCCTAGAGCATGAACACAACTTTCAGCTTATTTACCATCACAGAACATTGTGGTTTTGTTAATTTTTAGCAGAGACACTATTATAATTCTAGTGTGAGCTAAGAACTTAGTATTCCTGGGTGAGGAAGAGCACTTTATCCAATCAAAAGTTAATCTAATTGGTGTCTTGTCATCAACAGCTACTCATGGCTACTTAGCAAAAAATGCAAGGATACGAAGCCACCAAATATTCTCTTATCCCTTGAAAAGCTACATTTCAAACGACTTCCCTGAGGTACTGGAAACAATTTCTATTGTTTTTAGTGACCCTCAGCTGAGTTTTTTTCCTTCATCCAATTGACAGGTTGGATTCAAACCTATGTTGGCTCTTAATGCTCACAGCGTTCTGGGTATAAAAAACTTCCACCGCTTAATTGCTCATTATGTGAAGAATTAGGTCCTTGTATTGAACATGTTCTCAGCTAGTTTCTTTTGATGAATCCTAGTCATATCTCCTACAGCTATGCAAAATATTCACATAGATTAAGACTTAACAAGCCACATTTCTCTCTAATATTTTAGTGAAGGTGCTGCTTTCTCAATTAGGAAAAAATAGAAAGTTTCTGATTAAAAGAATCATAGAATGGTTTAAGTTGGAAGGGACCTCAAAGAGCATCCAGTTCAAACCCCTCACCCCAGGGAAGGACACCTCCCACTAGAACAGGTCTCTCAAAGCCTCATCCAACATGGCCTTGAACACCTCCCTGGGCAACCTGTGCCAGTGTCTCACCACCCTCACTGGAAAGAATTTCTTCCTAACATCTAATTTAAATCTCTCCTCTGCCAGTTTAAACCCATTACCCCCTCTCCCCCCCCCAACGCCTCCAGCCAGCCAAGAGGCCTACTGCTTACATGTTCCTGATAGATTGGGACCTGCCACACACCCAGGGCAAGGGGGGAGGAAAGGAGAACGAACTGACCGTGTTGTGAGCTTATACCAAGGTAGCAGAATTATGGGATTGAATAACAATCTTCTAGTCCCCAGAGCATTTTTTAACCCTATAGCCTCAACCGGGGACACCAATGAGATTGGAGTTTTACTTACCTTGTCAGGGACTCCCAGACGTTCCCTCCATGCGCATTCAGTGCTTCGCAAAATGCTTCACAAAATGCTTCACAGATTTAGTCCTGCCCTTTTTACAGTTTGACAGGTGAGCAGAAAGCAGCAGTTAAACACAGAGCAGCTCAGCCAGCACCCGTGGGTGATGTTAGAGCAGTCATCAAGCCTAATCCTACATAGCCGGGGGGCCACCAGCAGGCCCCCCGGCCTTTGATCCCCTCCACCATTCACCCAGCGTGCACTCACCAAGGTGGGAAACTCACCAGTGACAACTGGAGGAGGATCCTATGCCCAGTTGGGCAAGCTTAGGGCTACTGCCTCTTCTGGGGCCAATTATAAAGGGGACCGAGCAGGGAGGGCAAAGTGGTCACACCTGGGGTGGGAGGAGACTGCAATAGCACCCAGGTGCTGTGGGTTTGGGGGAAAAAAGAAGGAAACGTGGGGTGGGGTGGGAAAAGAGCAAAGATTGTATTCTTCACAGAAAGAGTGATTGGCACTGGAATGGGCTGCCCAGGGAGGTGGTGGAGTCACCATCCCTGGAGGTGCTTAAGAGACTGGATAAGGCACTTAGTGCCATGTGTTAGTTAATTAGAAGGGTTAGGTGGTAGGTTGGACTCGATGATCCTAAAGGTCTTTTCCAACCTGGTTAATTCTGTGTGATTCTGTGTGTGATTCTCCTCCTGTCATTACAAGACCTTGTCAGTAGTCTGTCCCCAGCCCTCCTGTAGCCCCCTTAAGATACTGGAAGTCTACTCCAAGGTCTCCTTGAAGACTTCTTTTCGCTAGGCTGTAGCCTGTCCTCATAGGAGAGGTGCCCCAGCCCTCTGAGCATCTTCATGGCCCTGTCATACTTATCTGAGTACCAACTTGTAAATGCTAAATAAAAAGAAGACTGGCATGTCTCTAGAGTTCCAAGTCCTCAAATACTTTAACAGAAGTGCTAAATATTATGTGTATAAGCATAGAATATAAAAGTTTGTAACTTTGACAACACATTTACACAAATTCCATTTCAGAACTTTACAGAGGGTCCCACTACATTGTCCTATATGCCTTTGAGTCTATGGGGAGTTTAATTAACTTTTGATTTCAGAGAATCACAGAATGGCACAATGTCAGGGGCTGGAAGGAGCCTTGAAAGCTCATCCAGTCCAATCCCCCTGCAGAGCAGAATCATCTCTAGCAGATCACACAGCAATGCACCCAGGTGACTATCTCCAGAGAGGGAGACTCCGCAATCCCCCTGGGCATCCTGTTCCAGGGTTCTGTCACCCTCACAGGGGAAAAAAAAAATCCTCCTTGTGTTTAAATGAAAATCCCTGTGCTTCAGCTTCCACTTGTTGCCCCTTGTCCTGGCATTGGGCATCACTGAGCAGGGCCTGACTCCATCCTCCTGGCTCCTTCTCCTCACCTTTCTGTGAAGCTTTCACGAAAGCTATATACCAAATCATGCCTTTAAAATAATGTTATATGGGACAGATAGCATGTCACAAAAATTAGGAGGAAAACGGTGACAAAAATCCCCACAGGAACTTGTGATGCATTTTTATTTTGCTGTAAAGAATATAAATGCATTTTTGATGAAATACTGTGGGTAAAATGTCAAAATAAATGACAATGAAAAGCAGACTACTATAGGTAGTGATAAAAAAAAAAACAAACACATTCCAGATGTCCTAATGCTTTATTCTCCAAATGTGATCATGGCATTCATAGCAATTTCTGTTTTCAACAGTGATTTTGATATTCATTGGCCAAGCATGTCTCACGTTTCTCATCTGCAACATCATATGAATTTGCTCAGTGTTTCTGCTGAAAATCATCTTTAGTCATTTCTCCAACTAGAACAACCTGACATAAATTCCCAATTCCAGCTTTTTTCTTTTCCTCATGCATCGTATCTGAGCACTTTTTTTTTTCCACAGTAACATTCTGTCCTTAACATCAGCTGCATCTGTCTAACTCAGTTCCTTCTGTAAAAGGCAGCAATCAAAATCAGACACATCACAAAAGTAATTGCAGGAGTTTGGCCAGAATATTGCCTGCTCATCACTACCTTCTTTTTTTCTTTTTCTTCTGTTCTTTTGTTTTTTATTTTTGGTGGGTTTGGAGGTTTGTTTGCTTGTTTGTTGCTGTGTTTTTTTCTTGTTGTTATTGGTTTCTTTCTTTGTGTTTTTTGGTTTCTTTTGCTTGTTTAATTTTTTGTTGTTTGCTTGTTGAGGGTTGTTTGTTATTGTTTTCCCCCTTGCAATTCTTGTGTACCTATTTAAAACCACATTTGGGCAATTTTTACTTAAATATAAGCATTCTAATTTTGGATACAATGTTCAAATTTGTTCTGCTTAACTTTAGTCACATCCTATGGAACAACACATATTGAACTAATTTTCCTTCTTTTAATCTTTATCTAAATAACTTCCTTCTCTCTTAAGCAAAAGATTTGGGTTTATTTTACCCATGAAAAATGCATTTTGCAAAAGCTCTAAGGAACTGTAAAGAAACAGGAATTCCCTCTGCTTACACTCTAAATAATAGCTGAATGTTCAAACTCAACTGAAAATGAGAATCTTAATCACAGAGTCACAGAATGGCATGGGCCGGAAGGGACCTCAAAAGCTCATCCAGTCCAACCCCTTTGCCAGAGCAGGATCACCTAGAGCAGATCACACAGGAATGAATTCAGGAAGGTCTTGAATATTCATTTCCAGAGAGGGAGACTCCACAACCCCTCTGGGCAGCCTGTTCCAGAATTCTGTCACCCTCATAAGGAAAAAAAGAAATCCTCCTTGTGTTTAAATGGAACTTCCTATGCCTCAGCTTCTACCCATTGCACCTTGTCCTGGCATTGGGCATCACTGCGCAGAGCTTGGCCACATCGTCCTGGCACTCACCTTTATATATTGATAAATATTGAGGGGCCCAGAACTGGACACAGTACTCAAGGTGTGGCCTAACCAGTGCTGAGCACAGGACAGAAGGATTGCCCCGGTGGTCCTGCTGCCCACACTATTAATGAACCAAACCAGGTTGCCATTGGCCATCTTGGCAACCTGGGCACACTGCTGGCTCGTGTTCAGTTGGCAACCAGCACCCCAAGGTCCCTCTATGCCTGGCTGCTCTTCAGCCACTCTGTCCCCAGCCTGTAGCTCTGCATGGGTTTGTTGTGGCCAAATGCAGAACCCAGCACTTTTATTTGTTAAAACTCATGGCGTTGGACTGCAATCATCTGTCCAGCCTGTCCAGGTCACTCTGCAGAGTCCTCCTACCCTCCAACAGATCCACATTTGCTCCCAACTTGGTGTTATCTGCAAACTCACTGATGCTGGACTCCAACCTCTCATCCAGATCATCAATGAAGATAATGAAGATATTGAACAGGACTGGGCCCAGCACTGATCCCTGGGGCACACCGCTAGTGACTGGCTGCCAACTGGATGTGGCACCATTCACCACCACTCTCTGGGCCTGGATAATAGTTAAAACCAAAATGTTTGAACCCAAAAGTTTCCTATATAATAATAGATAGACGGATGGAGAATGGAAAATTGTTCTCCTTCATTTTTTCTTTCGGTATTTGCTAATCTATTTCGTGCACCATTTAATAAAATTCCCCTCTTTTTTCCCTGTCCATTTTTAATTTTTTCTATCCAGAGTGTGGAAGATCAGCTAATGCTGCTAAACAATTAACTTTCTTTTAATCTCCTCACACACAATTCTTTCTAAAGCATGCATTGGCTTCATTCTTTGCATCATTAGAAAAGACATTTTGTTGTGTTTTCCTTTTGTTTTATTCCCACTAGGACTTCAAATTTTGGAGAAACATATTGTAAACAATTGGATGGAGCTAAACAGATGTTTAAATTAAACACGTATGTCTAAAGTGTTTAAGAGATGTCTCATAACGCTATACCTATGCCTAAGAGATTTCATGGACCACGGTTTAATGATAATTTCCGTCACTTTCAATGAGGCCAATCATAACACTTAATAACAAGGTAACAGGCACTGTTCATATCATAGAATCACAGAAACATTCAGGTTGGCAAAGCCCCTCAGGATCACCAACATTGGCTCTCCTAATTTTCTCCCTGTGTAGTTTCACTGCATCTTTACAGTCCTCATGAGAGGAATCTTCCAAAAGCCATGGACTCTCCTTTTTGCTCTTGAGGTCCAGCCAAAGGTCCCTATTCAACCAGGCCAGACACTTTCCCTGCTGGCTCATTTTTTGGAGCTTTCTTCTCTCACATTTCCCCCTTTTTGTGGAGTGACCTGAAGCACAACATCTCCTTATAGAACTATAGAATGATTTGGGTAGAAAGGAACCTTTAAAATCATCCAGTTCTGAGCCCTCTGTCATGGGGATGGACACTCACCACTAGACCAGACTGCTCAAGGCCTCAGCCAGTCTGGCCTCGAACACCTCCAGGGAATGGAGGTAGTGCTTCATCCAGTCCTGTGTCCAATTCTGAGCACCTATTACAAGAAGGATATGGACATGCTGGAGCATGTTCAGAGAAGGGCCATGAGGATGATCAGAGGGCTGAAGCATCTCGCTTACGAGGAGAGACTGAGGGAGTTAGGGCTGTTCAGTCTGGAGAAGAGAAGGCTCTGATGAAGCCTTATAGAATCATAGAATTACAGAACGGTCTGGGCCAGAAGGGACCTCTAGAGGTCATGTAGTCTACCCCTCTGCAGTCAGCAGGGACACCCCCAATAGCCCAGGTCACCCATGGTCCCGTCAAGTCTTGCCTTGATGTCTCCAGTGAAGGGGCCTGAATCACCTCCCTGAGCAACCTGTTCCAGCACTCCACCACCCGTATAGTAAAGAATTTACCTTATTGTGGCCTTCCAGTATCTGAAAGGGGCTATAGGAAAGCTGGAGAGGGATGCTTTAGGATGCCAGGTAGTGATAGAACTGGAAGGAATGAAACAAAACTAGAAGCGGGTAGATTCCAATTTCAGTTAGGAAGAAGTTCTTCAGCATGAGGGTAGTGAGACACTGGAACAGGTTACTCAAGGAGGTGGTGGAAGGCCCATCCCTGGAGGTGTTTAAGGCCAGGGGATCTGGGCAACCTGATCTAGTATGAGGTGTCCCTGCCCATATCAGGAGGATTTGAGCTAGGTGATCCTTGAAGTCTCTTCCAACCTTGACAGTTCTATGATTCTGTGAGTCTATGGTTCTAAAGGGCACCCACGACCTAATTGGGCAAAGTGTTCCAGTGTCTCACCATCCTTAAGGTAAAGAATTTTTTTTCAATACCCATTCTAAACTACCTTTCTCAAGTTTCAATCTCATTCTATCACAACAAGCCTTTGCAAATAATCCCTTCTCTGGTTTCTGATAGGCCTCCTTCAGGTACTGGAATGCTGTTAGAAGGTCTCACTTCTCTCCAGGAGTGCAGGTGTAATTACATATGCATACAAACAATGACAAATCCATGCTAATCTCCTGCCTCATTAATCATAAATCTGAGGAGGAAATGCCACCACTAATATGGCTTAAAACCTGATCTGATTTTTGTCAAGTTTTAGTCATATTACTTCAAGTGATTATTAATTAACATTGTATGTAGCAATAACTCTTGCATAAATAAATAAAATGCAGCTCTGTGTGACCCTCAGAAACACATTGACTCTTCTAGATTATGCTATTAATTTTGATTTTTCTTGTTAAATCACTCACTGTAATTTATTTTACTCCACTGCCAGGCTGCCAGTCATCACGAGATGATCACAGAATCACAGAATGTCATGGGCTGGAAGAAACATCCAAACTCATCCAGCCCAAAACCCCAGCCACAGCAGGATTTCCTAGAGCAGATCACACAGGAATGCACTCAGGCAGGTCTTGAATATCTCCAGAGAGGAAGACTCCACAACCCCCCTGGGCAGCCTATTCCAGGGTTCTGTCACCCTCAGAGGGAAAAAATCCTCTTCATGTTTAAATGAAACTTCCTATGCCTCAGCTTCCACCCAGTGCCCCTTGTCCTGTCATTGGGCTTTACCCAGCCTGGCTCGAGCCTCCTGGCGCTCACCCTTTACATCTTTATAAACATTGATGAGGTCACCTCTCAGTCTTCTTCTCAAAGCAGCACAGCCCCAGCTCCCACAGGCTCTCCTCCTAAAAGAGATGTTCCATTCCTTTCATCATCTTTGTAGCTCTGTGCTTGACTCTCTCAAACAGTTCTATGTCCTTCTTGAACTGGGGGGCCCAGAACTGGACACAGTACTCCAAATGTGGCCTCACCAGGGCAGAGTAGAGGGGCAGGACAACCTCTCTCAACCTACTAACCACAGCCCTTCTAATCCACCCTAGAATGACACTGGCTTTCCTGACCACCAGAGCATACTGCTGGCTCATGGTCAACCTCCCATTAACTAGGACCCCCAGATCTTTTTCCCTTTTGCTGCCTTCCAACAAGTCAGTCCATGATGCCACAGTACTTATCATAGAAAACAACTGTGGCAATGATTCTTCTGAATATTATTTATTATTTGCATAACAATTGTCCCTTTAGGCTGTTACTCCAACCAATATCTAAGGCTGTACACAGACATATGAAGAAAACTTTGTCCTAAACACTCTATGTTATCACAGAATCACAGAAACAGTCAGGTTGGAAAAGACCCTCAAGATCACGAAGTCCAACCTAGAGCCTTACTCAACAAGATTCACCTTCAACCATATCCCTAAGCATCACATCCAAACCACACTTAAACACATCCAGAGTGGGTGACTCCACCACCTCCCTGGGCAGCTCATGAAAAACTTTTTCCTAATGTCCAGTCTAAACCTTCCCAGCCTCAGCCTGAGGCCATTCCCCCTTATTCTGTCTCAAATTACCTGAGCAGCTGAACTTAGGGAAAAGCAATCATTAAGGGAAAAGTAGTCATTAATAGTCTCCTTTATCAAATTGGGCTGAAGTTACATTGACCAAGCCTTGTTCAAAACCTAACAATAAACTTTTCCTTTTTATTGTTTTATTTTTTTGGGGTTGGTTTTTTTGTTTGGTTTGGTTTTCTTTTTCCAGTGACATCCTAAGAAACTGTTCACCCACTTATTGTAATCTCAGACCAATATTTGTCTCTGAGGTGACTCACAACCCAGATGGAGCAGTTTAGCAAATAAAGAAAATATCTCCTTGGGAACTGGAAGGAGAGAAGGGCATAGCACTTAGCACATTTTTCTCTGTACACTGTTTCCTCGTGCGAATACACCAGGTCTTCATAAATGCTGACATGTTAACTGTGCTAGTTTGAAGCTAGCTAGAATGTTCTGGTGAGAAGGATTAGATCACAGACTGTGAAAGAGAAACAATGGTGATGTCTACTTCACTCATAGAGTTGCTGAGAGATATAAGAGCAAGAATCCAAACATAGATAAGGGAGTTGCTCTTTGTCCGGGCTCTGGGCTGCATTTCTCTCTAACCTCACCCTCTGTCTCTCTGATTATTTCACTTGCTTCCTAACTCCCCTGGCCAAACCTCCATTCTTCCTTGGGCACAAGGCAATGCCTGGGGTAAGGTAGAGGGGTGGCAGAAGTTGGAAGGGCGGTTGGGAGCCCCTCCTGGGGACTCAGATTTCTGGGAGGGTGTTGTGTTTCTGTATTACCTTTTACCTTGTATATTTTTTGTATATAACTGTATGTAATGTAAATATCTGCTTGTATATTGTGCTAAGCTGTAAATATAAGTTTCATTCAATTTCCAGAACCAGCTGAGTCTAGTCTGGGTGATTTCCAAAGTGTGGGGGGGCACATAACACCCAAACCACCACATTAACAAAGCTGTGACTTCACGAGCATTGTGTTCACCTTCTTTGTCACCCTTCCACTGTTTAAATTCTTGCACACTCTTCCCATTTGCAAAACCAGATGCAACCATGAGGTCCCTTTATGAATCCAAGCTGGACTCCTCTTTCAAAACTGGCACTGCCATTCTATGTTTTGTGTCACAAGATCACATGAAAAATAGTGGTAAAAATGATGAATAAATTATGAGAAAACACTTTCTCATATTTACAGACACTCACATATATGGCTGCATGTATGTTATCTATATATTTTTTTCTTACTAGGTTTCAGTAGTACTGATTCTGTACTAGAAATAAGAAAATACAGCTGCAAGACTATGATGCAAAACTCTCATATTTTGATTAGAGACTGTGATTAATATATTCAGGTTAAGCTTTCCTGAGGTCTAATTTACATTAATGACATTATTCTCTGCATTTCATTGTTCTGGCTGTGACTTGAATAAAGAAGGTGACTAACAAATAGTTCTGGGTGTGCATCTGCGAATCAGGTGGAAATCTGTATGCTTTAGCGTTGCAAAAAATATTTATATTAACCATTATTATAAAAATTATTTATATTAACAATTATTATATTCACTATCAACAAGGAAGGTGACTCAGGAGTTAAAGGATTAGAACATTGTTTTAAAGTATTATGTAAGTGACTATGCCAAATAAAACCCCTCAACATCCACATTGCTTGAAATTTACATTTGAAATGCTGGCACTGGGGTATATTACCTAAACATTAGTACAGATTTGTAGCACAAATGTATAAGGTTGGGGTTTTTTTTGTTTGAATATTAACTGTTTGGTTTTTTTTTACACTAGGTTTCACAGAGTGGGAAAAGACAGGCTTATGAGCAGGCTTAGAAAGGCAAATCTTTTCCAGTCTAACACTGCATGAAAATGTCACTGTGATTTAGTGTGTTAAGGGGAAAATTACCATGCAAAGAAAACTTCCAGTGAGGTTCTTCTCCCGCTCTACTCTGCCCTGGTGTGATCACACCAGCAATACTGTGTCCAGTTTTGGGCTCCCTAGTTCAGGGAGGCAGGGACCTGCTGGAGAGTGTCCAACAGAGAGCCACGAGGATGACTGGAGGACTTGAGCATCTCCCCTACAAAGAGAGACTAAGAAACCTGAGGCTGTTTAATCTGAAGAGAAGGCTGAGAGGAGATCTGATCAATGTGTATAAATATCTGAGGGATGGGTGTCAAGCAGATGGGGACAGGCTCTTTTAAGAGGTCAGCAACAATAAGACAAGGAGCAACAGCTACAAATTGAAACAGAAGGTTTCAGCTCAACATGAGGAGAAACTTCTTTACAGTGAAGGTAACAGAGCCTTGGAACAGGCTGCTCAGAGAGGATGTAGAGTCTCCTTCTCTGGAGACTTTCAAAACCCACCTGGATGCATTCCTGTATGAACTACCCTGGGTGATCCTACTTGGCAGAGGGGTTGGACTCAATGATCTATGGAGGTCCCTTCCAACCTCTAAGGTTCTGTGATTCTGTGATAGCCTTGTGCATCTGCCTTTCCATATGTCTGCTGACAAGTGAGAATTCAGGTTGTGCATCCATCCATCAGCCCACAGCCAACCATAATTCCCCATCTATATGTAAAGGAGTTAATATAGTAAATCTAAGATATTAGTCAGAAGTCTGTAATTGTAAAATTAATAGCATTCAAAATAGTGTCAGATAGTAATCTATTTTCTTAGTCTTATGCACCAGGTGGGTAACAGCACTGGGAACAACAGAGATATCAAAATCCCAGTGCCAATTTATCTGAGCTCCTTATCTGCTGTGCAGCCTTACAGTGTTATCTCTCCAGTTGCCATGGCCAATGCTTTGAAAGGTTTCAGAAGGAATCTCAGCAAAACTGGCCTAGAAAGATAATTTATTGATAGGTTCCAGACTCAGATATAGATCTTTTTGTATCATTGACAAGTCAAGAGAGAAACCACTTCTTAGTGGCATAAGTACATGGAGTTTTTAAAGAAGAAACACTCTATTAGGGTGCTGCAGTGAGTTTATTTCATCTGGCAGATTCTAATTACACCCGCACTTCTCTGAAATATATGAGAGTCTGATTCATTAAAAAATGAATTATTTAAGTTTGTCTGATATCAAAGTAATATGCCATTATGACAAAAAAATCTAATGAACCCAGTAATCATCATAAGGCATTTAAGTATGGCATGTAGGTACGTAAATACTGGCTAAGCAACAAAAAGCTGACTGCTGAGGGAACTAAGCTGGACTTGTTCAACAACTCTGACATATGCTAGAGCAGCCAGAGAAAACCCAATGTACCAATATGCAGTGGTAAGTCTAGAAACACAGCAAGAGGTTTCATTACCCCAAGAGCACGAAGACATTCTTCTTTAGGAAGAAGTTCTTTCCTGTGAGGGTAGTGAAACACTGGCATAGGCTGCCCAGGAAGGTTATGGATGCTTCCTCCCTGGAGGTGTTCAAGGCCAGCTTGGACGAGGACTTGAGCTACCTGTTCTAATGAGAGGCATCCCTGCCTATGGCGGGGGTTGGAACTGCATGATCTTTGAGGTTCCTTCCAACATCAACCATTCTATGGTTCGATGAGTCTATGTCTGCAGAGTAGTGAATTTCGGCTAACAATTTGCTTATTTGATAGAAAGCCACAGAGGTGATGCCTTTAAGAAAGGCATCCAATATTCAAAGCACTCTTAAAATCTCCATCTTGCTGATGATGAGGATAATGGATAGTCTCAACCCAGCCTTTACAGAGAAAGAGCAGGGGTGGGGGAATCCATTTTAATTTTTTAATGGTGGAATCAAACCTGTAGAAGAATGCTAAGCAAGAATAATTTCTTTATATCTACACTACCTGCAGGACTACACTCTCACAAATAATGAGAAGTTAAGAAAGCCTCTCTATGTGTTCACTGTATAGCAGAAAATCTGAGCCAGAAATGTGCACAGTTCTAACACCAGTTACCTTCTTTTCACCTTTCCTGCCCTGGAGGCTGTGTCTAAAACACCTTAAAGCTTCTGTCAGCAAAAGCAGGAGGTCAAAGGAAATTGTGAGGTGGTAGGAGAGGCATTTTTGGCAGCAGGACTCAGCAGCATTAGACAAAAGAGTGACAGACTACAGGAAAAGAGGGAGAGTCAGAGAAGAAGATAGATGCAGAATTTTGTGACACATTTTACATCCTGTATATCAACTAATTAATGCCAAACTATTACAAATATTATTTTAAATAACAAACCATCATTTTATCAAATATGTTTAGACTTAGACTGCACACTCATACCACAACCATACTCATACCTTTCCATGTGTAGATACCTTTTATGTCACTGTGGTGGAAGATACATGTCCTGGCTTGCCCAGGCATGATCCCATGGTCCCCTTCCCTCTGATGGGAGTGGGGGGGAAGCAGACCACAGGGAGAAGACAGAAGGCCTGGAGACACCCACTTTGAGGGTCCAAGACTTTCCCAGACTTGTTCTTTCCCAAAGAGGGCGAAGCAATCTCCTGACTTACCCTAACATGGTCAGGTTGGGCAAAGTGCCATTTGATTGGTGAATCTCTGTGGCCAAAGGGGCCATTGCATTTGGGCAAACAATAAATAGACTTTTGCCACATGCCTGCTTTGGCTTTGGCTTTCGCCTGCTCTGCCCTGCCACATTATGCTCTGCTTTGCCTGCAATGACTTTCAAGACACTGACAGAACTCCTTTCAAGTGATTGAGTGCTCTTTTTATCAAAGGTAGGTGTGTTTTTTTTAAGTTTTTGGCTTGCTGGCAGTCTTGAAAGACATCAATATTTTCAATATGTAATCAAGTCTAATCATGTTATTAATTTTTCCCTGTAAATTTCCAGTAAACTGTAAGTTCCCATGCTTGGGATGTTTCAGTGATGCTCTTCTGCAGTTTTCAGGTATGGAGCATCCCATTCCCTCAAAAAAGTGTCAGCCTCTCCATAGTCCTTGCACCAGGTGTTGGGCGCAGGGGGGGGAAATGAATTGCTGCAAGATGATATTTTCCAAAATTAATATTGTTTATTAATGTTGCTATTCAGAACTCTTGCCAGCCCTGACCACTAATTTTAATGATATTTTGGTTCTTACACGGTTATGGAAACATTCTATGGGTAATATCTACATCTAATATAACCAGCAAAATATATAAACATTAATTGAACTGGAAAAGAAGGTTCCAGCGGTCAAATTCTGTTCGCCCAGTAGCTGGGCTCAAGCTCTTTCTGCTCTATGGCAGAAGGCAGTAGAGAATTACAAAGAGGCATTTAAGCATTTACTCACAAATTATTATTATTACCCTCACTGGGGCTAGCCACAGTCCAGACAGTGCCCAAATGCTTTCAGGGGACTCTGTCTTGTTGGATGTTGAGACTTAAATCTTC
>WAAF01012998.1:175821-208785 GCA_013400475.1 Tricholaema leucomelas
CCCCCCCCCACTTTTAAACACTTCTATTATAATGATTTGCTATTTTGGCTTATACCAGTCATGACACATTTCTGCTGCTTCATTGAGAAAAAAAACTCTATCCAGTATCCACTGAAGTCAATAAACTGATTCAATTGATTGCATTGCACTGTAAATTGTGTTTAGAATATCTTTACAATAGAATGATTCTTCCAGCATTCAGCTGTAGTTCGGAAGGATTGCTTCCATTTTATTTGGTTTTTAAATAAGCAACTCATTTTAACACTTAGTTTTAGAGTCCCCATTCATGCCTTCAAAAAACTCTTTCATTTTGATTTTTTCAGTGCTCTAAAATGAGCCTGCATCATTCTCCTGGTCATAGGGATGTAAGCTCCTTCTGCTTGGAGAAGAGGAAGCTAAGAGGTGACATCATTGCTGTCTACAACTACCTGAAGGGAGGCTGTAGCCAGGTGGGGTTGGTCTCTTCTGCCAGGCAACCAGCAACAGAACAAGGGGACACAGTCTCAAGTTGTGTCAGGGGAGGTCTAAGCTGGATGTTCGGAGGAAGTTCTTCCCAGAGAGAGTGATTGGCATTGGAATGGGCTGCCCAGGGAGGTGGTGGAGTCACCATCCCTGGGGGTGTTCAAGAAAAGACTGGATGGGGCAGTTAGTGCCATGGTCTAGTTCACTGGATAGGTCTGGGTGCTAGGTTGGACTGGATGATCTTGGAGGTGTCTTCCAACCTGGTTGATTCTATGAGTCTAAGCTGAAACCCAGCAAATTCTACCATTGGTGGCCTTGGACATTTTAGAGTTTGATTTGTCTTCCAATCAAAATACATAAACTTACTCTGCAAAGGATATCTATGCACTTATTGTGACCTTTCAGTATCTGAAGGGGGCCTACAAGAAAAATGGGGAGGCACATTTTAGGATGTCAGGTAGTGATAGGATTGGGGGGAATGGAACAAAGCTAGAAATGGTAGATTCAGACTGCATGTTAGGAAGAAGTTCTTCAGCATGAGGGTGGTGAGACCCTGGAAGAGGTTGCCCAGGGAGGTGTTTAAGACCAGGCTGCATGAGGCTCTGGACAGCCTGATCTAATCATAGAATCATAGAATCATAGAATGGTTTAGGTTGGAAGGGACCTCAAGGATCATCCAGCTCCAACCCCCTGCCACAGGCAGGGACACCTCCCACTAGAGCAGGTTGCTCAAGGCCTCATCCAGCCTGGCTTTAGACGCCTCCAGGGAGGAAGCATCCACAACCTCCCTGGGCAACCCGTTCCAGTGCCTTACCACCCTCACTGTAAAGAACTTCCTCCTAATATCCAGTCGGAATCTCCCCTCTTCCAGCTTAAACCCATTCCCCCTCGTCCTGACATTACTAGACCGTGTAAATAGTCCCTCCCCAGCTTTCCTGTAGGCTCCCTTCAGATACTGGAAAGCCACTATAAGGTGTGAGGTGTCCCTGCCCCTGGCACCGGGTTGGAACTCGAAGATCCTTGTAGTCCCTTCTAACCTTGACTGATTCTATGATTCTATGATTTAAAAACTCTGACTAAAAAAAACCCAGGAATAGCACTCACACTGCAAAATGCTGAAATATATTTTAATCTGTTCAGCTGAACTTAGATGAGCTTAGTCAAACTACATTGCATGGGGAGAGGCACTCAGTAAGTTACATGCTTCTAGCAATCAAACTTAGTGCTGTACTTCAGAGTGTTTGTCCAAAGTTTACAGCTTGCGTGACATTGGTAAAAAGTCTTCCACTTCAATCTTCAGGATTGCCTGATGTTCTCCTGGGTGTCACGGAATCACAGAATTAACCAGGTTGGAAAAGACTTCTAAGACCGAGTCTAACCTATAACCCAACACCTTCTACTTAACTAAATTATGGCACTAAGTGCCTCATCCAGCCTTCTTTTTAAACACCTCCAGGGATGGTGACTCCACCACCTCTCTGGGCAGCCCATTCCAATGCCAATCACTGCTGCTGTGAAAAACTTCTTCCTAATATTCAGCATGAGCCTGCCCCGGTGCGGCTTGAAACTGCATCCTCTTGTTCTGTCCCTGGGTGCCTGGGAGAAGAGACCAACCCCACCTGGCTACAACCTCCCTTCAGGTAGTTGCAGAGAGCAATGAAGTCATCCCTGAGCCTCCACTTCTCCAGGCTGAACACTCCCAGCTCCCTCAGCCTCTCCTCACAGGGCTGTGCTCCAGCTCCCTCACCAGCCTTTGTGCCTTTCTGTGGACAAATTCAAGCACCTCAGCATCTTTCTTAAACAGAAGGGCCCAGAACTGGACCAGTAATCAAGACATGGCCTAATCAGTGCTGAGTACAGGGGTAGAAGGACTGCCCTGGTCCTGCTGGCCACACTATTCCTGATACAGGCCAGGATGCTATTGGCTCTCTTGGCCACCTGGGCACACTGCTGGCTCATGTTCAGCTGTCAACCAGTACCCCCAGGTCCCTCTGTGCCACTCCAGCCACTCTGTCCCCAGTCTACAACTACATGAGGGTGTTGTGGCCAAAGTGCAGAACCTGGCAC
Organism: Tricholaema leucomelas; assembly: GCA_013400475.1. NCBI lineage: Eukaryota > Metazoa > Chordata > Aves > Piciformes > Lybiidae > Tricholaema lacrymosa > Tricholaema leucomelas. Next base: position 178,351 of record WAAF01012998.1, read on the forward strand.
TCAGCCTTTTTAAAATTCCTGGTGTTGGGCTGTTGCCATCTGTCCAGCCTGTCCAGGTCACTCTGCAGAGCCCTCCTACCCTCTAACAGATCCACACTTGCTCCCAACTTGGCATCATCTGCCAACGCACTGATGCTGGACTCCCATCCCCTCATCCAGATCATCAGTGAAGATATTAAACAGGACTGGGCCCAGCACTGATCCCTTGTCCTTGCCATATGCGTACAGAAACCACATAAGAATCAGGGAGTATGCAAGATATTGAAGCTCTGAGAGGAGGCACTGATGAAGGCTCTCTGCCTGATTGTTTTGCATTCACTGTCTACGAAAAGCAGCCTGTATTCTTGTGGATTAACCTTGCCAGTTCATCACCAGCTTGGCTTTTCTGCTGTAGCACAGAAAGGTGAACAAACATTTTCAGTGTTAGCAGAGCTCCATTGCATTTTGTATCCAGTACACATCCTGTTTTGACTTAAACTTGCCATCTAAAAATTGCTTAAAATGGGCTTTTGTAAAGGTTTTATGTTCTGAAGTGTTTCTTCCTCTTAAGCTTGGTTTGAAGTTTACTTAGCAAATTAAATGGTTCTTTCAGAATGATTTTTATTTAGACACAGTTTAAAGCCTTAGTAACTTCTAGACATCAGTTTTAAGGATATTTCTGATGTAAAACTGGATTTATTTACATGCAGATGAACTTTACAGTAATCTCATCCTTTGCAGATTACAATTGTTATAGCCAAGATTAATTAATTAGAAAGGCTGAAGTTAGGATTAACTCTTGGACTTGATTCAGAAATCACTGGCAAGCTTCAGGCTCTGGCACACAAATAATTTTGATTTTTAGAAGTTACCACTATATTAACAATAAATACTTTCAAAAATCCAAATGGCTTGCAAGGTAAAAGGAAGAATAGGACAAAAGTGAAAGTTCTTCTAGATTATTCCAGCTGAGTGTTTTTTATTCCTCTATTTGCATTTTCTTTATGTAAGGGAAAATTGGTTTCACAGAGTCATTGTTTTCATTGCCCTCCATCCTGACAAGACTGCTTTTGAACTCATAGTTTTCATGGTTAAGAGCTGAGGGGGAGAAACAATTTTGCTCTAAGGTAAACAAGGCATAGAACCTCTGGAGATTTTTTTTTTAAATGGTCTGTGTGGGAATAAAATTAGAAATTAAATTTAGACAAGATTTCTTTTAGATGAGTTTTCCCCCAAAATCACAGAATGTCGAGGGCTGGAAGGGACCTCAAAAGCTCAGCTAGTCCAACCTCTTTGCCAGAGCAGGATCTCCTAGAGCAGATCACACAGGAATGCATCCAGACAGATCTTGAATATCTCCAGAGAGGAAGACTCCACAACCCCTCTGGGCAGCCTGTTCCAGGGTGCTGTCATGCTCATAGGGAAAAAAATTCTTCCTCATGTTTCCATGGAACTTCCTATGCTCCAACTTCCACCCATTGCTCCTTGTCCTGTCATTGGGCATCACCCAGCAGAGCCTGGCTGCAGCCTCCTGGTACTGGCCCTTTACGTCTTTATAAACATGAATGAGGTCACCTCTCAGTCTCCTCTTCTCCAAGCAGCACAGCCCCAGCTCTCTCAGGCTCTCCTCCTAAGACAGATGTTCCATTCCCTTCATCACCTTTGTGGCTCTGTCCTGGAATCTCTCCAGCAGTTCTATGTCCTTCTTGAATTGGTGGCCCCAGAACTTGACACAGTACTCCAGACGCAGCCTCACCAGGGCAAAGTGACCTACTAACCACAGCCCTTCTAATCCAACCCAGAAAGGCACTGGCCCTCCCAGCCACAAGAGCACACTGCTCTGAGGTATATACTTCAGCTGAATTACCCATTTCAGTTGTGACCTAGAGTCATAAATTATTTTTCAAATCACATAAAATTAATTCCATATTCCAGATATCTCCAAAATCTTTCTTTTCTGTACCAGCAAAGGAAATCTTAGCTATTCTATAAGGCTGCAAAAATATCTGCTGCTCTGTTTTTAGCTGAAAAACTCTGACTTCTTTGCTTATAATAACTAACAGTTCTTCACCCCTTGACCAAACATTAATGGTCTGTATTTTTAATGCACCGAGGGTCTTACATCTCTTTTTCTTGTAGCATTGACTTCAGAAGCTTTGATTGTGCCTTCCCTTACACTTAGCCCTAACTGCCGTTTTTCCACTCTCCTTTGCCAGTGCATCCAGGCAAGGCCACACATAGCCTGGCATAAACAGAATTACCTTTCTTGGAGTTAAAGTGTTGTTATTGACTCCCAAAGGATTAGGGCACTTAATTTTTAGAACATTTCAGTTTGTCTGGTGTTGTAGCTACACCACAGAGAAGATCTCTCTCTGTTTCTTCATTCTGGATTTCTATTCCCAGCACGCCCCTGAAGATTTCCTCTATTTTAACGTTAGCCTGTGTACACTAACACAGCACTAATTTCTTTCTACAGTTTTATTATTGCACAATATTTCAGTTAAAAAAAGATTTGGCTTGTATCCTCTGGCAAGGAAAATTGCTGATTTTATGAAATATGATCCATCAACTCAGATAAATTTCTTCATTTTACAAAGCCCTTTTTGCAAAAGAGTTAAAACAGAGGCATTTACTGTCTGTCCTAAATCATTTTTCAGCACACTAATACGTGGCTTACTATTTTTTAGCAGTCTGATGGAAATTATCATTAACTGTGGGTTTTTTTTTTTGTTTGCTTTTTACATTCATTGATCCTCAGAACCTGAAGTTGGTAGAAATCCCAGGAAATCAGTCACTCAGTCATTTTTACAAATACATATGCATGAATTATAATTGTGCACTAACTCATAAAGCCTGGAATTGCCAACAATAAAAAATTATATTCACTGTCAAAAGAGGAGGAAGAATTCAATTACGCAAGAGAAAAAATAAGAGCCCTCATTTGCACACCCCTCCTCACTGGGAATTTTTAGGCATGGCATTAAAACGTGATTCTATCTGCCAGCATTTTTGTCTCAACACAGGTTTTTTTTTAAGATGTTGGACTGGAAAACTACTTAAAACTGCCTAAGCTATTCAGTTAGGGCATTTCCTACTGGGGAAAAAAGCCCAACCAAACAAAAAAAAAACCAGCAAAAATACTCCACTGGTAACTCCTCTTTGCTTTTTTCCTAAGGGAAAAGACATTGAGATGACAGCAAGCAGGAGTGCTCTACTATCTTTGTTAGTGCCCAGGAGAGGAAAAAAAGCAAAACAAAACAAAACAAGTCTGAATTCTCTTTGGATTGTTCTGCTTTAGCTGATATGAAATCTAATTTACTGCCAACTGTAATAAGAACATGAGTAGACCTTTTATTTCTGCACATCACAGAATCACAGAAACATCCAGGTTGGAAAAGACCTTCAGTCCAACCTATAACCCTACTCTGCAAGATTCACTTTCAACCATGTCCCTAAGCACCACATCCAAACAACTTTTAAATATATCCAGTATTGGTGACTCCACCACCTCCCTGGGAGCTCATTCCATTCCCTGAACCACCTTCTCTGTGAAAAACTTTCTCCTAATGTCCGATCTAAACCTCCCCAGCCTCAGCTTGAGGCCATTCCCACTTGTTCTGTCTCCAATTACCTGTGAGGAGAGACCACCAGCAGCCTCTCCACAATATCCTTTCAGGTAGTTATAGGCAGTGATGAGGTCTCCCCTTAGCCTCCTCTTCTTCAAACTAAACAACCCCAGCTTGGTGAGCAGGTCTAAGGAAGCGATTTTTCCCATCTATTCTGCTTCGATGAGACCTCACCTGGAGTACTGCATCCAGCTCTGGAGTCCACAGCACAAGAAAGACAAGAACCTGGTTAAGTGGGTCCAGAGGAGAGCCACTGAGATGATCAGAGGGCTGGAACACCTCTCCTATGAAGAAAAGCTAAGCGAGTTGGTTGTTCAGCCTGGAGACAGGAAGTCTCCAGGGACCCCTTTCTGCAGTGTTGCAGTGTTTCAAGTGGCCCTACAGGTAAAAATGAAGACAGAATTTTTAGCAGAGTCTGTTGTGACAGGACAAGGGGAGATGATTTTAAACAAAGAGAGGAAAGTTAGACTAGATAGAAGAAGAAATTATTTTACAATGAAGGTGGTTAAACACTGGCTCAAGTTGCCAAGAGAGGTGTTAAGTCCCACCTGTTGAAACATTGCAAGTTAGGTTAGGCAGTGCTCTCAGCTATCTGATCCAGTTGAGGACCACCTTGTCTATTGCAGGGCTGGGGGGAGTCATATAGAATCAAAGAATGGTTTAGATTGGAAGGGACCTTAAAGATCATCCAGTTCTAATCCCCCTTGCCGTGGGCAGGGACACCTTCCCCTAGACCAGGTTGCTCAAGGCCTCATTCAACCTGGCCTTGAACACCTCCAGGGAGGGAGCAGCCACAACCTCCCTGGGCAACCTGTGCCGGAGTCTCATCACTCTCACTGGAAAGAACTTCTTGACATCTAATTTAAATCTCCCCTCTGCCAGTTTAAACCCATTACTCCTTGTACTGTCATTTTAAGACCTTTTAAATAGTTCTTCTCCACCTTCCTGTGGCCACCTTCAGATACTGGAAGGCCACTTCAGGATCTCCTTGAAGCCTTCTCTTTAGGCTGAAGAACCCCAACTCTCATAGCCTGTCATAGCAGAGCTGCTCCAGCCCTCTGAGCATCTTTGTGGCCTCATCTGGACTCACTCCAACAGTTCAATGTCCTTCTCATGTTGGACATATGATCTTTAAAGTATTTATAGAATCATAGAACCAACTGGGTAGGAAGAGACCTCCAAGATCATCCAGTCCAACCAATCACCCAGCCCTATCCAATCAACTAGACCATGGCAATAAGTGCCTCATCCAGTCTTTTCTTGAACACATCCAAGATTCTATGAGTCTGTGATAAAACATGACTAGATTTCATCTTTCTACAGGTAATTAATGCACTTTGTATTTGGACTTTGTTTTTACATGTACTTAATTAACATAGTCAATGACACCTGAAATATTTGCAATATTTTAAACCTCAAGTTATTACTGAAGAAACATCTCATGCCAAATGATCACAAAGTGTCCATGCTCAAGAGAAGTCCCTGAGAACAGAATGGTAGTCCTGCATATACACACATTTCAGATGCAGCACTTAAATTCACGATTGAGGATAATGTTGTTACGTAAATACAATATCAACTTTCATGCGTAATAATGACCAAAGACTGTTTTTTTTCATGTGCAGCTCACATTAGACTTGTACAGACTTGTATAGACTTGTACTGAATAAGCAATTTTGTCTCACTGGCGACTACTATTATCCTTCAAATTCAACAATAAGGTTAAGAGGGCTAGTAGGACTGGGAGATGACTGATGTCTGCCTACTGCTATCTGAAAGAATGTTGTGGAGAGGTTGGTGCTGGTCTCTTCTCACAGGTAGTGATAGAACAAGAGGGAATGGCCTCAAGCTGCCACTGCATAGGTTTAGATTAGACATTAGGAAAAAAAAATCCCAGCAAGAGTGGTCAGGCATTGGAATGTGCTGCCCAGGGAAGTGGTGGAGTCACCAACCTGGGATGTGTTTAAAAGTTATTTGGATGTAGCACTTGAGAATATGATTTAGGGTGCACCTTGTACAGTAGGGATAATGTTTGGACTTGGTGGTCCTGAGGGTCTTTTCCAATTTCAATGTTTCTGTGGTTCCGTGATCCTAGATGCAGGATCAATTTTCAACTGGATTTACCATACAAATCACCGCTTTAAAAGCAGCACATTGCTCTCAGGTTTCTTACACTGATCTTTGAGTCATCATCCACCCTATAAATAGTGTGTTATGTACTCACACATGTAACATCTGGCAGATCTCAATGCATCTTGCCAACATACATCCTAAGGAAAAAACTTAAATATTTAATAATCCTCACATATCACAGGATCACAGAATGTTAGAGGCTGGAAGGGACCTCCAGAGATCACTGTGTCCAGCTCCGCTGGTAAAAGAAGGATCACCCAGGGTAGTCTGAACAGGAATGCATCCAGGCAGCTTTTGAAAGCTTCCAGAGAAGTAGACTCCGCCACCCACTCTGGGCAGCCTGTTCCAAGGCTCTGGCATCCTCACTGTAAGTTCAAGTTTGTATTCATTGTTCCTTGTCTCACTACTGTACACCACCAGAACGAGATTGGCCCCGTCCACTTGACACCTACCCTTCAGATGTTCATACATGTTAGAATAAAATAGAATAGAATCAATCAGATTGGAAGAGACCTCCAAGATCATCCAGTCCAACCTAGCATCCAGCCCTATCCAGTCAACTAAACCATGGCACTAAGTGCCTCATCCAGGCTTTTCCTGAAAACCCCCAGGGACAGTGACTCCACCACCTCCCTGGGCAGCCCATTCCAATGGCAAATCACCCTCTTTGTGAAGAACTTCCTCCTAACATCCAGCCATGTTGATGAGATACCCTCTCAGTCTTCTCTTCCCAAGATAAAACATATCAATTATTTCTAGGGAGGTAGCAGGAAGAAAGACAGAGGGTTGTGGGTTTTGTGTGTGTGTGTGTGTCTCCTTTTTTTTTTTCTGTTAGGATTTCCAAACTGATGGCTTCTGGGTAATTATTTAAGTAATTTTTAAGAACATTAGCTTTTGAGTTGATCTAAAGTGTTTCTTTCTAAGAATATTCTCAAAGCACAACAGATTATGGCTTTGTAAACCAAATCACAGAATTTATCTAGTTGGAATCTTTTGTCTCCAGAAATCTCAAGTGCTACATATAAGAAAAAAACACTTTTTTTGATACATATTTGAAAGCAGAAAATATCACATAAAAATAAGCACATCTGAAACATGATTAATACACCTCCTGTGAGGCCAAAAAATGAAAGTACAAACAACTATAATCAAGTAACTACTACACATTACTTCTGAAGAAACTCTCAGCATCACAGGATCACAGGATGTCAGGGGTTGGAAGGGACCTATATAGGTTATTGAGTCCACCCCTCCTGCCATAGCAAGAACATGGAATCTAGCTCAGGTTGCACAGGAACACATCCAGACAGGGCTGGAAAGTCTCCAGAGAAAGAGACTCCGCAACCTCCCTGGGCAGCCTGTTCCAGTGCTCTGTTACCCTTACAATCAAGAATTTCTTCATGTTGAGGCAGAACTTCCTGTGCTGTACTTCACCTAGAATCATAGACTCATAGAATTAACCAGGTAGGAAGAGACCTCCAAGATCATCCAGTCCAACCTAGCACCCAGCTCTATCCAATCAACTAGACCATGGTAATAAGTGCCTCATCCAGGCTTTTCTTGAACACCTCCAGGGGTGGCAACTCCACCACCTACCTGGGCAGCCCATTCCAATGCCAATCACTCTCTCTGGGAAGAACTCCCTCCGAACATCCAGCCTAGACCTCCTCTGGCACAACTTGAGACTGTGTCCCCTTGTTCTGTTGCTGGTTGCATGGCAGAAGAGACCAACCCCACCTGGCTACGGCCTCCCTTCAGGTAGTTGTAGACAGCAATGAGGTCACCCTTGAACTTCATCTTCTCCAGGCTGAACACCCCCAGCTCCCTCAGCCTCTTCTCACAGGGCTGTGCTCCAGGCCTCTCACCAGCTTCGTTGCCCTTCTCTGAACATGTTCCAGCACCTCAACATCTCTCTTGAATTGAGGAGCCCAGAACTGGACACAGCACTCAAGGTGTGGCCTGAGCAGTGCTGAGTACAGGGGCAGAATAACTTCCCTTGTCCTGCTGGCCACACTGTTCCTGATATATGCCAGGATGCCATTGGCTCTCCTGGCCACCTGGGCACACTGCTGGCTCATCTTCAGCTGCTATCTACCAGCACCCACAGGTCCCTTTCTTCCTGGCTGCTCTCCAGCCACTCTGTCCCTGGCCTGTAGCACTGCTTGGGATTGTGGTAGCCAAAGTGTAGGACCCTGCACTTGGCCTTGTTAAATCCCATCCCATTGGCCTCTGCTCACCTATCCAGCCTGTCAAGGTCCCTCTGCAGGGCTCTCCTACCCTCCAACAGATCCACACCTGCTCCTAGCTTGGTGTTATACCCATTGCCCCTTGTTCTATCACAAGGCACAACTGAAAAGAGTTTGTCTTCTCCCTCTTGACCCTCAGCCTTCAAATATTTGTAAACTTCACCAGACCAAAGAGCCCCAAATCTTAGCCTCTCTTCACAGGGCAGTGCTCCAGCTCCTTCAGCATGTTTGTAGCCCTTCCTTGGACTCTCTCAAGTAGATCCCTGTCCCTGCTGAACCGGGGAGCCCAAAACTGAATGCAATATTCCAGATGAGGTATCACCAGTGCAGAGTGGAGGGAGAGGAGAACCTCCCTGGCTCTGCTGGCCACACTCCTCCTAATGCCCCCCCAGGATCCCACTGGCCATTTTAGCTACCAGGGCACATTGCTGTCCCAGTCACCTCCAGATTGCCCAAGACACTCTTGGAACTCATGTTTCTCAGTGTTCTTTTTACCAATTTATCTCCCATTACTGCTTCATGGTGCCCTACAGACTTTACTCAACTACTAGTTCTCCACGTTACTTCTTGCAGGTGTTTGGTGCACAAATGCAAATAAACTACAACAGATGTGTGGGTTGTGTCCAGACTAGAGGTAGCTTATCTATATGGTCATAACCTACAGATTATTTAGCCCATGGTGCAACATAGCTATTTTCAGTCTCTCATAGACTAGATGTAGCATAAAAATGGAAGGAAAAGTACAGGTATTTACCTTTTCTGATGTCTTACTGCACAACAATTTGTTAGGCTGATGCTCCTCGTTATGTTTCACACTCTCCCGTTTTTCTCTGTGAAGTCTTAAAATATCAAACAATGGAGATACATATTTAAATTAAGAATTTCAGAGTGAAACATTAATATTCAGGTGAAGTATGGTGCTATTGCAGGGCCTTAGTGGGGGGAAAAGAGCTTTTATGCTGAACACAATGAAAGAGTGATAGGCATTTCTGTTATCTAATTCATTAGTCATTCTGGACAGTTCAGACAAGCTGTTACCTGCAATAATAGAGAGCATTTTAATTTTTAAATATTAATTTAAACTACACTTTACACTGAACTGCAGTAAGATATTTATTTATATATTTATTGGTTTTGACAGACCAGACATTTGCAGATTTTTTTCTGAAGGAATAAGTAGCATTCATGCAGCTGTTGCCAGGAGGCTGACACAACGTATGATAAGCCACATATTCTGGCTCCGTGGAAGAATGACCAACTGGGTCAAAATGTGCACTTGTTGAAGAAATTTGAGGTATATATTTCAGAAATGCATAAAGCAGACAGGAAAGAGGAGAAGGTTTTGCAAATCTGACTTCCTTTTTAATTTCCAGTCCCCATCTCCATCTCTTCTCTTCATAACACCCCTTCTGAATTTGAACTCATCAGCTGCTTGTTCATTCAGAGGTGTCTTTCAATTTCCTTTTCTGATAGTATCACTGCGTCGAGTCAAGCACAGCTGCTATGCCAATCCTGCCCCTCACTGCGAAAGTTACGAGCAGTCACACCCGAATTTCCACTCTTCCATAGCAGAGATTAACATCACCAAAACAATGAAGGTTTAACAAAAACCAATTTACTTACCCTGTTTTATTTTGCAGTGGAGTCAATACATTTCCTTCACAAAGCAGCAACATAAACAAAACTGTGATCAAGTATCTATCCATGTTGGTTTTCTCTCTCTTCAGCATTTTTCTATGCTGCCCTATTTGAAAGAGATGTAAATATAAAATGATTATTTGATTAATGTATGTATCAATCCAAATTAATCACTTAAAGAGAGCAAACTCCTCATGACTGAAGAAGACTAAGTATGAAAACTTAAACATTTGTCTCAGATATTTGTCTCTAAGTATTTGTTTCAGATATGTGCAAAAGGTAGTTTTATAGAATGATAGAATTAGTCAGGATTGAAATGGACCACAAGGATCATCTAGTTCCAACCCCCCTGCCATGGGCAGGAACACTTCACACTGAATCAGGCTGTCTAGAGCCTCACCCAGCCTGGCCTTAAACATCTCCAGAGATGGGGCTTCCACCACCTCCCTGGGAAACCTCTTCCAGGGTCTCACCACCCTCATGATGAAGAACTTCTTCCTAACACCCAATCTGAATCTATCCATTTCTAGATTTGTTCCATCCCCCCCAGTCCTATCACTACCTGACATCCTAAAAAGCCCCTCCCCAGCTTTCTTGCAGGCCTCCTTAAGATACTGGAAGGCCACTATAAGGTCACCTTGGAGCCTTTTCCTCTCCAGATTGAACAATCCCAGCTCTCTCAGTCTCATATCATAGCAGAGGTGTTTGAGCCCTCTGATCATCCTCATAGGCCTTCTCTGGACACCTTCCAGCACATCCATATCCCTCTTGTAACAGTGGCTCCAGAACTATCACAGTATATGACAGTATCACCAAGGTTGGAAGAGACCTCATAGATCATCAAGTCCAACCCATTACCACAGAGCTCAAGGCTAGACCATGGCACCAAGTGCCACGTCCAATCCTGCCTTGAACAGCCCCAGGGACAGCGACTCCACCACCTCCCTGGGCAGCCCATTCCAGTAGCCAATGACTCTCTCAGGGAAGAACTTTCTCCTCACCTCAAGCCTAAATTTCCCCTGGTGTAGCCTGAGGCTGTGTCCTCTTGTTCTGGTGCTGGCTGCCTGAGAGAAGAGAGCAACCTCCTCCTGGCTACAACCACCCCTCAGGTAGTTGTAGACAGCAATAAGGTCTGCCCTGAGCCTCCTCTTCTCCAGGCTAAACAATCCCAGCTCCCTCAGCCTCTCCTCGTAGGGCTGTGCTCGAGGCCTCTCCCCAGCCTCGTTGCCCTTCTCTGGACACGCTCAAGCATCTCAATGTCCCTCTTAAACTGGGGGGCTCAGAACTGGACACAGTACTCAAGGTGTGGTCTAACCAGTGCAGAGTACAGGGGCAGAACGACCTCCTTGCTCCTGCTGGCCACACCATTCCTGATGCAGGCCAGGATGCCATTGGCTCTCTTGGCCACCTGGGCACACTGCTGGCTCATGTTCATCTACTACAACTACATGCAGTACTCCAGGTGTGGTCTCACCAGTGTGGAGTAGAGGGGGAGGATCGCTTCCCTCGACTCACTGGCAACACTTGATGCAGCCCAGGCTCTGGTTGCTCTCTGGACTGCAAGAGCACACTTACAGCTCATATTGAGCTTCTCATCCGTCAGCACCCCCACGTCACTCTCCTCAGGGCTGCTCTCAAGCCAGTTGCTGCCCAGCCTATATTGGTGCTTGGGATTGTCTTGAACCCGATGTAAGACCTTGCACTTGGTCTTGTTGACCTTGATGACATTGGCTTGTGCCTACCTCTCCAGCCTATCCAGGTCCCTCTGGATGGATCTCTTCCCCCCAGTGTGTCTGCTGCACCACACAGCTTGGTGTCATTGGCAAACTTGCTGAGGGTGCACTCACTGTCACTGTCCATGTCACAGAGAAACGTGTTAAACAAGACTGGTCCCAGTACTGATCCTTGAGGGGCTCCAATTGTCACTGGCCTCCACTGAGGCATGGAGCCATTGACAGCTACTCCTTTATAATAAAACCCAAACAAAAAAACAAAACAAACAAAAAGCTCTCCCAGAAACCCACCAAAACAAACCAACCAAACAGCCCCCTCCCCCCCAAACCAACCAAAATTGTGAAGATTCTAAATATTCATGTTCATCTCAATTATTCTACCATCATTAAAATCTTAGAACTATTACTTACTTCCTATTTGTATGTCAGCACCCAATTCAATTGGCCAGAAGTGAGTGAAACACCAGATTTAGATTGGTGGTAACATAAGCATCGGAAGGAAGTGAACTGTAAAATGTCTTTTCAAACACTGGTTGCATCTGCTTCCTCCAACATCTCCTCTCCTGAGCCTTCACTCTTTCCTACTAGATCCTGTCCAACCTGGATTTCATGCCAAAGGTGTCTTTTTCATCTGACAAATCTCATGCTGCCTCCTGCCTTGCTGGAGCTTTGTTTGGAGACTCAGTTGTTGAAGAAGCAAACAGGCATGTGGAAACCATTCCGCTCGCCACAATCAGAGCCATCAGATATTCTGTTTGTGAGAAGAGGGCAACATGAATGTTTAATAATCAACTCCTTTGGCTCAGAGCAGAGTCATTCCCTTGTGACTGGAAAAGCTTGAGCTGTGAACTCTTCTTTAAGACCAAGTCCCTTTTTATCACTGACACAAACACACTTGGTATTATAATTAAAACCTCAGAGAAAATGTTGCTGCAGGTTTTGAGCATGTTGATTTCCTTTAGCACTAATGTCCTTTTGTTTTGGCTCAACTCTGTGAATGCAGGTGTGTGTGTGCATGTGAACAGAACTATATGCACTAACAAGAAATAAAAAGGGATGTCAGAGATTTCATATGTGTTTAAATTCATGCTCAGGAAACCAGAAAGACACCAAGCCTCACCCCTCTGCTGGGTGCAGTCATTACAAGAGAGCAATTTTTTCTTGAAGCCAGCTTGGATGGTTCAGCAGCATGAGAGGATCTCCTTAAGTAACAGGGGTTGTGGGGAAAGGACAGAGACCTCTCCTCCAGGCAAGACAGCCTGGACCAACACCCCCTTGCTTCCTGGGGCCCATTTTTAATGGGTAAGAGTTCAAGTACTTTATCTGTTCTTACTGCCTCTGATGGTTTGTGAAAAATTGAACCAGGAAATGAAGTTCTATCTGTGGTGTTGGACCATAAATTTGCCACAAGGAGCACATCTCAGTGTCTGTTTCAGTTCAGCCATTTCTGACCTCAAGTACTTTTCCTTGATGCTGCTAAGGTTTAACCTGATCCAAGGCTTGCAGGCAGCTGATTTTTCTTAGAATAAAAAACAGTGTAACTGTAGGAGTATTAAATCACAACTGTTGTATATCGAAGGACACTGGTTTAATTTGTTGGACAGAGAGACTTTTTTAAGGTTCTCAGGCAGCCTCGGGTAGTTTGTTAAATTGGTAGGAAATATCTAGTGTATCTATGACGCATTTGATCTCTCTTCTGAAATGAAGGAGGAGAGGTTAGACTCTGCTGAGAGCCCCTTGAGGCAGATTTTAGTATGTAGAGTGGGTATGACTTTTACAATCATCTCCAGATCACGAGGCCACTGTTTGTCAGATGAAATCCTTAAAGGGTTGACATTTCTAGAGATTTAGGATGCTTTAGCCAATTTGTGTATATTTCAAGTGGAACCTGAAGCCTACTATTTTAACCTACTCCATTTTCTGCATCATTTTTCCCCCTCCACCAGTTTACAGCTTTCCCATATCCAGTGTTTCTTCCCCAATCTAGAGGCATAAACACAGTGCTAATAATAAATATTTCTGACATTTATGTTTTATGAGTAGCATCTGTGATGGTTTGGGTGTCCCCCGCCCCCCCACACTTTTAGAAATNTGAAGCAGCCAAGCAAAGGGAGGGTGAGGTTAGAAAGCAAGATGGAGTCCAGCCAGCAGCCTCAGCTCCTCCCCAGCAGGCAAAGAGAAGAGGACAGCCTAGCACGAAGTGCAGAGCAGAAGTGACCTTATCTTTTGTTTTGCCTTTCTTTTGTATACATCTCAGCAAGACTGTGAGGGAAGTAGACCTCACCATTGTTTTCATTTTCCAGCCTATCATCTAGTTCTTCTCACCAAAACATGCTGGCTAGGCTCAAACTAGCACAGCATCTGTAATTATATTACTCTGACTGTAAATAACTTAAGCACAGATGCTTTTATGATGGAAGTCAATTCAGAAGAGTGAATATTTATGAATGAGAATCTTTCCTCTAAACGAGCATTGAAAACATGCAATTACCAGCAATACCTGTAATGATTAAAATGGTAATTAATGACAGTAAGTCTTATTAGCATAAAATAAAGCAAATTACAGATAAACCTATGTTTAAAAAAATACTAATTAGGCAGCATCTCTTGCCTTCTGCAGTTTGAAGGAAGTGCTTACAGACTGCTGGTCTGTTTGTTAACAACAGGTGGTGCAAAATATCTAAAACAGCAGCAAACCTTTCCTCATCTTTCACAGAGGGGACTCAGCTGTTTCCAGAGGGGAATGAAAAAAAAACATAAGGCACCACAGAAGTTTGAAATCTAAATTTAATTTCAAGTAGAAATCAAATGTTTTCAACTTCTTCAGAGACACACTTGTGAGATTTATGTCCTTATTCTGGTGACACTGGCATCTAGAAGCAGAATCAATGCCTTATTGTGCACTGAAATCAGGAATTTAACGTATAACAAAAAATTACATGTTTTCATTTTAAAGCAGAGTTTTGAGTTGCTCAAAATATAGACATATACATCATAGAATCTAGTAGGTTGGAAGAGACCTCCAAGATCATCCAGGCCAACCTAGCACCCAGCCCTATCCAGTCAACTAGACCATGGCACTAAGTGCCTCATCCAGGCTTTTCTTGAACACCTCCAGGCATGGTGATTCCACCACCTCCCTGGGCAGCCCATTCCTGTGCCAAATCACTCTCTCTGGGAAGAACTTCCTCTTAACATCCAGCCTAGACCTCCCCCAGCACAACTTGAGACTGTGCCCCCTTGTCATGTTGCTGGTNACTGCCCCCAGCTCCCTCAGCCTCTCCTCATAGGGTTTGTGTTCCAGGCACCTCACCAGCTTTGTCACCCTTCTCTGGACACGTTCCAGCATCTCAACATCTCTCTTGAATTGAGGAGCCCAGAACTGGACACAGTACTTAAGGTGTGGCCTGAACAGTGCTGTGTACAGGGGAAGAATAATCTCTTTGCCTTGCTGGCCACACTGTTCCTGATACAGGCCAAGATGCTATTGGCTCTCCTGGCCACCTGGGCACACTGTTGGCTCATCTTCAGCTACTATCTACCAGAACCCCAGGTTTCTGTCTGCCTGGCTGCTCTCCAGCCACTCTGTCCTCAGCCTGTAGCACTGCTTGGGGTTGTTGTGGCCGAAGTGTGGAACCCTGCACTTGGCATTGATAAATCTCATCCCATTGGCCTCTGCCCACCCATCCAGGTATCTAGACACCTGTGGTAGGTGTCCTGTCTTTGCTCAAAATATTCAGTAATACCAGTAGTAAAGCTCTGCCTGAAAGATTGGAGACTTACGCAAGAACTCAGCAAGCCAAAGTAACTGCTATTAAATACTCCTGAAGAACTAATGAGACAGCTCTTATGCTTTTTAATTGAGATGCTTGGAAAATGTATTTGTCAGCACACTTTAAAAAAATAAATAAATGTCTGGACCAATTTTCCTAAAGTTTTAAAATTAATGGCTTCCAGAATAGCAATTACAGTCTCAGAAAGCCATGAGACTCAAGAAGGGTAGTTGCAATCAGGATATCCATTCAAATTTCATCATGTATTTCCTTACATTAAAGCAAGAAAAGTAGACTGAGAGGGGATTTAATAAATGTTTACAAATATCGGAGGGCTGGAGGTCAGGAGGAGGGGGACAGGCTCTGCTCACTTACTCCCTGGGATAGAACAAGGATCAATGGATGGAAGCTGCAGCACAGGAGCTTCCGCCTCAACACAAGGGGGAACTTCTTTACTGTAAGGTTCACAAGGCACTGGAACAGGATCCTCAGAGAGATTGTGGAGTCTCATTCTCTGGAGGCTTTCAAGATCTGTCTGGATGTGTTCCTGAGTGACCTGAGCTAGATTGTATGGTCCTGCTGTGGCAGGGGGGTTGGACTTGATGATCACTTTGGGTCTCTTCAACCCCTGACATCCTGTGAAGTTTCATGTTTAGTGTGGAGTAGATATGGATGCCTCATTTCCCTTCAGCTGTTGGGTAACTGAAAGCAGCTGCATTGTGGATTGTTTTGGAACACAGTTCTTAAAGCCAGAAAATTAAAAAACAAAACAAAAAAAACAAACAACCCAAAACCTGAAGCAAACAAAAAAACCCAACAACAGTAACTTGTGTGTTACTTGAAATCCTTTTCCAGTCTCTCCAGATTCTTCCAGCACAAGGGTTGGTGAGCAATCCCACATATGACTTTCCATGTCACATGAAAGCCACAGAGAAGTATTGACAAAAAGCCAGTACAAGTCACAGAATCACAGAAACATCCAGGTTGGAAAAGCCCCTCAAGATCACCAAGTCCAACCTATAAACCTACTCTACAAGATTCACCTTCAACCGTATCCCTAAGCACCACATCTAAATGATCCCTAGACATGTCTGGGGTTGGTGACTCCACCACCACGTTCCAGTGCCTGACCACTCTCTCTGTGAAAAAGTTTTTCCTAATGTCCAATCTAAACCTCCCCAGCCTCAGCTTGAGGCCATTCCTCCTTGTTCTGTCTCCAACTACCTGTGAGAAGAGACCAGCAGCAGCGTCTCCACAATGTCCTTTCAGGTAGCTGTAGATAGCAATGAGGTCTCTTCTCAACCTTCTCTTTTTCACATTAACCATCCCCAGCTCCCTCAGTCGTTCCTCATCAGATTTATTCTCCAGGCCCTTCCCCAGCTTCATTGCCCTCCTCTGGACCTGCTCCGTCACCTTCACATCTCTCTCGTATTGCGGTGCCCAAAACTAAACCAAGTGAGTCAGACTGGCTGACAACTGTTTGCTGTTGCAGAATATCTTTTTTTTCTTTGAGAAATCAAAGAGCAACTTTGTGATTCATATCCTTCAGAAGAATTTGTCTGCAGGGCAAAGTACTTACATTCAGTCATAGAAAACAGGATCACACAACCGTTTAGTTTGGAAAAGACCTTTGAGATCATTGAGTTTAACTGTAAAGGTAATACTGGCAAGTCTATGACTAAACCCTATCCCTCAGCACGGTGACAACATGGAACATGGAACTCCCTGAGAGTATCCACCATAGGGCTACAAAGATGATGAAGGGAATGGAACATCTCTCTTACAAGGAAAGCCTGAGGGAGCTGGGACTGTGCTGCTTGGAGAAGAGGAGACTGAGAGGTGACCTCAGCAATGTTTATCAATATGTAAAGGGTGAGTGCCAGGAGGCTGGAGCCAGGCTCTGCTGGGTGATGCCCAATGACAAGACAAGGGGCAGTGGGTGGAAGCTGAGGCATAGGAAGTTTCATGTAAATGTGAGGAGGAATTTTTTCTCTATGAGGGTGACCTGGACCAGGCTGCCCAGGGATGTTGTGGAGTCTCCCTCTCTGGAGTTATTCAAGACCTGCCTGGTTGTGTTCCTGTGCGATCTGCTCTAAGAGATGCTGCTCTGGCAAGGGGGTTGGACTGGATGAGATTTTGAGGTCCCTTCCATCCCTGACATTTTACAATTTTATGATTCATTCTACGATTCTATGAACTGCATGTTTAGTGTTAAAAATCACTTTGGGGCAGTTACTTGTGAATAATAAGCACTGGATACTTTTGCTAACCAAATCTGCAATAGGTGGAAGCTGAGGCATAGAAGAAGCTGAGGCATAGAAAATTTCACTTAAACATGAGAATTGTTTCCCTATGAGGGTGACAGAACCCTGGAACAGGCTGCCCAGGGGTGCTGTGGAGTCTCCCTCTCTGGACATATTCAAAACCCCCCTGGACATGTTCCTAGATGATCCTGCTCTGGAAGGGGGGGTTGGATTGGATGAGCTTTTGAGGTCCCTTCCAGCCCCTGACATTCTATGATTCTATGATCTTTTAAATATCTCCAGCAATGGTGACTCAATTACATTCCCGGGTAGCCTGTTCCCAAACAAGGAGTTCCTCTTCATGCTCTTAAGTAACACTTGATGTTGCTGTTCAAGACCATGCTTCAAGACTGCTGCATACTAAGCCAACTTTCTACTGTCCACCTAGTCCCAGTCAGAGATAACTTAAAGGCCCAGAAAACTAGAGTTAAGTATTTGAGCTTTGCAATGCATTTAGCTCCTAAAGTTCTTGACAAAGTAAAGAGTTTGAGTGCTTCTTAAATTGTGTGAGATTTTTGTGTCACAATTCCAATGAGTCAAGAACTACTCTCTGAACATGATGTTACTTTGGGCATTAGTGACCAAAGTATTAGTCTGATAAAAGTTCTTGGATAATGCAAGGCTGAGTTTTGTGAAACCAATAAACAGGAATCTGTCCTTGCAAAGCAGAATCCAGAGTCTTAAATGAAATACTTTGCCTCTGCCCGTGGTTTTGGGCAATATTTAGAAACCTCAGAGTAGCATTCAGATAAAGGAAGATGGGGAGAGATCACCAGAAAGTAAAATTTATGTCAAATGTGCACACTGTATTTCCTACAAAGCAGCTCCAGATTCAAGATGGAAACCCTGTATTAGATTCAAGATGGAAACTCTGTATTTTAATTTTATCCTCCTTTTTTGTTTGTTTGGTTGGGGTTTTTTTGCTTAAGCGAGCACCCAAATCATCAGGTGGATAGCTCAGAGGCTGAAGGTAACTGGCAACAGCATCTTTTGGGGCTTTCTATCTGTGGGCCACACCAAAACTAGAACAAATCACTAAAAAAAGCACCATCTCTTTACACAAGGCTTTATAAACAGTAATTCTAAACCAGTCATAGAGTCCTGAAACATTCATGTTTTTACTTTCAGTCCAGCTTTAGATAAAACTCCTATGAACTCCAAGAACCTGCGTAACTCCCAGTTAGTATCAAACTGTCAGGCATGTCAGATGCCAGAGGATGCACCAAGTGCATGGGCAAAAATAAACTCAGATCTTCTCAAAACACACAGGCAGTGTGCAGTTTCTCATGTCCTATGCTCTAGCATGCAAGCACAGTACACTGTTATGATTCAAAGGCCTCATCCTACACATCTTTGTGACCTTGTGCTAGTTTGAGCCTAGCTAGAATGTTTTGGTGAGAAGAACTAGATCATAGGCTGTAAAATGAAAACAATGGTGAGGTCTACTTTGCTCACAGTCTTGCTGAGATGTGCAGAAAGAAAAAGCAAAACATTAGATAAAGTCACTTTGCTTGGGACTTTGCTCTGGGCTGTGCTCTCGGCTCTTTGCCTATTGGGGAGCTGCGGCTGCTGGCTGAACTCCATCTTGCTTTCTAACCTCACTCTCCATTTGCTTTGGCTGATTAACCTTGCTTCTTAATCCCCCTGGCTGAACCTCCATTCTTCCTTGGGATTGGGGTAAGGTTGAGAGGGGTAGGGGGAAGGTGAGGGGGTGGTTGAGAGCCCCTCCTGGGGACTCAGGTTTCTGGGAGGGGAGTTGTGTGTCTGTATTACCTTTTTACCTTGTATATTTCTGTCTATAACTGTATATACTGTAAATATCTGCTTGTAAATTGTGCCAGCTGTAAATATAAGCTTCATTCAAATTTCCAGAGCTGGCTGAGTCTAGTCTGGGTGATCTTTTAAAGTGTGGGGGGAGCAGGGGACCACAAACCACCACAGACCTTCACCCAGGAACTTCTTCTCCATCCAGAAAACACAAACTTAAATGGGTTAGGTTGACTAAAAAGATAAAAATATCATTTAATAAACCAAATCAGGGTAATTGACTTAAATCACGTTTTGCTGCAAGTTCAAAACGCTTGGCTTAAGATTTCACTTTGGATACAAGTACTGAAAGTAATTTCCAGATACAATTAATATGATAAGGGAAGTTACTGTATTTTTTTTTTTCTTACTGCATTGCTTCTTTTACACACTAGCACTAAAGCACAGCTGAATAATAAATTTCCTGCAAGTAAGTTGAAAGGTTATGAAGTACTTTCAGATAACTGTGACAGAAAGCATTTGGGGGGATTATGCTACAAGGAATTCATTAAGCATCTGAAATTTTCTGATAGTCAATCTCTCAAATACCTTGGTAATTCACCTAAGTCTGGACTTTTGTTTATATAAAAGTGTGATCTGCTTTTTCTTGGGAGGCATTTTCCTTTATAAACTGGGATAAAATGAATGTTATATTTCATTTTTGCTAGCTTTTCAATATGATAGAGGCGGACCTCCACTGCATTAATTTCGCACCGTGAATTCATATTCAAGTAGTTAAGTCTTGGTAAGAGAGGTGAACACCATCAAATGTGCAACAGGCAAGATCTGAACTACCCCTTTATTGCCTTCCTCTCATCAAGAAAGGCTCCCTGGAAATTATTAGCGTTTCTGGTTTCTATATATCTCATCTAGAGAAGTAGTTACAAAGTAACTGGAACCAGAAATGGAAAAAGCAACAGGAGAAAAATTCAATAGGTAGTTTAAAAATTGCAAAGCTTGTATGAGAATTTTCCCTTTCCTTTAGAGAAATTAATATTTGCTTACTCTGTGTATTCACAATATTTTAAACCCCAGTAAACCTGCTTTACCTCTTGAATAGGTTGTGATATGTTATACAGGTCTCTCCCTAACAGTTGTATTTCCAGTCTATAGGCATGAGGCATGTGCACAGCAATGCAAGTCTTAACTACACAGCAATTGGGCAGAGACGTCTTACATCTGAGACAAAGACACTGAAACAGGTGCTTAAATTTACATTACTGTAACAGGGGTTAAATTTGTGCTGACCCAGTCCTCCCATCCCTTCCAGTGCTAGGCTGTGTCCTTCCAAGAGCTCCCATACCCTGACAGACCAGCATGGACTTAGCTGATTTAGATATAGGAAAATGGTGTTGCAGAGAGGCACAGAGCTGCTGCATGTTGAAACAGCAGTTTGGAGTAGCTTGACAACATTTGCCAAGTACTAACTGGGGTACAAATAGTATATGTACACTGTTACTCACATCCAGCCTTCTCCTCTTACCAGCAAATACAACAGCTACATGGCATGCCTCTAGATAGCTGCTGCTGAGTGCCAGCACTGCAAAACACCACTTCTGCAGAGCCCTGTGGATGTTCACACAGCAGATTGTGTATTCACAGCACTTGAGCTTGATTCCTGGTGGGCCTGTGATACAGGATCACAGGATGTCAGGGGTATGGAAGGGGCCCAAAGAGATCATTGACTCCAACTCCCCTGCCACAGCAGGACCATACAATCTAGCTCAGGCCACAGAGGAACACATGCAGACAGGCCTTGAAAGTGTCCAGGGAAGGAAACTCCACAACCTCCCTGGGCAGCCTGTTCCAGCGCTCTGGGAACCTTACACTAGAGAAGTTCCCCTTTGTGTTGAGCTGGAGCCTCCTGTGCTGCAGCTTACACCCCTTGCTCCTTGTCCTATCCCAGGGAGCAAGTGAGCAGAGCCTGTCCCCCAGCTCCTGACCCCCAGCCCTCAGATATTTATAAACATTTATTGAATCCCCTCTCAGTTTTCTCTTCTCCAGACCAAACAGCACCAGGTCCCTCAGCCTCTCCTCATCAGGCAGTGCTCCAGTCCCCT
Organism: Tricholaema leucomelas; assembly: GCA_013400475.1. Taxonomy (NCBI): domain Eukaryota; kingdom Metazoa; phylum Chordata; class Aves; order Piciformes; family Lybiidae; genus Tricholaema lacrymosa; species Tricholaema leucomelas. Next base: position 199,648 of record WAAF01012998.1, read on the forward strand.
AATCATCCTTATAGCTCTCCGATGGACCCTCTCTAGCAGATCTCTGTCCCTCTTAAACACAACTAGAGAACCATAACTGTATGTATGTATACAGCCAACTAGTCAGTTGAGCTGGACTTTGACAAAGCAACTGAGGATCAGACCAAACATGCTTGGCAGGCAGTAAAAATTTGGCAAGAAGCCTGGGTGAAGTGCATCTATCCCTAATGAGAACAGTTCTGAGATACTCTGCTTTTGGAACTTCTACCTTTCTTGTGAATCTGGTAAAATATAGTATTTCCTACATCTAGCCCCAGCTAAAATTAGGCTAGAGGTTTGGTGTCTATTGAACACAGATGACATAGCTGCCACCATTTTATGTAAACAGTATGCAAAGAAACAATTTCTTCCAGGAATGGCAAAGAAGTGCTCTGCCAGGGTCATTGGAGAACATGCTTGTGTCAAGAACTGGTTGTGTTCAGTCCAAGATAGATAAATCAAGAGTTTTATCATGTTCCTTTCCTTGACTGTACAACTTTTGTGCCAAACACTGCATTATCCCTCCCAAGAGCTCAGAGAGGCACCTTGCCAAGGGCAGAAAACAGTTCCCATACAAGGATACAGCAGCAGGACCTCAGAAGTCTGTAGTTAATCATATCACTGAAGAGGAAATACTTGAGTGTGCTGGGACAAATATAACTGAAGCAAGTATAGCAAAACTAATAATGTGATTACAAATGAGGTCTTAATAGCACATATCTGAAAATCCACCTCAGACCTACAGCTCAGGTTATTTAAAGCTGGAAAGGATTAATGAATCTGAGATTCTCTTTCAGCTGAAACCTTCAGTTGCTGCTCTTTCTTTTTTTTTTTCTGCCTTTTTTTTTTTTTCTTCCCCCATTTTCACTCCTGTTTTGCTGAATCTTCATCTTCCTCCCCCCCTTGACTTCTCATTCCCATGAAGTTACCCATTTGGAAAAGTTTCAGCAGACCTTCTTCCTTACTATGTACGTGCATACCTTGAAAATTTGCTCTTAGCAAGGAGGGTGGAATGACCATCCAACCAAAATAGAGTGAGGTCAAAGTACTACAGCAAAATAGCATAAATCACAAAATATAATGGGCATTAAAATTCTGACACCTCTTCGTCATGACCAAAATTGTTACTAGAGTGAGAAATTATATGGAATTAGCTTCTTACTGATACGCTCTGAAGACTGTAATTTCATGGTGCCTGCATGTCATTTTCAGAACCCTCTGCCTCTGCAGTCTTGTAGGCATGCATTCAGCTATCATCTGGAGCATTTGAAATAAAAGTAAGGGGGAGAGAGAGATATATAAATGTTTTACTTGGAGCAAGAAGTCATGCCAGTTTTCAAAATTACAGTCATCTTTTAGTATTGTTTCTGCTGAAGTCAGAAATCTTCAGGAGATGCCTGATCTGTTCCTGTGGGATATGCAGTACTGAATCTCATTTGAGACTCAATAACAAGAGAACGTTTTGCTTTAGGAAAAATAGCAGATCTCGTTTTTACTTTTTTTTAGCAGATTTACCTTACAATGTTTCCTTTCTGTTCAGCCCAACAGAGCAAACAGGATAGAGCAGAGTCAATCCAACTTATCAACTCCAAAGGCATGATGTGAAGGACTCCTAAATCCTTTAACTGACAGTCTGAGAGTTGAATTATTAAATGGCCAGCAGTAAGTCTCACTTTTTGTGTAATATCACTTTTGAGGAACATTCAATTTAATTTAATTTAAACTGCACAAGGAGGATTACTCTGCTGGCATCTTGTTGATTTAGGTGATCTCTCTTTATACAGTTTATGAGTTCCAGTTTGTTTGCTTTCTTTTTTCTTTTCACTCTATGTTTTGCACTTTGATTCCCTCATACTCCTCATGCTAAAGAAGCAAGGGACTAACATCAGCATGACTACCCCTGAATAAATGGATGGTTTAAGGCTTTCAGCACTACTCTACACCTTCACTTGGTGAGAACAAAAGGATGGAGGTGAGTCTGAGATGAAATCCGCTCTCTCTAACCTCTCAGAAAGCATCTGGGGCTTGAAGAAGTTGAATTTCTCCAGAAGCACAACAAAGAGATCAGGTGTTAGCATCAGGTCTTAAAAATCACAGGTTCTGAAAGACTCGCACACACAAAGAAAGCTGGAGTAGGAGAGAGGAACAGAAAGGATAAGAGACAAAATACATCAGCTTAGGCACACCACCCTGCTTGCACGGCTCATGTACAGACTGCTGGGAGCAAGGGAGGATGAGGTCGTGTACCTCTTTACTAGTAGACATAATCCCCATTATTGTTGCAACAATAAGGCTGCTGTAATGGAAGAGAGAAGGCACTTTGTCAGTTGAAAATAGCAGAGGGAGGAAAAGTAAGTGAAGCAGATGGGGAAGAAGCAAATAGCATTATAGGCGTTGGGTTGTAGTGCTGGTGAGAGGGAACTTTTCGTGCCTGTGCAGCAGTGGATGTGAGATACAGCTCCACTGTTTCACTGCAGGGCAAAATCTTTGGATAGCTTAGGAAACATTTTGGATAGTACAGAAAATATTTCAGGTTTAGGGTAAGTGCTGAATAAGGTGGGCAAGGAAATTCCTGTTTTCTTTAACACTTTTTGCTGCGGAATTTGACTTATTTTTAGTGAATATAAAATATTTAGTTGCTGAATGGAAGACTTTCGCTCATACAGATTATCAGATCTATAAAGGACATAACTCCCATTTAAGCAAAAACCAGAGTAAGTAAAAAACCAACTGAATTTGAGCACAGCACAGTATTACCTCCTTTGTGCATGTTAAATGCTGTCATCTTAAGATAAATGCTTTTATACATCAAGATTTCCTTAGCTTTGGTAATTTTTGAGCCACTAGAATGAACCCTCTTGTGAGGAAGTTATATTAGAAAGTTTTAAAGGTACTGTATGGCTTTACCTAGCTCAGTAGGTGGATGTAGTGTGCTGCGAAGTAAAATGATGCAGACCTGGGATTTGCGTGGGTAAAGCAGAGGCACACTGCCATCCTGGCTGTGCCTCAGCCCACTTAGATTCTGGAGGAGTTACAGCCCACCGAGGTGTGCAAGTCTGTTATCAAGCCTGAAAAATTCAAACACCTGAGCAAAGATTTACTCTGCTCTTGCGAGACCGCACCTGAAGTACTGTGTGCAGGCCCCCAACACAAGAAGAATATTGGACTGTTGGAGCAAGTCCATGATTTAGTTGGGGCAATTAAGGAGGCAGGACTTATAAAATATGAAGTTAATTTTATTTCTGGAAACCCTGCCCACAACTATATACAAATTAGATAAATTTGGGTTCCAATTTGGTCAGGAAAATCTTCAAAAGGATGCTTATGGGCAACTCATTCATTTAGAAGAATCAAAAAATTGGGAAAGGTTTGCCCACAAAATGGTTTTGCCCCACCTACAAATAAAAGGCAGCCTGGAGCCCTAGGGAAAGTCTGTTCTACTCACTGTGGTGGAATAGAAATTGCAAGATAGTCCCTAGCTCCTTTGTGGCATTGTTGGAACTGCTCAGCCATTGAGAGGCTTCTAGATCTTCCCAGAGAGCTGGGAAAGAGGCAGACAATCTCTGACTTGATTCTGGTTCCTCTTTGCATGGATCTCTTGCAAATGTACAGAGAGCACAATGTTGGTGGCACTTCTTGGCATGTCATGAGGCACTTGAATGTCTTCTCCTGGGAAACTTGAGGCACTTAAGTTTCCAGGTTGTTCAAGCCCAAAACATCAGGGCTAAGCTGATCTGAAGCATGAGGCAAAGCAGAATACATTGTCCAAGAGCGGTGAGGCAGAGGCAGCAAGGCAGAAGCAGCCCCATGAGGCAGAAGCAGCCCAACTGCTTGCAACTTAACTCAATTTATGTTATTTGCCTGAGTGCAATGGCTCCTTTGGCCACAGAGATTCACCAATCAGAATGGCATTTGCAAAACTGACCACATTAGGTGAAACCAGAGCCTGCTCACCCTTGTTTGGGCAAGACACCAACAAGTACGTAAAGACCTGTGGGTACCTGTTTATCACTTTGCGGGGGGACATTCAGTTTAGAAGGGACATTGAAATCCTTGAGCATGTCCAGAGAAGGGCGACGAGGCTGGTGAGAGGCCTCGAGCACAGCCCTACGAGGAGAGGCTGAGGGAGCTGGGATTGTTTAGCCTGGAGAAGAGGAGGCTCAGGGGTGACCTTATTGCTGTCTACAACTACCTGAGGGGTGGTTGTGGCCAGGAGGAGGTTGCTCTCTTCTCTCAGGCAGCCAGCACCAGAACGAGAGGACACAGCCTCAGGCTGCACCAGGGGAAATTTAGGCTTGAGGTGAGGAGAAAGTTCTTCACTGAGAGAGTCATTGGCTACTGGAATGGGCTGCCCAGGGAGGTGGTGGAGTCGCCGTCCCTGGAGCTGTTCAAGGCAGGATTGGACGTGGCACTTGGTGCCATGGTCTAGCCTTGAGCTCTGTGGTGAAGGGTTGGACTTGATGATCTGTGAGGTCTCTTCCAACCCTGATGATACTATGAGACTACTATGATACTATGACATAATGACCCAAGCCTTTGTTTTCCTCCCTGCTTTGCTTCCCCCACCAGCAGAAGGGTGGGGCTAGCCAGGATATCTAATAGGCCTATTAACCTTCCAGGACAGACTAGAGTAAAGCCACAAAGATGCTCAGAGGGTTGGAGCAGCTCTGCTCTGATGACAGGCTATGAGAGTTGGAGCTCTTCAGCCTGGAGAAGAGAATGCTTCAATGAGACCATACAGCAGCCTTCCAGTATCTGAAAACTACAGGAGGGCTGGGGGAAGGACTCTTTACAAGGTCTTGTAATGACAAGGATGAGGAGTAATGGGTTTAAATTGGCAGAGGGGATATTTAAACTGGATGTTAGGAAGAAGTTCTTTCCGTGAGGGTGGTGAGACACTGGCACAGATTGCCTGGGGAGGCTGTGGCTTCTCCCTCCCTGGAAGTGTTCAAGGCCAGGTTGGGTGAGGCCTTGAGTGACCTGTTCTAGTGGGAGGTGTCCCTGCCTATGGCAGGGGGTTGGAACTGGATGATCCTTGAGGTCCCTTCCAACCTAAACCATTCTATGATTATGAGGCATCTGTGTCATTTGTGATTACATTTGCTTTGCTCTAAGGGAGATTTTAGGAGTAAGCCCACTACTGAAGGTAACACTGGGCAGCTGAATCTATAGCTTATTTATTAAAACCACATAAAAATGATAAACCACAGTCACAAAAAAAAAGAAAGAAAAAGATGAAGGAAAGCTTGTCCTCACAATGCGGTGTCCCAGAGGTATGATTATCTCCTGATAACCATATCTCCCTCTTCTGACTTATTGCTAATTAAATTAATTAATTAAGGAGGCCTTTCCCCATGTGGACTCGATTTAATATGCTGAATGTAATTAGCAGCTCTTGGAAATGGAGATGAGATTATTTCTCCCTGTTTTACTGTGGCTCACAAACTTTGCAGAGCCAGTGAGCGCTCAGGCTCCTTGTTCTGCACTGTGGCAGCAGTGCCCAAACTGCCCATGGCTGCACTCACATACATGGGAAAGACTCTGCTGACACAGAATACACCTTTATGCACCTGTCCACAGCGATGCCTGCTCATCAGTAATGGAAAGAGGTTATATATGTTTGAAAAATAAGGTAGATCTTCCTTCTTTTAAAAGATATACTATGACAGGAATGAGCTAAATATTCTGTTTTTGGCTTGAAAGCTGCTAGCATTTATGGCAAAATTCTGCCATAAGTGTTGGATATAGACCTATTAAAAAGTGGCCAATTTCACTAGTTTTATGTGATTAACTGAGATTCTCTATTTGAATTGTTTAAAAAATACCACTTCTATTATTACTAGTACTACTACTAATAATACTACTACTAATAATAATAATAATAAACCTTTACTGAGTAAAGAAAATATCCATTCAGAATTATAAAACAAAAGTCCTCTTCACCAAACCCTTACTGCAAACTCTGAGGAGCACATTTGGTTAGCAAAAGTATCCAGTGCTTATTATTCACAAGTAACTGCCCCAAAGTGATTTTTAACACTAAACATGCAGTTCATAGAATCGTAGAATGAATCATAAAATTATAAAATGTCAGGGATGGAAGGGAACTCAAAAGCTCATCCAGTCCAACCCCCTTGCCAGAGCAGCATCTCTTAGAGCAGATCGCACAGGAACACAACCAGGCAGGTCTTGAATAACTCCAGAGAGGGAGACTCCACAACATCCCTGGGCAGCCTGGTCCAGGTCACCCTCATAGAGAAAAAATTCCTCCTCACATTTACATGAAACTTCCTATGCCTCAGCTTCCACCCACTGCCCCTTGTCCTGTCATTGGGCATCACCCAGCAGAGCCTGGCTCCAGCCTCCTGGCACTCACCCTTTACATATTGATAAACATTGCTGAGGTCACCTCTCAGTCTCCTCTTCTCCAAGCAGCACAGTTCCAGCTCCCTCAGCCTCTCCTCATAACAGAGATGTTCCATTCCCTTCATCACCTTTGTGGCTCTGCACTGGACCCCCTCTCAAGCATTTCTGTGTTATTTATTCAGGTCATATTATATTACTGTTTCTTGATCGGATGACTTATGTATTTTCAAAACACAAATTAAAGGTGAGCTAACTCTTCTTGTTGCAGAGTCACATGAAAATAATGTTTCTTTAAGCCTGCAGCTTGCCCATAGTGTATTTAATACAACGAGATGAAGATTCATCAGAAAAATATCATTATTTTCAAATAGAGAAACATTTTCTATGTAAGATGAAGTGTTATGAATTATTAACTTTCTATATTGTACCAAAAATGTTGCAGACCAATATTAAGTAGACACAGAAAACAGGGATTGCATTAAAAGTTCTTAAGTACTTCAAAAATCCACACAAAGGTCTTGTAACAGAAGTTATTCCACAGAGGCGGGTTTTTTTCCTGTTGTTGTTGTTATCTTGCTGCTTCCTAGGCACATAGGTTAACAAGTCACAGAAGCACAGAAGCGCAGAATCATTGCATCCAACCCTTCCGGTGGCAGGGCAAGATCGCCCAGGGTAGTTCACGCAGGAACACATCCAGGCAGGTTTTGAATGTCTCCAGAGAAGGAGTCTCCACAACCTCTCTGGGCAGCCTGTTCCAGGGATCTGTCACCCTCACTATAAAGAAGTTTCTCCTCATGCTGAGGTGAAACCTTCTCTGTTCCCGTTTGTAGCTCTTGCTCTTTGTCTAATTGCTGCTGACCACCAAAAAGAGTGTGTCCCCAGCCACTTGACACTCACTCCTCAGGTATTTGTACAAACTGATCAAATCTCCTCTCAGCCTTCTCTTCTCCGGACTAAACAGCCTCAGATTTCTCAGTCTCTCTTCATATTGATATAGATCATAACAAGGACATTTGGTGTGTGGAGTTGGAATAAAAGTGGACATCATTCAGAGCCAGCTGTGTTGCTCCCTGTTGTGATAGATACAGAACTCTGATTGTTACAAGTTCATTTGTTTGCTGAGTCGTTTGGTAAATGAACGTTTGTTTGGATTAATTTAAGCCTGCATAAAAAGCTCAGCAGGGTGGAACAGAGCAGCCCAACATANGGACTATGGAGAGAAAAGTGGAAGCATGAAACATACACTCTAACATCAGTACACATACGTCTACTCTGATACCTCAGGGAGAAAGGAGGCAGTGCCTAAGCAGCTCAGTGTTGTGGTGGAGAGTCCCAAGGGTCACAAAATGGGCTTGAGCATGTCCTGTCTTGTCCAGACATGTTTACCTGCCTGTCTGCACTGCAGCCAGAGGCAGGAAAACAGGACAAAAAACCCAGACAACTTAGTCTGGTTTAGTTTGATTGCATGAGAGGGGTCTCATGAGACCCACGCCCCTGATGCGTGCAAGGCGTATGCGCCCCCCATTTTTGGAGGAGGTGGGTTCTTCCTTTTTTGGGTATATTTGGGTGATTGCCAAAGGTGATTGGGTGATAGTGTGGCCAATGAGACCATTAATCTTGGCCCACATTTAATAAGTAGAGATACGCAGGTAAACAGCCAGCTCATTCGCTCACTTGCTTGTCTGCATGCATATTCACTTGCAGAGCTCACTTAAGCCTGCCTGTATATTTGTGGAGCTCAGACTCCCGTGCAGCCATGCATCCCACTGCACGCCCACTGCCATATTGCCTGGTGTGTGCCATTGCCACAAGTTGCCAGGAGCAGACCCACTTGTCTGCACACTATCGACCTGAGTAGCCACCGTGAGACATGTGCTTGGATTGCATGGCATCCCTTTGCACCTGGAGATCCTGCCTATGAACTCCCTGGACAGAGCATCCAGAAGGAGCCAGCAGCACAAGGTCAGAGACTACTTCCCCTGAAGCTGGAGGAGCCCAGCCTTGACGTGCACGGGCAGATTGGACATTGGTATAGGCTGTGATGTAGCCCTGGAGGGTGATTATAGATTAAGCAGAAACTTTAATGCCTCTATAATTTCTATTACCTCTGCCATAAAGTAGAAAGAGTTTTCAGTCCCACCTGTTGCGCAGGTATTATCCTGTCCCCAAGCAGCATTAAGCTGCAGGGGAACCTCTCTCTGTTTAATAGTTTGAATATATGCTAGCTATTATAATAGTTACAGTTTGATATATTCCCATAATGTCTTCATAACCGTGTAGAACAAATATTAATATTAAAGTTCAGTGGTTGGGGGTAGTGAAAGTTCAAAATATCGAAGTTAATAAATATATATTTTTATAGAATATTATCTCTCATCAATTAATTTCTCCCCTTTGCCACAATCGGTGTAGGCGGTAGAATTTCCCTCTGCGACAAGTGTGCCTCCACTGCTTTAGCATCTACCTGTGACCTCTTCCTCTGCCTGCTGATATCTCACTCAGATTCATTCTTGGATGAAGAATAACACCCTAATATTTCACAGTATCACAGTGTCACAGTATCACCAAGGTTGGAAGAGACCTCACAGATCATCAAGTCCAACCCTTCACCACAGAGCTCAAGGCTAGACCATGGCACCAAGTGCCACGTCCAACCTTGCCTTGAACAGCCCCAGGGACGGCGACTCCACCACCTCCCCGGGCAGCACATTCCAGTGGCCAATGACTCTCTCAGGGAAGAACTTTCTCCTCACC
>WAAF01012998.1:208810-226246 GCA_013400475.1 Tricholaema leucomelas
ACACAGTACTCAAGGTGTGGTCTAACCAGTGCAGAGTACAGGGGCAGAATGACCTCCCTGCTCCTGCTGGCCACACCATTCCTGATGCAGGCCAGGATGCCATTGGCTCTCTTGGCCACCTGGGCACACTGCTGGCTCATGTTCAGGTGGGTATCAATCAGCACCCCCAGATCCCTCTCTGTCTGACTGATCTCCAGCCACTCCGACCCCAGCCTGTATCTCTGCCAAAAGCTTCCAGTGTTCAAACTTACAGTGCCAGATAACAGCTTCCTCTTTCACTCAAACATGTTTCATTTTACCCCTAAAAGACTGGGATGGGGAGGTGTTGGTATTGAAATGCAGACAGATTTTTCCATGCCTAAAAAAGGAACTTTGAAAGCCTAATGTTTTAAAGGAACTATCATGATAAAAAGAGCTTGTTTTTTTTTTAATGCTATTTTAAAACAGCAATTTCATGCTTGTGATAGGCTACTGACTGCCCAAAGAGATAAAAACCTCCGCTTCACAGTATAAATGTAGTGCCAATTAAAGCTCAAAGAAACACATTGAAGTTGACAAACAATACAGCAATGACAACAATGATTTAAAAAAATCCTTTCTTGTGTGCAGACAAACATTTTCTCTTTGATTTTCTCCGTGGAGGAAAAGAAAATATTAAGGAAATAAGTACTTTTTCTTCCTCCAAGGTAATTGATGATGATGGGTTGATGACTCTACCTCCAGTACCACCTATAGGGTGGTCTTTAATCAAGAGACCCTCCAAACAGACTGTATATAACCATCCAGAAGCCTTCCATACCATACTGTTGAGCAGCAGAGAAGTCTTTCCCACTTAAATTCTTATTGACATTGCTTACTGCTACTATAAAATATTTAGTGGTGTCAGATTAGTATTTCCACCTCTGCTTTTTATAAATCAGAAAGCTTCTGGACCATTCTGAAATTGAGGAAAGGTGAGGAGTTGAGGAGAGATGAGGAAAGCAATCAGTATTCATTTATGTAGTGTGTGTGCGTGTTTCTCTATAAGAAGACAACGTTTTGTTAAATATTTGGAGAAGGAAAAATGCTTCCTGTTTCAACTAACAATAAATATTCCTGCAGAAGAACTCTGGGAAAGAAAAAGGGACACATAAACATTAGAGTATTTGAAATATCCCTGCACTGTACATTAAAGAACTTTCTGAAGAAATGTCCTTGAGGGGTTTTGCTCCTACAATATGGATTAATGTGATACAGATAGGGGAAAATAAAACCAATGTCTAAACTTCAAAAATGCTAAGCAGAGAAGAATCAAGCAGTCCTATGGTGTTGAGAATGGGAAGATAAGATGACTGAGAAGCAGTTGTGGCTTGCAGATGCTGTCGCCTAATTGATGAGAGCGCGGAATTCCTCTTTAAAAGAAGTAGTTTCTAAGGCTAGTCTTAACAATTCAGCACTTATGTACCATACATGGGAAGATACAATGCTTTACACTTTTTTTCCTGTGAAGTCCCCTAAGTAAGATGCTGTGCATCAGCTGTGACTGAAGTCATCATCACTTTGCAATATCCTTTGTGGATGTCATTCACATCAATATTTAGAAGTATCCTGGGAAAGGATGAAAAGACTTTCCTCCCCCACCCCCCGAAAATATCCTAATATGTCCTTAAAGATTTCTGGTACATACTCAGAAAGAAGCTCAATTTCCAGGTGGTTTTATTCAGCTTCTCTTTGGCTGGAGTGAGCTGAGAGAGTCCTCACTGCCTAGCCTCCCCACCCACCTCCAAACCCTCTCCTTTTGCCCACAGCAGGAGCAGGGTTCTCTGGCCACATACCCCAGGGATGAAGAACACTACTAGGCTACAACACCTGCTGCATCTGCCACCAGAGGGGAGTGCAGGTTGAGGCAACAGCCCTTAAAGTCCATTTGAAAAACAAAACAGACTAAAAAAACTCCACCAGCACACACAAAGCTAATCTCTGTCCAGACTGAAGATCAGGATTTCAAAGCCAGTCAAGAAAGGCAGTTGGTAAATAGCTCAGACATTTCCCAAGCTCAAAAACACTCTAGCAGGGATTGTGTTTATTTATTTTTAACCGCGTTAAATACACGAGAGAGAAGATGGAGGATTCAGTGTTTCAGCAAGAGGATTTGGATAATCTCACTTTGGGATCAGCAGTTTGGGTTTGACCTGGGTCAATCTGATCATACGTAATCAGTCTCTGCTGACTGACCAGAAATCCACCCAGAGCTCTGTGGTCTCAGTGCAGTAATTTGACAGATGTTAGCGACAGCAAAATAATTTGGCAATGTCAACGAAGATAGCAAGAACCAAACTGATAGGGATCAAAAAATCAAAACTATGTCAATCAAGCTTCCAAAATTGCCCTGGCAGTGACTGAAATCTTCCTGCAGTGCCCAGGAAAAAAGGGAGAGGTGCTATTTTCTCATGTTTTCAGTGCCTCCCTGCTGCTCCTTGCATGAGGACTCCCATCGACCACTCCAATTTCAGCACCTCCTGCAGACATTAAATTCAGAAGAAACATCTGAAGCATTAGCATACCAGAGATCAAAAGAATGTACCAAATAGTTAAAATATCAGGATTTTTCTGTGTAACAAGTGGCCTTAGGGAATTCCAACAGGAAGACCAAGTACATGTAATCTTGAGCTTTCTTAGATAGAATCATAGAATGGTTTAAGTTGTAAGGAACCTCAAAGACCATCCAGTTCTAAACCCCTGCCATAGGTGGGGACATCTCCCACTAGAACAGGTTGCTCAAGGCCTCATCCAACCTGGCCTTGAACACCTCCAGGGAGGGAGCAGCCACAACCTCCCTGGGCAACCTGTACCTCTCTCTCACCACCCTCACTGAACAGAACTTCTTCCTAACATCCAGTTTCAATCTCCCTTCTGCCAGTTTAAACCCATTACTCCTCATCCTGTCATTACAGGACCTTGTCGATAGTTGCTCCTCAGCCTTCCTTCTAGCCCCTTTCAGATACTGGAAGGCCACTCCAAGGTCCCCTCAAAGCCTTTTCTTCTCCAGGCTGCAGAGCTCCAACTCCTGTAGCCTATCCTCGTAGCAGAGCTGCTCCAGCCCTCTGATCATCTTTGTGGCTTCCTCTGGGCTTGCTTCAACAGTTCTATGTCCTTCTTGTGTTGGGGTCTCCATAACTTCACACAGTACTCCAGATGGAGTCTCAGGGGAGCAGAATAAAGGGGCAGAATCCCCTCCCTTGCCCTGCTGCCCACACTTCTCTTGATGCAGCCCAGCGTATGGTTGCTGTCTGGGCTGCGTGCACACTGACAGCTCATGTTGAGATTTTCATCACCCCAGACCCCTGGTCTTTTTCCTCAGGGCTGCAATCCTATCAGTAACTTTATATATAAACTGTGTGTGCACACATACGTGTGTGAGTGTGTGCATATGCACAGGCAGTTAAGAAAAACACTGTTCTTCACTTTGCTAGTTTGAAGGCCAGCCACACCAGCAGTAATTTTGCATGGCACATCCAAGCCCAATGCTTAGAGCTGGGTCCTATAAAAACCTGGTATGTAATGTGTGGCGTCATTGACTTTATGCACATTCAAGGGGAGTTAGCAGCAGTGAATTAACATGACAAGAAGTAGCCCTACAGGCCCTTTCTTCTAGCCCTATGTTTTCCCTCCATCTCCCAATTTCTCACGACAGAGAGCTGTTGACTCCGCTCCAAGCTCCACAAAGGCAAAGCAAGTAAATGAGTCCATGCTGAAATCATAGAAACCACCTTTTGGAAAAGTAAGCTGAGCCCACAGGGAGATCCAGACTAGATCATTAGAACCATTAATTAATTAATTAGGTGGGTTTAAAGTTAATTAGATCAGATTTTTCCCCCCTTGGTATGGCACTTTGTTGATAATATCTGTATATCTAAGAAGAGGGATGCTCGTATGAGCACTCTAAGTGACACTGGAATAATTCCTAGATATATAGCATGTGTACCCCTCTCTAGCATTGCCAAAGAAAGAATAAGGAAATAGATAGTGTGGTTCTCTCTTGTCTTTTCCCTATGGATGTATTTTCAATCTCAATATATAAAAATGAACTACTAAATTAGCATTCATGTGGGCATAGACTCCCCTTGTTTTAGTTCAGAAAAATTGCCACAGGAAACTAAAAGACATTTAGGCCTCTCTTTGGGGAGAGCAGGGGGGAAATACCTTTTTTGCAAGTGTCAGGCCTAAAGAGTATAAAAACCTTGAATCTATATTGAAGGGTACCACACCAAGGAACATGAGAGAAAAAGAAGACTGCTGCAGGGATCAGGGAGGTGAGCTGAAGGGAGGAACCAAGGAGAAATCCAAACGCTGTAGACTCTTCGGACTTAGGCTGATATCTACATATGTATATAATTTACCTTCTTCAATAACCATTTATTTGATTTCACAGAATCACAGAATGTCAGGGACCTCAAAAGCTCATCCAGTCCAACCTCCCCTCTAGAGCAGGATCACCTATACCAGATCACATAGGAACACATCCAGTCAGGTCTTGAATAGCTCCAGAGAGGGAGACTCCACAACCCCCCTGGGCAGCCTGTTCCAGAGTTCTGTCACCCTCAGAGGGAAAAAAATCCTCCTCACATTTATATGAAACTGCCTGTGCTCAGCTTCCACCCACTGCCCCTTGTCCTGTCATCAGGCATCACCCCACAGAGCCTGTCTCCAGCCTCCTGGCACTCACCCTTTACATATTGATAAACATTGATGAGGTCACCTCTGTCTCCTCTTCTCCAAGCAGTGCAATCCCAGCTCCCTCAGGCTCTCTTCATAACAGAGATGTTCCATTCCCTTCATCACCTTTGTGGCTCTGCACTGGATTCTCTCGGTTCCATCTTCTTCTTGAAGTGAGGGGCCCAGAATGGGACACAGTACTCCAGATGTGGCCTCATCAGGGCACAGTAGAGGGGCAGTAGGATCTCTCTCGACCTACTAACCACAGCCCTTCTAATCCACCCCAGGATGGCATCTGCCTCCTGGCCACAAGAGCACATTGCTGGCTCATGGTCAACCTCCCATCCATTAGGACCCCTAGATCCCTTTGCCCTTTTCTGCCTTCCAACAGGTCAGTCCCCAGCCTATACTGATCCCTGGGGGTGTTCCTTCCCAGAAAACTACCAGAATTATAGTTCTGGTTTTAGTTTTGCTTTTCTTTCAGTTTAAGAATATTCCTTATGGTCATGGAGATTTTTATAAAGCCCCAGCTTATCTCTGTGACACATTGATTATTCCTCGTGAATAAAATAACGGTTCTGGCTCTGCAGCTTTTTCAGGATAGCAGTCTTGAAAAGAACTAAGATCCTCATACAGTCAAAACCACAGAAACAAACCAAACCAAAAGACTATCCTACCAATCAGGTATTTCTAAGGAATCTCTCCCAGCGTTATCTTTGCATGCCTACCTGTGCTAGTTTGAGCCTAGCTAGGATGTTTTGGTGAGAAGAATTAGATCACAGGCTGAGAAATGAAAACAATGGTGAGGCCTACTTCCCTTACAGCCTTGCTGAGATGTGTAGGAAGGAAAAGCAAAGCATTAGATAAAGTCACTTTGCTCTTGACCTGGCTCTGGGCTGGGCTCTCAGCTCTTTGCCTGCTGGGGAGCTGGGGCTACTGGCTGAACTCCATCTTGCTTTCTAACCTCACTCTCCATTTGCTTTGGCTGATTTCACCTTTGCTTCTTAATCCTCTTGGCCGAACCTCCATTCTTCCTTGGGACCGGGGTAAGGTTGAGAGGGGTAGGGGGAAGGTGAGGGGGTGGTTGAGAGCCCCTCCTGGGGACTCAGGTTTCTGGGAGGGGAGTTGTGATTCTGTATTACTGTTTTACCTCGTATATTTCTGCCTATAACTGTATAGACTGTAAATATCTGCTTGTAAATTGTGCCAGCTGTAAATATAAGCTTCATTCAAATTTCCAGAGCTGGCTGAGTCTAGTCTGGGTGATTTCTAAAGTGTGGGGGGCGGGGGACACCCAAACCATCACACTACTGATCAGACATTCGTATCTCAAAACACAGCGAATAGAAAAATAAAATCTAGGAACGAAAAGATAAGGTAAATAAACCAAAACAAAATAAAACATGAGCCTTATCTTACTTATCCTTTACTATACATCTTCCTGGGTTTTGAGTCACCAGCCAAAGCTCAGTGTCTCTGGGTAAAGCTGTAACAAGGCTCTATCTTCTGTTTTAAGGTGTAAACTGAAATCCCCGTTCCCTCTCAGATGACAGCCAACGTTAAGAATAAGATTTTAAGAAGTGATTTTTACATTATATTGTCAGCCTAGTAAAACACAAAGAATGAAAATAAAGATATCTTAGGACACTAAGGTAGTGCTGCATTATTTTAGTTATAATGATGAACAAATGTACGGTATTCTTCTGATCTGATAACTGAAATTGTCTCGAGTAGATAAGAATGTTTACCTAGCATACATATTTTCATGCATATATAATAAAATTCCTTATGTTCAAATACATTCAATATTTGAAGTGTGAGATTGAAGCATTTTTTTTAATCAGGTGCCAACTTAATAGTGAGTGACCTTGTCTCTCAGTATTCGAGAAGACAGGAGATTTAAAGGACGTCAAAAGTCACCACACAGCCAGATATTTTGAGTTTTGTAAGATGGTGGAAAATGCTAAATCTTTCTAGTAACAGCAAGCTCTTCGTCTATGTCATGGAGCGTTATTGATTGCTGTCCAGCACATTGTAAGACAAACCACTCAGTAATAACTCACCAGGGCCATTGGCCAATAAAGTCGATGGTAGAAGTTGTGCTGATTTCCGATAGCGCTGGGCTGAGTCCACTGAGCGTTAGGTTTCACACGTCCTGCTTTTAAGAAACAGACAAATTATCAGCTGGTGTAAATCAACTTGACTTCACTGAAGTCAAGAAGCTGCGTTGATTTAAAAGGAGTCAGTGACATTTACATTATGTCCTTCAAGGACTGCTGTGGGGAATGACAGTCAGTAGTAACTTTCAGCCTTTTGCTTAGCACTCCAGGTGACAGAAAAGACATCACATTTTTTTTTGTTGTTCAAGCATTATTATAGGAGTAAGTAAAATTACACCAAGACTGCTCTCTGAACTGCAGTTATGTTCCCAACATTTCATAATGTAGAATTTTGAAGCTGCATTACTACAAGAACTCAAGGGTGAGACAACATGAGCCTCTCCTGCCACTTTGGAGCATTGCCTGGGTTGGGGCATCCTGGCTTGTATTAGAAATGCCGTGTCCAGCAGGAGCAGGGAGGTGGTTGTCCCCTTGTACTTGGCTCTGGTGAGGCCACACCTCAAGTATTCTGTTCAGTTTTGGGGACCTCATTACAAGAACGATGTGGAGGTGCTGGAGCCAGTGTGCAGAGGAGGGCAAGGAAGCTGGGGAAGGGTCTGAGGAATAATTCTGATCAGGAGCAACTGAAGGAGCTGGAGATGGTTAGTTTGAAACAGAGGAGGCTGAAAGGAGACCTTGTGGATTTCTACAGCTACCTGAAAGGAGGTTGTGAAGAGGCTGCTGCTGGTCTCTTCTCACAGGTAAATAGTGATAGAACAAAAGGGAATGGCCTCAAGCTTCGACTGGGTACATGTAGACTGGACATTAGGAAAAAAACCTCCCAGCACGAGCGGTCAGGCACTGGAATGGGCTGTCCAGAGAGGTGGTGGAGTTACCAACTCTGCATGTGTTCAAAAGTCATTTGGATGTGGTGCTTGAGGCTATGGTCAGAGTACGCCTTGTAGAGCAGGGATATCAGTTGGACTTGGTGATCTTGATCGGCTTTTCCAACTGGAATGTTTCTGTGATTCTGTGATAGTCAGCAAAACGCATGTCAGTTCTGCACTCAGCTCTTGTACCATGGAAAATAAAACTCTGCAAACCCTACAGTACAGCAAGTCACACCACTGTGTTCCAAAGCAAGAATGTTTTCTAAAAGCCTATGCCTTAATAAAATCCCTACCTAAAATAGTGCAGGAAATAGGAAAAAGGCTCTATTTTTTTGTCTAGCTGACAAATCTGACCTCTCTGTTCCATGTACAACTTCTACCACTCCTTGTATCAATCCCCTCATTACTGATGCACTTCTGTGAATTTGGCAAGATCAGCTCTAGTCGTAGAGCTAGATTCTGAGATTATCAGCATTGTCTTTCCTGAGATCCTTTGTGAGAGTAGTATATTCTCTGCTTTCCTTAATTAATCAGCTGGTTGATAAATTCTGCATGGGTTTTGCACAGTGTTCGGGTTCTTATCANCAGTTCCATGTCCTTCTTGTGCTGGGGGCTCCAGAACTGCAGACAGTACTCCAGGTGGGGTCTGAGGAGAGCAGAGTAAAGGGGGAGAATCCCCTCCCTTGCCCTGCTGGCCACACTGCTCTTGATGCAGCCCAGCACAGGGTTGCTGTCTGGGCTGCATGTGCACACTGCCGGCTCATGTTGAGCTTCTCGTTGACCCAGACCCCCAGGTCCTTTTCCTCAGGGCTGCTCTCAGCCATTCATCACCCAGCCTGGAGCTGTGCCTGGGATTGCACCGACCCAGGTGCAGGACCTTACACTTGGCCTTGTTAAACGTCATGAGGTTGGCCTGGGCCCACCTCTCCAGCCTGTCCAGGTCCCTCTGGATGGCATCCCTGCCCTCCAGCAAGTCAACTGTGCCACACAGCTTGGTGTCATCTGCAAACTTGCTGAGGGTGCACTCAATTCCTCTGTCCATATCACTGACAAAGAAAAAAAGGGAAAGATGCTCATACTTCATATGTACAAGCACTTGAAATCAGCTCAGTGCATGCTATTTAGTCTTCAGGAAATATCACTTGGACTTAAGAGAAATATTTTCCCATCAATCCACTTTTCATCCAAGAACGATAACGACGCAGACATAAAATTTCAGATTAATATGTTTAATACTGTTTATATCATGAGTATCAGTGTGTAAGACAAGGCCCCTGCAATTCTGCATGGAGCTATTATTAAAAGATAAAAGCCATTTTAAAATAATTTACATATAGTGCCAGAGAGGAAAAATAAGCTACGACTGAATATTAATTTTATATCTCTGGCTTTCTCTTGTTGGCTGGAGTCTGTTAGAATTTATTTACCTCATGAAATACTTGCCTTTATTGAATCTAATTCATAACCTGTTTTAATAAAAAGGGAAAAGAGAGGCTTCCCTCTCTGCCTCTCCTCCTCAGTTGGTGGATGAAATCACTCTCCTTAAGCTAGATGAGCAAAAGGAACTTCTTGATTAGTGGTGTGGCTTGATCTGTTGTGTGCTTTTTCTCTTAAGTCATACAGTATAGAACAAAATGTAAGGTACTGCTTCTACATAGAAAGAAAAAAAATCCATTGCAGTTTGTGGAGACAAGCATGAGTAATCGTGTTGGTTTGAGGCTAATTGGAATATTTTAATGAGAGAAATTAGATTATTGACTGTGAAGAGAAAATAAGGTGATGTCTATATTACCCATTCATTCTGCTGGGACATATAAAGGCATAGATAAGTCAGTCTCTGTCTGGCTTTTGCCATATCAACTCTTCTGCCTGACCCTGCACATTTTCCAACTAACCATTCTGTTTCTAACACCCCCTGCTGACCTTTCCAGCTCATCCTGCACATAAGAGAGATTCTCAGAGAAGGGAGAGGGTGGAAAAAAAAGGTGGTTGAGAGCCCCTCCTGGGCACTCTGACTGCTAGGAGGAGCCTTATATTTCTGTATTTCTTTTAACTTGTATATAACTGCATATAGTTGTAAATGTCTGTAATATATTGTGTATATATATGCTTGTAAACTGTGCTAAACTGTAAATATAAAGCTTCATTCTTTAACTTTCAGCTGGCTGAGTTTAGCCTGGGTGAATCCTTTGGGAGGCAGGGCGGGAAGCAGGTGATGCCCAAACCACTACGGTATTAGTTGCCAGAATGGTTTATTTGACATTGCTTACTTTATGTGTATCTACACACACATGTATGCATATGCACAGAGAAAGAGAAAGCAAGCATGTGCCTGTTGGCATCAACTTTACACTCTCCTTCCTTTTTTTGGTGCTTCTGCATTTTCCCCAGTCTAATACATACAACCCCTCTATCAGGCTAGATGTTAAGCAGGTAAGCTATCAACTTAATGGATTTTCTATTATATATACAATATGCCAGAGAAAGAACATGCTACAAACGAAATAATGTTGCTTTTCTACTTTCTTTTCCTATCTCTCACTGACATGCAGTTGTTTAAACACAGTCTGGATAGACAACTGTTATTATTTGAGAGCTGTTTGACTCCTCTGACAGTCACAGCAAAGGAATTTGAGCTCTCAATCCAAAAGCACAGTTCAGACTGAGAGGTGTCTGCACCACAGCTAAAGTTTTCCTGATGATTTCATCGAACAGTTGAAATAAATTCCCCTTCCTACCCCAGCAGCAGTTCTCCAGATGAGCATTGAGGTATGATTTGCGATTGGGTAGTAAATAAATATACAATAGACTTCTGGAAAGTGATAATAAATAATTCTCCCTGTACCTACTCTGAAGATAAATAAAGGCCTTTGGTGTCAAGAGCTGTCAATCCATCTCTTGTAACATTATGACTGCATCTCAGAGCCGTGCTTGAAAAGCCCAGTGCTTGAAAAGCAGACTCCACAGCTAGAGGTGCATGCCATGAACCACCTGCTGTCTGCTTAATGACAGCTTTTTGCCATGGATGGTAGTGTACATCTGTGCAGAGCACAGCTGAGTTTGTTGAAGACATTTAACATGCAATTACAGACCCACAGGGGCAGACCAGGCCAGGAGAGATGCTCAGCATGTGCTTGGCTTTCACAGGATCACACAGTCTCACAGGATGTTAGGGGCTGGAAGGGACCCAAACAGATCATTGAGTCCAACCCCCCTGCCACAGCAGGACCATACAATCTAGCTCAGGTCACACAGGAACACATCCAGACAGACCTTGAAAGTCTCCAGAGGAGACTTCACAATCTCTCTGGGCAGCCTGTTCCCGTGCTCTGTGACCCTTACAGTAAAGAAGTTCCCCATTGTGCTAAGGTGAAATCTCCTGTGCTGCAGCTTCCATCCATTGCTTCTTGTCCTATCACAAGGAACAAGTGAGCAGAGCCTGCCTCACCCCACCCCCTGCGACTCCCAGCCCTCAGATGTTTCCCTCAGATGTTTGTACCCATTTATTAAATCTCTTCTCAGTCTTCTCCAGACTAAAATGCCCCAGGTCCCCCAGTCTCTTCTCATTAGGCAATGTTCCAGTCCTCTAATCATCCTCATAGTCCTCTGTTAGACTCTCTCACAAGGCTTCTTCAAAAATTTAGGGAAATGCATGACCTAAAACCACCACAGACGAGCAACAGATTCAAATGTAAACACTGTAATCTGAAACCTAATTTTACCCAGCTGATAGGTACCTTGCAATGTAGCCCGGGCTCACGTGTGCTACCTCTGACACGTGTTATGTTTTGCATGCTGCAGGAACACCCTCCGAATCTGCTGACTAATAGGAGGGTAAGAAAAGTGTATTTATGAAACTACTGAAGGCAACTTCTGCCTGCTTTCATGCTACGAAGTGCTCACCGACATTATCTCCTTTCCAGCTACTGCAGAGAGAAATACAAACTCCACAATGTCAAACTAGCAGGTTTGTATCATAAACATCATAAAACCAAACCAACGGATTCTGACGCAGTATGCACATTCATTTTACTGCCTTTTCTCCCTTTTCTCTGTGTTGTATCAGGTTTTTGCTGAAACCAAGATGTCTTCTGTATAACTCTGAAAAATCCTCAGCAAAACCACAGGTAGGACACATGCAAACAAACCTGCGTCCAGGTCTGGCTTTTATTTTTCTGCCTAACTGCTTCTTGAAACTTTATTTCTAACTATAAAAAAAACAAAAACAAAACCAAAACCATCATGTTTTCTCAGTCTGTTGTATCTGCTTTTATTTCCTACTGTTACAGTTATTACGTATCCATGTGTCACGTAACTCTGGGAAGCTCTATCTGTAAAAGCTGTTCCATGCGTGCGATTAGTGGAGCATATGGAATGTGCCGCAGGAGATCAGTGTTGAATGTAAAATTAGGAGCACCACCTATTGGCAAAATGCTTAAACTGATCCATCAGATTTCGTACTGCTGCTGCTTGGGTGTTAAGGTAGCAAAATATTCCTTTGGGGTTGGTTTAGTTATCAGAATGAACAGGTTTGTTAATAGCGCCTTTTTATTCCTGTTAGAGCATGTGTAAAATAGAATGGAAAAGAATCCAGGGTTGAACTGGGAAAACAACAAAAATGTAACTCAGACATTCTTAAGGACAGGGTTAAATTTCACTTGAATAGATCTGATAGTTCTGATATGGATTTTGCATACTGACTAACGCCATGATTCGGAAATTCTGGGCCTCAGGTTCCCCAGATAGGTTCTTGACAAATCCCTTTGAGTCTGAGGGGAGCCCTCATTGCTGTCTGTAACTACCTGAAGGGACATTGTGGAGGGGGTAGTGCTGGTTTCTTCACACAGGAATTTGGAGACAGAACAAGGGGGAATGGCCTCTAGATGAGGCTGGGGAGGTTTAGATTGGACATCAAGAAAAAGTGTTTCAGGGAGAGCGTGGTCAGGCACTGGAATGAGCTGCCCGGGGAGGTGGTTGAGTCACCAACTCTGGGTGTGTTTAAGGGTCGTTTGGATGTGGTGCTTAGGGATATAGTTTAAAGTGAATCTTGTAGAGTAGGGTTATAGATTTGACTTGGTGATCCTGAGAGGCTTTTCTAACCTGGGTGTTTCTGTGATTATAGGTGGAGGTAAAAACAAATGTGAAGGGGAAGTACTCTAGCACTGGGCTGAAAAGAGACAAGATTGTTGTATATTTGTGTGTATCAACAGCTATATAAATAAAATACAATCTATGAACTGCCCTTGGCTCATAGTTACCATGATTCTGATTAATATAAATAAAGACAAATTGCTGTAAGCAAGACATGGAATGGAAAATAATAACATCAATATTTGGTTTAGCTGAACAGGAGAGGCTAGGACCTGGGTGTCCAATGCCCCTTTTCAGGCAGATGGCATTTCAACAAACTGTTAAAAGTTAATCCCTAAATTCTTTCATCATGTCTCTGTGTTGCTTGGGTTACTCAGGTTAGGTTGCTGAAAATAATCCTAACTTAATTTTAACTTTAGGAAACAACTTCTTCCTGAATATTTCTTTTTTGGTTATGATTTTTTTGTAGCACTTGCCATTACAGAATCTCTGTAAGAGAGAGGGAGGGACTCTTTAGGATATCAGGGAGTGACAGGACAAGGGGGAATGGAGTGCAAAGCTGGAGGTGGGGAGAATCAGACTGAATGTGAATAGGAAGTTCTTCAGTGTGAAAGTTGTGAGACCCTGGAATGGGTTGCCCAGGGAGGTGGTTGAGGCCCCGTCCCTGGAGGTGTTTAAGGCCAGGCTGGATGGGGCTCTGGCCAGCCTGATCTGGGGTAGGGTGTCCCTGCCCATGGCAAGGTGTTTGGAACTAGATGGTCCCTGTGGTCCCTTCCCACCCTGACTGACTCTATAATTCTATGATTCTCAAACAAGAATTGTTTTTAACAAGAAAGTTGTTTATATCCTTACGTTACCACTGACATTGATATTTTCTTAAGCTTTTTCTTTCCCTACTACTCCTATTCATTGCTCCATCACTTTGTCTGAGTTAAAAAGAAATTGATGCAAATCAACATAGGTCAGACTCCCCCAGGAAAGACTCTCTGCATGCAGACTCTGAATGTTGACTTTCAGTTCTACATTCCTGATCATCCACTGTTTTCTCCTTCAGCATTCCAATTTCTCTTAAAAGTGTAGGGCTTTCTCTAGGAGAAAAGCTTTCCTATGTCTTAATTTTAATCTTATTTCAAAGCAACTCAGTGCTTTTTAAGTCTGTTAACAGTCCTTGTATGTGCAAGCCATAACCAACAGCATGGGTTTGGTACACAAAATCATGCCAAACCCCCTCCTATCCATCTGAGCTCTGGGTTAAAGAGCCCTGGCTGGAAAGGGGATTCTTAATCTCCATGTTTGCAATCTGCTGCATCTCAGGATTCATGCTTTCACAGCCTCATTTTGATGCCTCATGTTGATGCATCTGCCATCAACATGTGTATCTGCAGTCTTTACTCATGATGATTTCACTAGAAATAGTGCCAGCAAGAGCAGTATCTTATTGGTCTCCATTGTGAAGTCTCCTGTCTAATATAAACTGGACTAAAGCAGAGTGATTAAGGTTGCATTTACCACCTTCTTATGTCTAAGACCTAAAGATTTTTGGCTGCACACATTTCTGCAAAATATTCTTTATATGCCTCTTTTTATTCAATGAAAGAAACAATTTGATTTGCTATTTAATCTAGAAGGATGTGTGGCCAAAGTAATTTACACAAGGCTTCCTTGACTTCATTTCACTCTTCTAGTAATGCAAGTAGAGGCAGCCACAGCTGAAGCTGAAGGCTTGTAAATGCCTGACTGGCAAAAAGAGTCCTACTGCAGCTAATGAATCTCAGTAAAGCTGACACCTCCTTCTTGGTCAGAGCCACAAATGTCCTGCTTTTGTTAGATAAATGGAACTCAGCCAAATAGGCTGACAATGCTACATCATTTTCTAGGGACCCCTGAAGATGTCACATGCTGTATATCATCCTGAACTGAGTCAGAGTATGGTAGTGTTCTGTCATTAATATGTGTTTGATGGTGTTTCACCATAGCTGTCTCGTGCTACATGAAAACAGGACGGTGGAAATCTCTTTAGGATTTAGAGATTTCCAAAGGGCAGACATAACCATGATGTCCTGTGGAAGAGGGCTGCCACCATACTGTGGGACAGAAATGAATGGCCTCACCTGCCAGACTTCTCTCATCAGTACATCCAAACCTCCTAAGAACTATCCTGAAGTGGGTGGAAGCTACCATGGATGAATAGATCAAATAGAAAGAGATGAATGTCTTGCTCACATTCACAAAAATGAGCTGGTGCAAGAGCCAAGGACAGAGTCAAGTAGTCTTGACTTCTCATCATTTGTTTTAGTCACTTATCACAATATTTCATGTTGAAGAGATCATTATACCTACATCCATAGATCCAGAGCACTTGGTGTCTCTGGAATATGTCACCTCCTGTAATTATGTCAGTTTTAAGTGTGTCACAACTGTCGTAACTAGAATTACTTCACAGAATCACAGAATTAACCAGGTTTGAAAAGACCTCCAAGATCACTGAGTCCAGCCTATCACCTAGCTCTTCTATTTAACTAAACCATGGCGCTAAGTGCCTCATCCAATCTCTTCTTAAACACCTCCAGCGACGGTGATTCCACTACTTCCCTGGGCAGCTCCTTCTCATGGGCGATCACTTGAGTACAGGGGCAGAAAGACTGCCCTGGTCCTGCTGGCCACACTATTCCTGGTACAGGCCAGGAGGCCATTGGCCTGCTTGGCCACCTGGGCACACTGCTGGCTCATGTTAAGTCGGCTGTTGACCAACGGAACATGAGCCAGCACTTATCACTTTGAAACTATTAAGAAAAACTAAGAATTTGATCACTTCTAGGAAGCTCTGTGTTCTTGGTACTGCAAGTTTATTCAACTTCTGACTAATAAACAGAAGCAGATTGCAGATCCAAAAGAATTACAACAGGGAACAAATGATTTACCTGAAGAGAGAAAATTTATTGTGACATGGTGTCCCATAGAGTTTCAGGTAGCTGTAGATCTTTTTTAATCATTGTAGGTGACTGAAAATAAGCAAACCTAACACAAAAGCCATGACGTAGTCAAACTATTTGTAGGGTACACCCTTGGCATGCTCTTCAAATCATGCCCTGATTTGGTGTCCCATATAGATTAGCCTTGTGTGAGTTTCAGGTAGCTGTAGATCTTTTTTAATCATTGTAGGTGACTGAAAATAAGCAAACCTAACACAAAAGCCATGACGTAGTCAAACTATTTGTAGGGTACACCCTTGGCATGCTCTTCAAATCATGCCCTGATACAGTCAATTATGCACATTTCTTGAACTGATGTACAACTTACTGGAGTAGATGTTGTAGCGGATGAAATAGCCCAAAATCTGAAAGCATCTTGGTATCAACTGATTGCACTCTCCTCACTCACATCATTAAGTCAACTGATTATTGATAGCAATGGAAATCTTTCAGTGAAGAGATTTGAGCCAGCACTTCCTGGAACACAGAGGAGGAAGCATTTGACCCGGGAATCTTAGGAAGTATACGGGATTCACGTTTAAGTGAAAGCTAGAGAGATAAATTGCTGTAATCAGCCTGCCTTTATCATTTCACTGTTTCACTTGGCAGCTTAAAGAACTGCCTGGATAATTTTTTTCCAATAATGGTTGCAGTGACTTTTACTCACATTTTTTCATTATTTTCATTGGCTGTAACTCTCTTCACTCTGCATTTTATTCTTCACAGAGCTGTTTTCCTATTAAACAGCAGTACTTCCAAAACTTTTTCTGAGAAAACACAAACCATTCTTAAAAAGTAATAAATTTACTGTACTCACAAAGAACAAAAGATCAAAAGCATGACTAGTACACGGGTTTGTTGCTTTTTTCTTTCCCTGTGAAAGGCATCATTGTGACTAAGAGAAATGAGGCAGCAGATAACTTGCAACAAATAAGCCGAGCACATTTCTCCCCAGGACAAATAATATTTGGAACAAAGACAGCATTTTAAAACACTAGGAAGCGTGCTCTCTCAGAGGAAGACACTGATAACCTTGATAAGCAGGAGAGCCTCTTTGTGTTCATTTGCATTATCCAAGCCAAGCAGGGCATAGAAACAAAGCACAGAAACCAGCAAAAAGTGTAATTTAATCAATTCATTATTAGGAAGATTTTAAAGCCATGTTAGATGAAAGAACAGCAAAGAGAGAATTCATACAGACAGAGCTTAAAGAACAGGTAACTCATTCCCACTTTCAGATCCACATGGATAGAAGCCTTCATGCAGGGAGGAGGACCTGGCCCCAGCCCCAGGTAAGGTTGGAAAAGCCCCCCAGGATCACCAAGTCCAACCTATAACCCTTCTCGACAAGATTCGCTTTAAACCATATCCTTAAGCACCACATCCAAACGACCTTTAAACACATCCAGGGTGGGTGACTCTACCACCTCCCTGGGCAGCTCATTCCAGTGCCTGACCACTCTCTCTATGAAAAGCTTTTTCCTAATGTCCAATCTAAACCTCCCCAGTCTCTGCTGTGTGGCAGACAGGCAGAGCACTCTACTGCTCCTCTGCTCCCTGCTCCTGCCCTGGCTGCCAGCACATTGCACAATTAGCTTGTGTGACATTTCCACCTCCAGGTGCCTCTCTAGTTGTTCCTGAGTGATGATTATGTCCAAGCTACAGCTTCAAACAGTTGTTCATGGCCTT
>WAAF01013001.1:1394-36533 GCA_013400475.1 Tricholaema leucomelas
TTTTTTTAAATCCTCAAGGCTTTTGCTGTAGGAACAACTGGTCTATGTGATCACAAGAAGTCTCCAGCAGCAAGGTAACACCTTAGAGAGCATCTCAAAAAGGAACACATTATCCAGAATCACAGCAGGAAAAGGGATAGAAAACTAGATACACAAACACATATCTAAAGAGTCATCTTAAAGCCCTCATCATCTATCAAGCTCACTCTCTCTACGTGTAAAGCCTATATAACAAAGACAAAGGCTGACAAACTCCAAGCACAATCAATAACACTACACTCATAACCTCAAAGACTTCTTTAGAGTAAAAAC
Organism: Tricholaema leucomelas; assembly: GCA_013400475.1. Lineage (NCBI taxonomy): Eukaryota > Metazoa > Chordata > Aves > Piciformes > Lybiidae > Tricholaema lacrymosa > Tricholaema leucomelas. Next base: position 1,707 of record WAAF01013001.1, read on the forward strand.
TACTGAAAACAAAATGCAGTGCAGATTGTGTGATCATGAAACTTGACTGCACCTACAAAACCTGGATATTGAGTCCAGATCAGGATAATGATTTAAAAACCAAACAACAAACAGAATTCTCAATCAAACACCTGATGAAAGTTCCTTATCTATTTGAGTAGGGCTTACACCATCTTCAGTTCAACAATGTTTTTTTCACCTGTTTTCTCAGAGCCATGGTCTTCACATGGCCCACCTTCTTCACCTGGCCACAGTGAAACTGGATTCATATCAACTCCGAGGAAGCAGTCATCCCTCAGCACCTGCTCAGCACTCAGTCTGTTACAGCACAACAATTTCAGGAGAAGAGATTTAACTCTATCATCCTGCAAACAGAGGAAGAAGGATTTCTCATCAGTAAGGAAAGCAAACTCAATCACAAGTAATAACCAATTATTTGAAGAACGTATCTTCTAACTGCTTAGGGCACAAAGCTAGCGTAAAAGGTTGCACCATCACATTCCCAAAGGTCAGCAGCACTTGACATTCATAGTGCTGCTCATCAACTACTAAATGAAAGCAACCATTCTGCATCAGGCCTGTCAAGCTGGTGCCAGCACATTCCACAGGCCACAGCATGAGTAGTTACATTATTTTAAAATGTTGATTCACTCAACTACTATCAATTAGAGCAATCCTGAAGTTGTGTTTCTCCTCAATAGAAAGGACAACAAGTACCATTTGCTTTCTACATCTTCGTCTTCTAACTTCTGGCCTACTGCTTTCTCTCTCTGTAAGGGCACAGAGTCAGAAAGGAAAAAGAACACCACCAATGCAAAGGACTAAATCAACAGCAGCTCTTTTGCTGTTAACCCATCACTTACACTCAGGCTCTTTGGATTTATCAGAACAGATTACATGCCTACACACTTAGCCGTCCTAGACTCCATCCACCCAGCAACAAAACACAGCTCTTCTACATATATATAAACATCAGTTGATGAGCAAGGAAAAGCACACAGTGGGTTTGGAAAAGGGGCCAGTATCTAGATTACCAACTCTCAATGGGAACAGAATCCTTCTGTCAGAAGGCTTGCTTGTTCAGACTCCTAGGCAGCAACCTTCTGACCAGGCTCAATAAAACAGCAAAGCACAAGAAAGCAGTGCACCTCTCACCTAGCCTCATTGTACTTGAAGAATCATTTTGATGCAAACAAACGCACACAAGCAGTCAGAAACTTGAAGCAGAAAGATGCAATCAATTTCTAACTTTTTCACTAATTACCAGAGTGACTCTGAAGAATGAACCACTCCCTAAATAACCTCAAACCTGGGTGAAGAGATGAGAGCTGAAAACTTAATCTTACAAAGGCATCATAAAATATTTACAGAGCATTTTAAAATCTCAACAAACAATAAAGTTTTCAAACATGTGCAAGAGTGAACCATAACTACACATTAAGTGTAGAAGTCTGAGCATTTCCTGACACTATCAAATGACTGTCAACAACATGTATTCCCTTCTGACTATCCACTCCCACTAAGGAAAGTGACTGCTATGGGACAAGGTTTCATCCATTTACTCCATTTCCTTTTGTTTCTTCTTTTTTTTTTGTTTTTCCTAACACACAAAACTAGATGCTGAAACATACTGATCCAGTACTGTAGCCTGGCTTGACTGAAAGCCTACAAGACCTTTTCTCTACACTGCTTTCTCTCAGTTACCCAACATTATCATCACAGGTTTAAAGCTTGTTTTCCCATGGCAATTTCACATTTGCTGAAAACAACAAAAATTCTACTAGTTGCAAGCGTGCAATTCCTTTGGGCACAAGACTGAAACGGAAGGGAAATTACCAGCCTGTCAAGAGTCTGCAGATAGGCATGCAGATAATTCTGAGTAAGCTGATTATAGATGTGGCACTTAGAGATTTTACCCAAGAACTGGGACAAGGATTAGCAGCCACAGGTCTAAGAGATTCCCCAAGACACCACTGAAACATATTTATTAATATTTCTTAGTAAAAAACGTCAAGTATGCTCCTGTGCACTGCAGGCAGTAGGGACTGCTTTCCAGTTGGCTCAGTGGTCAGCGCACATGCACACACACACACGCACCCAAGATGCACCCTCAACATCTGTCCACAACAATACATTGATGATATCAAATGGTTACCCATGAAGAAATTGCTCCCCTTAGACCAGAAATAAATATGAAGAAAATTCCTGTGGTTTTTACTTCCTAATAAATTCATATTGTTTTGTGCATTTTGTGCTATTTAGAATTATCCAAATGGGCAATTAAGGACACTTTCAACTCAGCACTTGGACTTAAATGCTTGACTTCAAAATAAATGAAAGAAAAATCAATTAATCTCTTCTAAACATGACTATTCCAATTTTCTTCATCTGACTATTAACATACCATGACAAGCACATCCAACTCAGGTGTTCCGTCTTCTTTTACATCCAACTCCTGGTTTTGAACACAAAGCTGTAAATGCAAAGATATGTAATGAGTAAAATTGGTGGGGTTTTCCCTTTAAATTAACAAAACCAAACATCAGTCAATGGATTGTTACAGGAAAACAGCAAAGAAAGGCTTTTCTCCTAGTTTCACAACAAGGTAAAACATGCAAGGGGCTCAAGTTCACTTATATAGAAAAACCACAGAAAATATTATCAGAAGAAACGTTCATGGGTCAAATAAAGATTTTAAATAATCTTTAAAAAGTATGACTCAAAGTACAACTCACAGATTACATTTCTGTTAAGAAGAGTTTTTAAGGTGCTACAGCACAGAGGTGATTACTGAAACCATCATTGTGCAGTTAATGCAACTGACAGCATTTCCCAGGAATATCCCTGTGTACCTGGAACTCCAACTGCTATTCAATGAACCAGCTTCAATGTATCAAGTGCTCACACAAAATTATTGCCTAGAGACATCAATACTTGGTGGCTAGCTTGTGCCTTTTCAAGTCTGGGACATGTCAAGTTTTCCAACTCAGAACACGTGGCACTGACCCCTTGAGTTGGGGAAGCAGTAATACAGTGCAAGAAGGCAAAGAGAAGTTGGAGGAGAAGCTGTGCAATATACTACCTAAGACCTGAGAGTAAATTCCTTTCTCCTCCCTGGCCTAACCTACTAACAATCTAAACACATTAAAAAAAAAAAAAAAAATATTTAAAAAAAAAATCTCTATCCAATCACTGTTGTCAGTAACAAAACACATGACAGCCCCATCATTGCCTTCATCTTCCCTCTTACATGAGCAATTCCTCAGGGTCACACAAAAACCCAAACAAACAACCAACAACAAAATTAAAAGAAAAACAAAATCAAGAAAAAAAAAGGTTCACAAGGAACAAACAGGAAATGCAGCAAGAACTGAATCCACAGCATGAAGAACAAAGGCATCATTTCTATTCCTATTATGATACAAATTACACTGTGTGTTTTACAGAAAAATGCAGTGGGTCTTCTACACATATTCACAGCTCTCATTTATTCCACACCTAGCAGTCACCTTAGAAGGCCAACACTTATATTGCCAAAACCGCTCAAAGCAGAAGTTAGAGATATTTGTTGCTCTTTAAAAAGGCCCACAGTATTACTGGAAACCCTCCCACAAACCATAACATACCCAGAGCAGAAGGCAGCCATAAGCATACATGTCAGAGGCTGAAGAAGCTGGCTCTCCCATTTTCAGCTCAGGAGAAACTAAGCTCAGGGTACCGACGACCATACTGTTCGCAGCAGCACGCTGTTCCTAGGGGAGAAAAATTGTACCCATAATATCAAGCACAACTAATAGCACATTGAGGCAGATTCCTTTCCCCCTCTGCCTTTTAATATGTCACACAACTCTACCATACATTTCTGTGCTCATCCAGACTGAAATGTAAAATTCTCCTGTACTGATTAAAAAAAAAGAAAAACACTAAGTAGAAAAATAGAGATAATGTCACCTATCTGTCATTGGCAACTTTAAGAAAAGAATAGGATGACAGCTCTAACTTCATCGTAGAATTATTAAAGCTCGTAGGGTGTTCAAGAATACAGACTGCAACACTTCTCACATGAGAAAGAAATAAAATCACCAGTTTTAAAAGATCTTGGGCGATATTTTGGAGAACTTTAGTTCTTACTTTCATTTCTGATGACTTCTCTATTTTCATTCTTCATCCTTCTCACCTTTACCTGAAACGCTGCTTCCACCCTCCTACACTCCAGCGTATTTTAGGACTGTCTACCCTCAATATAAAAGATAGATCCTGGGTTTCTACGCCCCTCCATGACAGCAGCCTGCACAATCTATATCCAAACTGGAAAAGACTGATCTCTAGATTGCCAAGAGAACTTGGCAACACATCAGTTACCAGCTCCACTCAGGCATTTCTTATCCTGCAGAAAGTACAACCACTGAACACAAGTGATGACTCTATGCAGAGGGCACAAGCTGCATCTGAGGTGTGAATCACGAGTGCAACTTTCCTGCTCTATCATATATGAGCTGCTCATTTCATCACAGCCCATACCTACAGGGAGGTGTAAACAGATAGCCTTTCTCAGCTCTTGCAAATTTCACAAGGACACCATCTCTACTGAGCACAACCTTTCAGAAAATTCAGCTGTCAAGAATTTTTTAACCATCTCTTTAGCATGTTGTGAATTCATATTTATTGCTACAGAAGCATTTTGCTGTCCAAACATTTGGTACAGCTAATGTATATCCAAAGCAGAAATAAAGGTTCTCAATGAAACTGACTTTATTATATTTACATTTAAATAAAGGTGCACGTAGTCAACACAGAATCCTGTTAATTTACCAAATGCCACAACATATTCGACTTGAATTCCATCCAGCAAACAAAGGCACAGAAGTCACACGAGCCTAACCCTTCCTGTAAGGTGAGTTCTTATTCTGCTGATGCTGCTTACCATTGACTATACAAAACAATCAAGAAACAACTACTGCAACTTCTCTACCTTGTTTCACTGTTTTGCTTACCCAGAGCTCACACTCAGCAATTCTTTGGCCCTTGAAAAATTTCAACTAGAAGCAAACTAGTCAACCCTCATTACTAGCACAGTGTTTAATCAATAGATCTTTGAACTGCAAACAGTTGTCTATCTTGACACATAACTCTCACTAAAAGTCACCAGAGAATTTTTTTTACCTCCGATTTTGTGAAATCAAAGTCGCCAACAATTCCTTGTTCACGATTTACAGCAAAAACATTATTTCCATGCAGAGATCCATGTATTATATCAGCTCCATGCAATGTCTGCAGACCTTGGGCCACTCCTTTCATGACTTTTAATGCCTCCTAATAATGATTTAATTTGGTTATTTGGTATTTAAAAAAAAAAAAAAAAAAAGGCAAGCCAAGCACAGTATCAAGTCAGTTCCTCTTTAGAACTAAAACTTTGGGGTTTTTTAAATGGTTGCACATATTCAAAGTTCACACAGATTCTGTAATCCCATTCTACAAAACGTGGATTAACTCCCAGTAAAATTATTACGACGACTTGCACAGCAGGCAGGAGGTAAAAAAATACGCAGTCACCAACTGACAAATAACAGACCTGAAAAAATACTTGGGGAGAACAACACAAATGCACCAAAAAAATCCCAACAACAAACAAATAAAACCAAAGTTACAACAAACAAACAAACAAAATCCCCCACCAACTCAAAACCCTAAACCATACAAGGTGGAGCATTACAGATCGGTTCCAGTCAGGAAACAGAACCAGAAAGAAGACTCTGCTACAGCTTCTTGGAGGACTACCCAAAGTGCATTCACACACTGTGAGGGGAGGATGGAAAGGAAAAGGAGAGGGATGAATGATGGGAAGGAGAAAAGAGATACAATTTACATACAAGATTTCAGTAAAACCTGAAAACAGAAATGCCTCAACTCCAGCACTTTCAAATTACACTTGAAATACAGCCAAGGAATTAATTCCAACACAAGAAAAAAAAGTGCATCTAAGCAAAATCTTCTATAAAATTACAAACCACTGCATGACAAAATGCTAAGAATACCAGTCAAGCTATCCTGTACAACTTAATTTATCACTGTCACCCACCAAAGGGAATACAATGGTGAAACACATTGGTGTTGTAAGAGACAACAAAACATCAAGGGCTCAGTTGAGAAATATACAAAATAAAAAGCTGATACCATAAACACTTATACTTACTTCTAAGCTTAAAGGTGCACCAGTCTGTAAAGCTTTCAGACTTGCTCCTCGGTAGTATGGGACCATTAAGTACAGCAAGGGATCAGACTTCAACAAGAAGAAAAAAAGAAGAAGTAGATTCTTTCAAATATCAGGAATACTGGGGAGTCTAACACGCACTAGATGTGCAATAGAATCATAGAATCAACCGGGTAGGAAGAGACCTCCAAGATCATCCATTCCAAACTATCACCCAGCCCTGTCCAATCAACAGATCAATTCATGATCTTTACTAAGTTGACAGTTTCTCTAAACTCAGAAAATAACTACTTTCCTGACTCAACGCTCCCACTTAACACGTTTTAAGGTCCAACTACAAGTTTTCCAGCTTAAACCAGACAATCATTAATTTGAATCTTGCCTTGCAGAAAAGAACAAACAACAGTTGCAGTAATCCAGACTTCTCCTTCTGCTGATTCCAGGCTCGGTGATACTTGGCAATTCTTTCAATCACTTCCGTTTCTGAGCTTACATCTACAAAGTAACCCTCAAAAACAAAACACAAACTCAAGTTATTACTCCCAATACCTGCAATATTATTGCATTCAACTCTGTTTAATTAAAGAAATGCATACAGTTAGATGCCAGCAAGTAACAACAACTTCTACTTCACATAAAACTCCATCCCAACAGCCACAAACTCTTCCCATACATTCTTATTATCTGTCTGTAAAAACAAAATCAGGAGTGTGTCTCTATTCTGAGATTTAAATAAGCCAAGTCAAAGGCAAGAAGAATATGTAGATTAATAGTTCTCATAATACTACAGCCCTTTGCTTCCCAACTGCTAGAAGAGTGGTAGAGAAGCACTGCTCACCTCAGCACTACCCAAAAGAAGTGAAAAGACAGTAGGTAACACCGAAGCAATCTAGAAGGAAAACAATGCTGTGTGCTCTACGTGACCCAGCAAAATATCTGCCATCAGAAAAGGGATGTTAAACACAGGGATAGGAAAGGAACAGCAGAATTTATTCACAACCTGCACTTCACAAAGGCCAGACCACACCTGCAGTGCTAACTGAAAGTTTCATCACTGCCAACCTTACCTTTAGAAGAACTTTCTGACCCCGAATGCCTGAACACACTAAAAGTCGCTTCGTGCTCAGTTCCTCCACAGGCTCAGCATCCAAAAGCTCTCGCTCCAGGCTGCATGTCAGAAGTCCACCAGAGTTCTGCAGCATGTGCACACAGAGATACCCAGAGTTAAGTGCACAGATTTAACATCTGGCAAGATTCAGAGGCTTCCACTACCTCTCCTCTCCCTCAACCAACTTAAAGCACAAAACCAGTCGGGACACACAAAAAAGCTACAGCATCTGTTACCAAGAGGCTGGCCACGATGAGGCAGCTACTGAAATCATAGAATTGTCATCTTTTCGGTAGGAATACACCTTTAAGATCATGTACTGCAACTGTTAACCCAGCACTGCCAAGTCCACCACTAAACCATGTCTCTTAGTACCACATCTGTATGTCTTTTAAATACTTCCAATGACAGTGACTCCACCACTTCCCTGGGCAATGCTGTTATAATCCTTTACAACTCCTTCAGTGAAGACTTTTTCTTGTCATACAGCCTAAAACTTCCTGGTGCATCTTGAGGCCATTTTATATTTCCCTATTGCTTGTTACTTGGGAGAAGAGACCAACACCCACCTTGTTACAGGTGGTATCTGTACCCAAAAGGAGGTCCTTCTGGGTAGTTGGAGAGGGCAAAGAAGTCTCCCCTCAGCCTCCTTTTCTCCAGGATAAACAATCCCATAAAACCACCCCTCAAAATCTGTGTTCTAGAGCCTTCACCAGCTGGCACACTCCAGCACCTCAAGTCCTCCTTGCAGTGAGAGCCCCAAAACAGAACAACAGTATTAGAGTTGTGGCCTCAGCGGTGCCATGTGGAAAGACACAATGAATTCTCCAGTCCTACTGTGCTAGTTTGAAGCTAGCTAGAATGTTTTGGTGAGAAGAACTAGAAAATAGGCTGGAAAATTAAAACAATGGTGTTGTCTACTTCACTCACAGTCTTGCTGAGATGTGTAAAGAAGAAAGGCAAAACAAAGATTAGGTCACTTCACTTGGGCACTTCGTGCTGGGCTGTTCTCTTCTGCTTTGCTTGCTGGGGAGAAGCTGAGGCTGCTGTCTGAACTCCATCTTGCTTTCTAACCTCACCCTCCATTTGCTTTGGCTGATTTCACCTTTGCTTCTTAATCCTTTTGGCCGAACCTCCATTCTTCCTTGGGACTGGGGTAAGGTTGAGAGGAGTAGGGGGAAGGTGAGGGGTGGTTGAGAGCCCCTCCTGGGGACTCAGGTGTCTGGGAGGGGAGTTGTGTCTGTATTACCTTTTTACATTGTATATTTCTGTATATATCTGTATATACTGTAAATATCTGCTTGTAAATTGTGCCAGCTGTAAATATAATCTTCATTCAAATTTCCAGAGCTGACTGAGTCTAGTCTGGGTGATTTCTAAAGTGTAGGGGGGTGGGGAACACCCAAACCACCACATCCAAAGGACTGATCCAAAACATTCTAGCTAGCTTCTAACTAGCACACCTGCTTTGTGGACTACAACTAATATAAGCCAGGGTACTATTTGGCTTCTTGGCCACCTAGGCACACCTATTGTTCATTTTCAGCTGACTACTGACCAACACCCCAAGGTTCTTTCTCACCAGGCAGCTTCCCAACAACTCTTCCCCAAGCCTGTAGTTCTGCATGGGACTGTTGTGATCCAAGTGTAGGACCTGATATTTTATCTTTGTTCAATCTCACACCACCAGCCTTGATCTATCAATTCAGCCTGCCCAGATCCCTGTGTAGAGCCTCCCCACCCTTAAGTAGATCAACAACTCCTGCCTAACTTGGTGTCATCACAAATTTACTGAAGTTACATCCTATCTCTCCTTATCCAGATCATTCACAAAGATATTAAAGAGAACTGGGCCAAATAATGAGCCCTGGGGAACATAAATGCATTATCACAGTATCACACAGTATCACAGTATCATCAGGGTTGAAGAGACCTCACAGATCATCAAGTCCAACCCTTTACCACAGAGCTCAAGGCTAGACCATGGCACCAAGTGCCACATCCAATCCTGCCTTGAACAGCTCCAGGGACGGCGACTCCACCACCTCCCCGGGCAGCCCATTCCAGTGTCCAATGACTCTCTCAGTGAAGAACTTTCTCCTCACCTCGAGCCTAAATTTCCCCTGGCGCAGCCTGAGGCTGTGTCCCCTCGTTCTGGCGCTGGCCACCTGAGAGAAGAGAGCAACCTCCCCCTGGCCACAACCACCCCTCGAGAGGGAGAAAGAGGAAGTCCACAACAAACAACACTCAGGATATACGTCCCCCAAACAAAGAGTGTCAGAGCACTGCTGGTGCAGAGCCTTTATAGTGCCTGAAACAGTAACTGACAGTGCATTCAAACATCATCTCTGCTTACCATATAATTCAGAATTCCTGCTTCTGGATAAAGAAGTGGTAACTCAGGGAACCATTTCTGTGCCAAAACAGTAAGCTTCTCCTAAACAAATGAAACAAGGCCCCATATTGTCAGGTGAGTGGTTTCCGATATATACAGATATACATTGAATTTTGCAATGTATACCCAGGACAGTCAAACATACACTGACCACAGCTGCACCTCCAACATCAAATCAATGTAACACTGTCATTTCCTTTTTTCAAAACACACACACTAAACAGAAATAAACCAAAACAACACAAGCTCTTCTGGTTGAGAACTTTACCCCTCTTTGGAGAGGCAAAAGGCAAAGAAGGCTTTTAGAAACTGTGTTCAAATAGACATGAAACTGATCAGCCTCCATGCCATCTCACATGAATTTCACCAAAAAAGAACCATGTCAACATTCAGCACTACAAAAATAACACATTAAAGCAAATGAAATGCAGGTGTGACACACAAATGTTTTAGTTACCACAGCAGTTCAATACTTACATATTCTTCTTGCTCCTTGGATATTTCCTGAAGAACCCTATCTCGCAGATCAGCAATTTCCTCTTTAATCCTTGTCATTTCAAATGCACTGTAGTCATCAGACTGCATTAGGCATACCAAAGTTAGCGTGCGATTCTCATTCTCCTATTACACCAAGTAACCTACTATATCTAGACTAACATACAACCTCCGTATCAGTTCTGGAGTTGAAGCTGTTCTCAAATGCCTCTTTCACTCAGACTCCTCTCTGGAAACTCAAGAGGAGCTCTTAACAATTTATCACTGAGAAAGGTGTTCCCTTTGTTAATATGACAAACTATTCCAGCCCTCTGCCTGATGCTTTCAGAAGTCAAAGAGGCTTGGTTTTTTTTTTTCCCAGTAGCCAACCACATACAATCCTAACACCAACATCATCCATCTACCAGCAATGCTAGGTTCCACAATCCATTCACATGAGCTCCTAAGCAGGAACTCTCCTCCTGTTGCCTCATTCATCACAAACCCTTTTCCCAGTGGGTTTCATTAGTATGTCTCATTTTAAAATCCCTCTTGGAAGTTTGCTGCCCCTTTATAATGCTAACAGAGAGACACATGAAAGTTTTTTTTGTTGTTTTTCCCTTCAGCATTAGAGTAATTAATGTGCAGACATAAAAACAGTACTGAAGATGAGGTAATACTTAAAAGGCTTTGTGCTTCTGAGGTGGCATAGTGGGGAACCCTGGAAACTAGAACAGATTACTTCTGTGCCCAAAGAGGAGGTAAATGCATTACTCACGAGTGACAACTTAAATCATACAACCAGCACAGTAAAACACACTGGACGAAAGTGTACACATGAACAGCAACCATCACCAGAGGGATGTTAAAAGCACAGTGCCATGGCTGAGGGCTGAAAGTGACTATGTACTGAATTTTTCCGTTTTATGTTTTAAGCCATTCATGTTCAGTCTCAGGACCCTGTAAAACTTCCACAGTGAAAGGCAAAACTCAGGTCAGAAAACAAGCTGTTCTATGTAGTCATCACTTACTGTGAGTAGACAACATTGTTTCTAAGCCCATTCAAAAAAACACAACAGACAAAAATCACCAACACTGTACTGCTTCCATAGGAAAATATTTTCATACTTCCTCAAAGTTGTTCTTTTCAACCAGCTTGCACCTTAACTGAGCCTTTAAGCTTTTCACTGTTTTCTTAACAGAGAGCAGGATATTAATGTTGGGTCTTCTATTCAGCCATTCCTCACAATGCTTTTTGAGCTATGAGGAAAAAGAAAAAAAGAGAAAATTGAGAACCTGTGTCAGCATTCCAGTTTTATGTGCTTTAGTCCAATGCAGGAGAGAAACAGCCTGAAGCCTGTCTCAATTCAGCTCTCACGATCTTCCTCCACACAAAAGTGGATTCTTTGCGTTTCATTCTAACAACATTAACAACCTCCTGCAAAACCAACCTTCTACTCGCAGTTCAATCTCCTCCAGTTAGTTACTACTCATTTGTAATGAATCTAGAGAGTACAGCTTTGACTGCTTTAAATTGAATGTAGCATTGGCTGAGGTAATGCACAACTCTAATTCTTAAGTCAATCTCTCATCACCAATATACTCCCAGAATTTCCTTATAAAACAATCAGAGGGTATTTATTGTTAAGAGGTTATGTCAGAGAGGGTTACTTGTACAGATCAGTGTGACAGCAATAAGTAGAGCATAAACTCACCTCAACACCAGCCGAGTATCTCTGCTGTATCACAGTGATCATACTTTGCTCTTGCTGAACTTTGTGCAGAAGTTGATTGCAAGCACTCATGATTATTCTCTTCTCTGCTTCATCCTGCTTCTAGATGGAATTACATAGACTGAGATTAAAGACTGAGCTAATTCTTCATTTATACACACCAATGTTTAAGATGTAAAACCTTCACTAAGAAATTCCACTCTAAATGGAAGATTCAACAGATTTTTCATCTCTTCACAAAGAGATTCTAAAAGGCAAGTCAGCAAGGCTAACAGGTAACCCAACAGCTTCAATACAATGAAACGCATCTGTCTATGCAAAAGTCCAATCTCACATTCTACATGCTGTCAAAGAAATTTCAAGGATAGCACAGTTCAAGAGGTAGGAAGCATTAAAGCAGGCAACTGTTCTTCTCAATGACAGCCACTGCTTCTATCACACACAAAAGTCAAAAGCAGGCTAATTACTGGTTTGTTGTTAGTACGATGGTACAAAGCACAGGATCAGCTTTTGCTAACGCAACCATTCTCTGCCACAGAAAAATACTACCAGTAAGGCAGTAACATTTGCCTCATACAAAATTTAACTGAATAAAAACTGTTCATTTTCTGAAGACCAGAGAAAGTAAATTTATCCATACACATTCACATGGAGCGGCAATTCCATATGAACTCATTTCTCATCACCTGCATTTTCAACACAGCCAACAAAAAGCCCACCTTAAAGAAAGCTTCTTTGCACATAAAGAACCAGTTTTCCCAGTACTGCTTAGGCCAGTCATACATGCAGCTATGTTCCTGTAACCCAAAGCTATCCCCTGACAGCAAAACACAGTCTCTTCTCTCTGTGGAGCAACCTGAGTAGTTTTCTATCACATTTCCACAAAAAAAAAAGAGGCTGCCTAGTAGCAAATAAACTCATCTCATACACTAATGAAAGCTTTAAACTGAAATAAAAGGCATATCAAATACATACGAGTTATGGCACAGTAGGTATGATTAGAACTTACATTTAAGTCATTATCCAGTTCCTCACAAATAGCCAACTCAACCTTTTTGAGAATTTCATCTGCATTGCCAATCCCTTCCTCCAAATCTGAAGATGCTTCTGACATCATGTCAAAACACTTTCAAAAGGGGAAATAAACAGTTAATTCATTAATAATCAGCCTTGCAATTGAAAACAAGAATTTAGCAAGCAGGCAGCACAAACAAGAAATACAAAGAGCACTACTGGAAATACAACTTGGGTCAGATCTCACCTTTAACTGCCTCACTTTTGGGTGATGTCGTGACTTCTTGAACTAACAGAGTTAAGATTCTCCAAGCAAGAACAAAGATGATTCTTGCCTTGGTCAGGTTTTACTTTCCTAATCTCTCCATTTCAATTAAAAAAAAAATAAATACCAAAAACAAAAAGTAGAAGAATCCCAATCCTCCTCCTATGAAGCCTAATGTCAAAAACCAACATACATGCTGCTCCCACAAGGATACACAAGATGCTTAGTATGGTAGTTTCATTACTGAGTGGGCTTTCCATTCCTATATAGTACCATCTGAGATAAAGACGTATCTTGTGATCTATTTCACAGTTTATCAAGTGTGAAATACATTAGAATTCACCAGTAAATCCTACATGGTACACAGAAGTCAAAAATAACTTAGCTTTGCAATCAACGATACAGAACATGCCAGAGACATATCAGTAATTAGTTTATAAACATACTGAATGGGATTTTCAGCTAAGTTTTGTTGCTCCCATCTGCAGAACAAGAGGTATCCAACTGGCAAGCAGAGTCAGAAACCAAGCTATGGTCCTGTATTTAATATACAGGATAGACAGTTATAACAGTGACCTGCGACCTCCATCTCATTCATTTTTTTATCTACCAAGCTGGCATTTTCAGAATCTTTAGAGGAATACATTTCATAGCCTCAACCCTAAAGGAACTGAAAAGAAAAACTCTCAGCAGCAGAAGTTCAAACAGTAACCTGTTCCCCAAAGCTTCAGAGCTTACACATTGGAAAGCTCTCCAAATTTTGCTCCCTGCCACAGACCAATTTCCTCCTGGAGATTCTGACTGATTTTATATAAGATTAATTTGTACCCAAAGAGAAGAGGCAAATCTATATAGAATAAGCAAAGGTGAGACACTTCACAGAAGCATTTCCTCTACACAACTGCTCATGTTTATTTAAAAGGAGCTAGAAGGTAAAATGTAACAGAATAATTGTATATCAAAAGCTAAAACTATTAAGATGGATAGTTGGAAATTTATTCCTTGCTCTACCTGCCAATGCTTTATCAACCCATGCAGGAAGTGTATACTTTTCATGGCTCTGATCTGTTTGCACAAGAGCTCAGACCTCAAACAGGTAACCAGAAATTCAGCTCTAACAAACTTCAGTCTCTTTCACACATGCTGAATCACTCTGAAGCAACCACTGAAAGCCACGTACAGGTTTGTTTACCCCCTCCAATGACTGACGTGATTGCAAACATCTGCAAGTAATTACATGCATTAACATTATGCTGCACATGACATGCACAAGTCTATACTGCTGCCGAACAGCATTTATCACCAGGTCAAGGAACACTTATCCATAATATCACCTGGCCACAGCAAATGCTCTGACTACAACCGTAGTTGCTGGTAGAGCAACTATTCACTATGAAAGAGCACAAGCTCTGTGGACTGTGTTCAGTTTGGGCCTGCAGGAATGGAGGAAGGACATATTACAGTCTTCCCAGGAAGATCATAAATCCAAAATTGAGAAAAAGCGTAGAGATTCAGCACAGACACAGAAAAGCCACAAAGTTACCTCCCCACTTTGTGACATTGTTGGTTTTGGTTGGGTTTTTTTTTGCTTTTGTTTCTCGTGGGGGTTCAACTTGCATGCTCCAAACCACTTACAAATCAGTCTGAGAGACACTGCATCAGAGTAGTACTGCACAAAATACTGCAAGATGAGCAAAAAGTAGTGGACAATTTATCTGCACAAATTTTCCACACTCAGAAGTTCAATGAGAGGGGGAAAAAAACCCACTATTCTGCCTTTGGTTTGCAATCTGCACCTGAGGCGTGGCAAGTCAGATTGGCTGCTTCCTTGCAGCAACCTTTCAACACCTTTCAGCAGTATTTATTATCCAGAATCATCTAAAACCTGAAATCTTTCCAGCCAAAAGCCAGTCGAAAGAGCTAATTAAAGCATTGCTGTCCCAGAATGAAATAATAGAAAACATCCATGCAGAAGATTTTATAAAATATGTACATATTTTTAACACATTTTATACATAAAGTAACTATAACCATATTGATAAACATTCTTTGCATAAAATTATGTACTGCTCTTAAGACTAAAAACGTCCTTTCATAAGGAAGCATAAACTCTGGTTCACCACAAAGGTGCACTAAAAATAAATTAACATTTCATTCCTCCACACATTCCTTTTCTCTCTGTACCCAGCAACTGTCATTTAGTGCTTCTGCTCATATACAACACTGCCACATGAGGTTGTGTCTACTAATGCCTACTCTTCACAAGCTTACTATCCTAGTTTGTATTTTTCACCAACAGGAAAGACTGACTCCTCACCTTACCTTTAAGTTTCCTCGGAACCAGTCAGCAAGTATCTGCAGAGCTGTGTCTGTATCATTTCTGACATGGATTAATTTATTCACTCTGACATTCCTCCATTCAAAGAACTGCTGAAATGCCTCTTCAGAGTTATCGACTTCAGAACCTTGACCAGCTGTCATCTCCAGAGAAGGAGACAGTTCCTGTATATCAAGTGAATCAAACAAAAACACTGGGATTTTAAAACACAAGTACACATCTTGATAGATGGCATGGCAAAAGAGAAGCCAGGTTTGAAAGGAACAGCCTGAAGGAGAGAAAGAATCAGCCCACTTAACAGCAGCCAGGTGTCAGTAGCAGTACTGAGCAAAGTGCTCAGTAGCAGTTTCATACCCATTGTCACGCTCTGTTCATAAAAAAAATAGTACCAGTCATGTCATCAGGCTGTCCTCAAGGAAGGAATCCTGGAAGCTACACCCTCTTTATTCTCATTTATTTTTCATACTATAAACACAAAAAGGATTTCTTCAATACATTGCAGGAAAAGCTAACATGGGCAATGTAGGACCACTGCTGAATGAGGTGGATGCCTTGGTGACAGAGGATACAAAATCAAGCAGCGTTACTAAATGCCTTCTTTGTCTCAGACTATAATGCTGAAGAATGTCCTCAGGAGTCCCTGACACCTGAGACACCAGAGGAAAGCATGACTAAGGAGTCTTCCCTGGTTAATGAGGACTGGGTTAAGGAACAGATGAGTAATCTGGACATCCATGGGTTCTGATGACATGCACCTACGAGTGCTAAGGGAGCTGGCACCGTTCATTGCCAGACCACTCTCCATCATCTTTGCTAAGTCATGGTGGACAGGAGAGGCGCCTGGGGACTAGAAGTCAAACATCACTCCAATCTTCAAAAAGGATAAGAAGCAGGACCCAGGTAACTACAGACCGGCCAGCCTCACCTCCATACCTGGAAAGGTAAGGGAGCAACTTATCCTTGGTGCTGTCCTTAGGCATATCAAGAATGAGAGAGTCATTAGCAGCAGTCAACATGGTTTTACCAAGGGCAAGTCATGTTTGACCAACCTGATAGCCTTTTACAGGAACATAACCAGGTAGATGGATGATGGTAGAGCAGTGGATGCTTATCTTGATTTCAAGAAAGCATTTGGCACTGTCTCCCACATCATCCTTCTGACCAAACTAAGGCAGTGTGGTCCAGATGACTGAGCAGCAAAGTGGACTGGGAACTGGTTGAAAAGAAGTCAGAGAGTTGTAGTCAACAGGATGGAGTCTACTTGGAGGCCTGTAGCTAGTGCAGTCCCTCAGGGGTCAGCAGCAGCACTAGTACTATTCAATATATTCATCCATGACATGGTCAAAGGCACAGAGTGCACTGTCAGCAAGTTTGCAGATGACGCCGAACTGGGTGGAGTGGCTGCCACACTGGAGGGCTGTGTTGCCATTCAGTAAGACTAAGGCAGGCTGGAGAGCTGGCCAGGAAGAAATTTAATGAAGTTCAACAAGGGCAAGTGCTGAGTCTTGCACATGGGAAAGAACAACCCCATGGATCAGTATAGGTTGGGGACTGACCTGCTAGAGAGAAGTGAAGGGGAAAAAGACCTGTGGGTCCTAGTGGATGAAAGGATGACCATGAGCAAGCAATGTGCTCTGGTGGCAAAGGCAGCCAATGCCATTCCAGGGTGTATTAGAAGCAGTACGGTTAGTAGGTTAAGAGAGGTTCTCCTCCCCCCTCTACTCTACTCTGGTGAGACCACATCTGGCATACTGTATTCAGTTATGAGCCACTTAGCTCAAGAAAGATATCAGGGAACTGCTTTAAACAGTCCAGCTCGGAGCCATGAAAATGATTAACGAAGTGGAACATCTTCCTTACAAGGAGAGACTGAAGGAGCTGGGTCTCTTTAGCTTGGAGGAGACTGAGGGGTGACCGCATTAATGTGTATAAATATTTAAAGGGTGAGTGCCAAGAGGAGGGAGCCAGGCTCTGCTTGGTGATGCCCAACGACAGGACAAGAGGCAGTGGATGGAAGCTGAGGCATAGAAGTTTCATGTAAACATGAGAAAGTTTCTTCACTGTGAGGGTGACAGAACACTGAAACAAGCTACCCAGGTGAGTTGTGCAGTCTCTGTCTCTAGAGATGTTCGAGACCTGCCTGGATGTGTTCCTGTGTGATCTGGTATAGGTGAACCTGCTCTGGCACGGGGGTTGACTGGGTGATCTTTCGAGGTCCGTTCCAGCCCCTGACATTCTGTCATTACCAGCTTCACCAGCACATGGATACAGGAGCAGACTGCAGAAGGATAACAACCTCTGAAGACAGCTCCATGGCCTACAGGCACTTGTTCCAGTCACTATCTGTAAACAATGAAGCAAAAGCAGCAGAACACGCTACTGCACACTATCCATGGGGCAGAAGAAACAACTTGCTCACAGACAGCTAACAGAATGACTGACCAACTGTTCAGCTCACATTCTAGCTAGAGTGTATACACAAATTACTCTAAAGCACTCTCAGCCTTCCTCTTAACCACTGCAGAATTATCATTTGGGAAGCAGGGATCTCACCAACTGCTTTGGGTTTTTTTTATTCTAGCCAGCAGGACCAGCTGTGGCTGGAGCTGTCTAAATTTTTTTTTTATTTCTTGCTGAAAGGTACAAAGCTTAAGTCAGAAGAGATGCATGATGCAGAAGACAGATTCACCGTACACAGCCTCAATCAGAAGGTCATTAGCTTCCGAGCTCCTGTTCTTCTGTGAGACACTAGGAAAAGCCACTTGCTTCTTTAGGACAGCACAGTATGACCTGTTCAGATCTAACAGCAACCAAGATTCTCAATGGTCTTTGGTAAAAGAAAGCTTTCTTTCTGTTTCCCTAATTGGGAAAACTATTTTGATCCTCCAGCTCCTAATACAACAAAGGATGGGTCATCAAGACTATTAAGCTAACACACAAAATTAATTTAACACACCTAACAGCATTTCAGTATTTCAATATTTACAACTACTAACATTTCACTGCAGTACAACTATCTGGAAGATGCTTAATGCCCACCACCTAGTGGATCAGCACAGCATAACCCTTTAAACAGATGAAAATAATTTTTTAAACATAAAATAAAACCCCTAAGCAAACACAGCCATGAAACCCAAAACCCCACTACAAAACAGAAAACCCCTCAGCCAACAAACTTTCCTCTCTTGGAAGCAGAAGCCACATAGGGCCTTCAGTGACAGAAGCCACGAAATCTTACCCATCCAACTATTTTAACTAAAACACCAAACTATGTATCAGACTAGAACCAAAAAAAGAAATTTAGCAAAACACTTTTTTAAATGCATCTAAAAATAATTCTGTTAGAAATGGAATAAGTAACTCCATCAGCATTTGAGTGCTTCTATTTATTAATGCTGCTCCAACCTTATAGAAATTACATGTAGCCTGTAATCATGGTGAATTTCAGTAAGACCCCTATCTCATACACGTGTTTGAGAATACATCTCAGGAACATGCACAAACAAGCTGTCAAACTAATGTCCATCTTTTCCCCTTTCCATAGTCAAAATAAAAGCAAGTGAAAGTTTAAAATAAGTAACTTCTAACAGCAGTGGCCAGATACACTAACTTCATGTTTCTGTTGGTAAAGTCCTCTTTAAAAGCTTTTACTGCCTCTTGAGAGACTATTTTCCTATCTACCTCCCCACCTTCTATTGTTGGGCTGACTGAAAGGAAGTCTGTTGGTATACAAACAGTTGCTTCTGCAGTGTTTTGACTCTCACCTTAAAAAAAACAGAAATGCTTCGGACATTTTACACTTTGGTCCACTAGTTCAAACAACACAGCCACCATAACAGGAAGGACTAGGAAAGCTTATAATTCAACCACAAAATCCAGTGCTACAACTAACCACACTGGCTTTTTAACTGTAGGTTCTCTCATTGATACCTGCGCTTAACTACATACTCTGTGCTTCATGAAGTCTTGTTAGCCACTAAATACATTGCCATAAGAGAAAACGTGCTGTTCAAATAGAGTATCTAGATAATAATTTTCATCTAGAAACACTGCACACAGGAGACCTGGATCACAAATAACACTCAGTACTAGAGGTGTTCAGTGTACAACCGAATCAGAAGTGCTATCTAAAGCTTCACGTGCTGCTAGTCAAGGTCTCAAACAACAGAATAGTTAACACTTAAGAAACATTCTCCATAGGTTCTCAGTGTTTCAGAACGAAGACTGATAAAAGCAACCTCCTTACCTGTAATGTCCTTGAGCGCTCAGAGAGGGGCAGCCGGTCCACTTGTGAAATTAATTCTTCCACTGCTGAATACAAGTTCTGCTGTATCTCATCTCTCTTGATAATCAATTTATCTCTTTCACCCTATGAAGAAGCAAAAGCAAGTCACCAACTCAAATGCTACATACACTATGTGGAAAGTAATAAAAAGTATTAATTCCTTCTCCATCCTAGGAAGAAGAAATAAAATAACTAACTCGATAAATAGCCTTAAAACTTAAATTAGCAACTGATCAGGTCTTTTAATTCAGCCACACATTAGTGGGATGGACAATATAAGTCAGTAGACTAAGTTTTACCATAGAACGTTAACACAACATACTAATTTAGCACTTAAAAACATGAACCAACCACCACAAAAAGGATTTAATAAGCACTTCCACACTTTTTGGCTACTTCTGCAACTGCTATTGCCTCATCTGGAATCAAGGATGCACCCTAAGAAAACTTGCACCATGTGAATCCCTAAGCAGCTCTGGTTCCTGGGTAACTCACTCTGTAGCTATTCTTCTGCATGTTACTCCAACTCTGTAAGATGCATGACTAAAATGTCATCTCTTTATTAACCTCTCCCTTTAAACCAAGTTTAAACATTTGTTCCGGTATTTAGTATACAGAAGTTTTTTTGGCTACAGCAATCACAAGTATGCCATGCCAGAGGGATCTGGAGAAGTGTGAGAAGTGGGTGTGTGTTAACATCATGAAGTCCAACAAGGCCAAATGTAGTCTTGCATCTGGCTCAGGGTAACCTCCTGGGGTATGAAGAGACTGAGAAAAGTCCTGTGGAGAATGACTTGGGGTAGTGTTGGATGAAAAGCTGGACATGAGCTCGTGATATGCGCCTGCAGTCCAGGTGGCCACAGGTATTCTGGGCTGCATCTTCAGAAATGCAGACAGCAGGTCAAGGGAGATGATTATGTCCCTCTACCCTGCTAAGACCTGACCCGGAGTACTGCATCTCACTCTGAAACCCTCAGCAAAAGACAGACATGAACCTGTACGGAGTGGGTCCAGAGGAGGGCCACAAAATTAATCAAAGGATCTCTCCTATGAAGAAAGGTTGAGAGTCTGGGTTGTTCATCCTGGAGAAGAAAATGCTCCAGGGAGATTTGACTGTAGCCTATCAGTACTTAAAGGGGGCTTATAAGAAAGATAGGGACAAACGGCAGTGGTTTTAAACCAAAATAGGGCAGATTTACACTTAAAGTCTAAAGATAAGAAAGAAACTATCTCAACGAGGGTGGTGAAACAGTGGAACACCTTGCCCAGAGAGCTGGTAGATGCCCCAATCCTAGAAACATTCAGTGTTAGGTGGTACTCTAAGCAATCTCATCTAGCCAGGATAGCTGGACTGGAAAACCATTTAAGGGTTCTTTCCAACCCAACTAACTCCACAATTCTCTGCTACAGATATTTTAATACTTGCCCCTGCACAAGTAACAAAACCAGAACTTCATAGGCTTCTACTCATGTTTTATTTCCTAGTCCATTTTATGAGCTGTTAAATTCAGTGTAACACAGCAAGACTTATTAAACACATTCTAAATATTTGAGGCTATACTTGAAACTAACTGCAACACATTTGCTGCCGTTTTCCCACACACCATCTTTTCCCTGCCTTACCACAACTACTGCCACAGCTTGGGGAAGCTTCCCCTTCTCCAAAGCTCATCGCCACACATACATAGAGCACATAACTATCCTTACCAACACAGCCCCGTCTACCCACCCACGCAGGCTTCTTCGGATCTGTGGTTGCAGAGCAGCTGCACTAGATGGCAGCTTTCCCCTATACAAGTCCACCTTTCCGAACAACCATTCTCTCAACGCTCTCCCTCTGTCTCCCCGACACCAGCCAAGCCTACGAGGACAGGCTATGCAGCGGCATGCTGCCTTAACAAAAGGCTTTCAAGACAGACACCGCAGATGCACAGCTGAAGCTATTTCTAATACAGCACAAAACCGTTTTAGTTAACACTGTCTGATTGCCTTGCATTGCTCTACAAAACCCAAGGGTGTCGGAAAGTCTCCGTTTAACAAACAAAAAGTAACATCCCAACGTCATGGAGCAATGCTCACTCTACCCACTTAAAGACTAAAATACCCTGACAACAACTGTTAAATAGCTCCCGAAAAAAAATAAAACAAAACAGTAGTTCCAACCTACCACATCTCTGCACAACTGAATCCTCTCTTGAGCCAGCTCATACTCTCTCCAAGTTGTTTCCATTCTTTCCAAGGAAGATGGAACAAGGAGACATCCCTCTGTAACCACTCCTATCATTTCTGAGAGCTGCTCCAGTACACAATGGTTCTTGTTTGCGTGCCTAACGTGTAAAGAGGAAAAAACATTTTGCCAAGGCTTTTTTCCCCCCCCAGAATTCAAGCAGTTTAAAAAATAAAATAAAATCAGTGCTGCTCAGACCTTGATTTTCAGATTATCACCTGCTATGTTACTAGCCTAGTTTCTTTCAAAAGGCAACACCAGTAATTTATTTAACTGCAGAATATCATCTGAGGAAGGAGGAATGATCAAAGAATGAATGTATATTCATTATATCTACGTATTGAAGTCACACATGAAAACTCTCTCCTGCTCTTAATTTCCCTTTGGTGCTACTTCCTCTCTCGGTTTCTTGGGTTCTTTTAACTAATTCTCCATAGATACATATAGCAATATTTTATTTTTGTTTCCTTCTTCTAAAGGAGAGGATTGTCATTTCCTTTTCACATCATCTTCCCACTGCAGTTCTCTTCCTAGAATTACCCTAAAACTAGAAGTCTAACTTGGTCTGCACAACAACATACACCTCTCACAGTAATACAGACACCCAAGGAACTACATTGCCACGTTTAAAAACTAGCTGCATTTACTAATCAGCATCTTCCTGGAAGACAAAAATCCAAGTTCTTCTTGCAACAGCTACGGTAAAAGGAGCAGAAGTTAGAACTGAAGTAATCTGAAAAGCAGGCAACTCCAACACCAGTGTGAGCTCCTCCCCTCCATATACAACACTGCATTTTCAAGGAACACTAACAAAACTTTGGAGAAATCAGAAAAAAGAAAAAGCATGCATGACATCAAGAGAGAAGCAGGTCGATGGCAAGTAGTACTACTGTAGTAAAAATACATACCTAACTTCTTTCAATATCTTCACCTTAGCAGCCAAGTTTCTCATTCTCATTCCAATGTAAGTATTTCGGGTTTCCTCAAGGTGGTGCTGTAAAACAAGAACTCGTGGTGTACATACAACCATCCTGACCTTCCTACAAGGAATATTCTTGACCCAAAAAGAAGTCCACACACTAAATCAGGCCACAGTTCTCACATGCCAACTGAAATGTAAAAGCTCTTACTCTCACATCACAGAGACGCTTTTATCAACTCCACCTCAGGTAATGAAAGACAAACTTCAGACATTTTTAGCCTTCAAGATTTGCCACATTTACAAGAGAAAAAATGCAAAAAACACATACTAAAAAAACTAAACCTACAAGGATTTAAATAGCTCACATTTGAATGTAAGTACCCCTAAAATCCACCACCAATCGCCCTTCTAAAACAAATCACTGCCTACCATAGTGTTTTCAGAGAGTATTTTCTCACTGAAGACTGTCTACAATCTCTTCTTTTTAATAAGTGTACTTGCAGTTCAACACAAAATGCCAAACAGAACTTGTGGAAAATAGGGTGGGTTTTTTTAATATGACTATATATTAAAAAATACTTCTAGGAATTCCTCACATTTTATTGCTTTTTTTCTGTATTCCACTGCTTGCTAATTTAGTTTGCACAGAAGTGCACAAGCATCCTGTCTTCAAGAATCTGTGCAATAACAGATTAGTATCTGCAGAAATAGAGGTGCTCCAGGTAGAGGTAACTGACCAGCAAAGGCAGTTACAAGCAGTCTGACTGCTCAAGAAACATTTGTGTGCAAGCTCAGAACTGGGGCCATCAAAAGTAGGTTTTCCTTTCTTATCTGTAAAGTCCGCACAGCGTTTTTCTGAACTCACACAACATAACATCCTTACACACAGCACCTTCCTATTACTACTGTGGATCACACATAAAACCATTCACAGTATTTTTAAGCCTATTAGTAACTACTACTACATACTTGCTTCTCAGATAGTGATAAGAAATTCCCCTGGAAAGAAACAATCACCTTTTCTACAAAGAAGCAATTACAGAAACAGTATTTTTTTATTACTACTCATTATTTACCAGATCTAGAATTTCCTCATGGCTATGATTTGGCAATACTTAGGAATTTTCAGCCTAACACTACCTCTTTTTCCCTCTTAAGCGAGTGAAAAAAGGAAAAAAAGGGCAAAGATGATACCCCTATACACAAAATGTTTTGAACTGCAAAGCATTGACAGGATGCCCCTGCGCCACAGCAAGACAAGTCGTCACTCAATCAGTTTAGTGTTTCTTTATCCCAAACTGAGGTGCACAGCTGAATCGTGCTAGGATGAAAGCACAAGACAAAAGTATTGTCAGAAACACGCACATGGAGTGTTCACACTTCCACATACCTGAAGTTCAAGTTTCAGCTGCTGATTCTCCAGGTCTAGCTCCTTCTGCCTCTTTAAGAGATCAGCATTCTCCCTTCTGAGAACTTCTATCTCTTCATTCAGTTTCCGATCTAATCTCGTTTGTACAAAGTTTGTGTCTGGCACTGAGGCAGGAGCCTGTATTTTTTCTCTTTTAAAAATTAAGAGGAGTCAATTAAAAAACAAACAAAAACAACACCACACCACAATACTATGTGAATTCTTTCACGCTACTGTAGTACCAGTAATGACTAGAAAAGGACTACACAAGTAAATACACGATCACACTTCTTCAGAATGGTATCCCTTTCCACACCACTTCACAAAGACTACTCACATCATCAATGAGAAACAGAAACACCATCATTTGAACACAACACTCTGTATGTTTTCACAGTCACTAACTCAAAGTATTCCTCATCCAACACCCATGATATCGATCTACAATGCCAGAAAGTCCACTGTAAAAAAAAAAAAATCTATCTACTAAAGAAGCCAAAGCACCTTAAGGTTATTGATTTGGATCTCTCTCCAAAATTAATTTTGGTAATTAAGAGCAATATGAAGCCATCTGCCTCTGAACTATACAGCATCAATGCTCCACTAAATCCCACCTCAACTTCACCCTCATCTGCATAGCTTTATTTACATTCTAGCACCTTCCTCCGTTTTCTTCACAGAAGTACGACTCCAAAAATGCCTGTGATGTGCAAAAAGTTAAAGGATACCAGAACACAGAAATTAAAAATGCACTGTGCTGCTGGCTGCTCAGGCCACTCAAAATAGCTTTATGCACAGAAGTCTCTCGTGTCATGAAGAAAGTGTGAGGGGAAAAAAAAGAAAAGCTATTGTTTAAAAATCAGATTCAGAGTATATCTGTAACTCAGACAAGGCAGAACAAGAGTATCAAAATAATTCAGGATGAAGCACTTTACTATGAACTCACACTTTTTTTAAAGAGCACCCCATATGAGTAATAGATTTGTTAACAGCATAGATTTGCTTCAAGGAGGTAATTTTAAAACAGACTTGGACACCATGCTGACACGTGAAAGGGCGTGCCCTCAGGTGATTCACTGAGAAGTCTGAGACACTGGAAATACGGAAAAATAGCAAATTTTAGTGTGTTAAACAAGTTTTTTTTGGAGAACGCTACTTCTTATGCCACCTCAACTTTCCGAGTGCCAAGTACCATCTTTCCCACCCACAAACAATTTTCTCAGCAGCCTGTTGCCATGGAAATCCTAGCAACAGTAGGACAAATCTCTTTAAAAATATTTCTAATAACAACTGTAACTGCCAAGTTACCACCACTTCTTTTCAACGTAATTACAAGTTGCAGAGACCCCATTTTTCCTGAAAGCTTGCTTCAAACTGCAATTACTGCCTTTATTTCTTATAGGCACACACTAAAACATCCCTACGCAACTAAATCATCCAAATGTTTGTCCCTCTAAGTAAGCACACTTGCTTTCCACCCTGGTGTCCAGTGGGTTTTTAGCAGAGGTAAGCAGGAGCTAACTACAAAAAGTCTCAGGAACAAGTCTATGGAAATGACACAGATGCTAAGGAAAGTATCAATGCAGTGCCCATCATCACAAAATCCACTAGAAATCTCATGTAACTTTCAACTTAAGCTTTCTACTATCTTCTCTGCTCACTAGCTGCTATCCTTCCATTAAGATACATAAGAACAGTCTATCAAAATCAAAGGAGGAAAAACAAGTTATCCAACCAGCAACAACACTATGAAATGCTTTTATACAGCTTCCTGCCTCAATTACCACCACCACAGAACCCACACAGACTCAGAAAGACTTCCCTTCTATTAAGTACACCATCACCTGACATTGGAAAGACAAAAACTGAACTTTGCTTTTTAGGTACTCACTTCTCCCTCCATCTTCTCACATACCCACATCCCTGCAACTAAGCAAATCAGATCACTCATACCACAATTTCTATGACATCCCACAGCCTTACTTTGGGGCAAACATACGGTTTCCAGTATGATTCTGTTTCCTTGGGGCAACAGTCACTTGGTCAAACTGCCCTCTTGGGGTGTGATGAGGCCTGTTAAGCCACTGTGGAACTGAAGCTTTTGCCTTCTGAGGAGGACTTTGCATAACATCTCTTCTCTCTTCCAGATCTTTAGCATTTCCTGGAGATGACCATTTCTCAGCAAACCCTGCCTTGGCCACCTCCTCTCCAATATCTGTTTTTTCATACTTTGCCTGGGCAATAATGCTACCATCTTCATGCTTGGCTTTGCAATGTATTTTAATTACTTTTTCATAAATTAGGCTGCTCAAGAACTTTTTCCCCTGTAACACAAAAACACAAGGAAGTTCTGCACTGCACACTTGCAGCTCTTTTCGCTGAAACACTTTTAGCCCATGCACCTGTGCTCAACATTGGTGAGGCATCACCTCAAATACTGGGTTCAGTTTTGGGCCCCTCACTACAAGAACATCAAGGTGCTGGAGCATGTCCACATAAGAGCAACAAAGCCAGTGAAGAGTCTGGAGCACAAGTCTCATGACAAACACCTCAGGTAACTGGCACTGTTTACTCTGGAGAAGTCTGCAACGAGACCTCCTCATTCTCTACCACTGTCTGAAAGGAGGTTGTAGTGAGATGAGTGTTGGTCTCTTCTCCCTAGTATCAAGTGACAGAATATGGAAATTGGGCCAGGGGAAGCTCAAATTAAATATTAGGGGAACAAAAAAAATACTGAAAGGGTTGTCATGCATTGGAATAGGTTGCCCAGGGAGGCAGCAGACACCATCCCTGGAGGTGTTCAAGAAATGTGTAGACATGACACTTGGGGACATGGTCTAAAACCAACCCACACAACATCACACAATCAAAACCCAGGGAATTATGACAGATTAAAATATCTCTTCTCAAGTAATTAAGCAATGTCAACAGGACTGCAGGAAGAGACTATAAAACTAAGAGTTTCAGGATCTCCTCTAAATGACAGCAGGATACCACAAAGCAAGCATTGCCCGATTCCTTCCCCATAAACTGCTGCTGCACAGTGAAGCACGGGCATTACCACTGACAAGGCTTACAGAAGCGTGCCATCAAGACTGTAGGACGTGTCCAAGAAACGGGGACTGCCACTGGTAAAATCCAGTCAAAGCTCACCACTGCCATTCAGAATGGCTCAAAAATTTTTACTAGTCCTGCTGACATCAGCCTTTCATATTCATTGTTGGCCTAATACATCTATCACTCACATTTGCCTGCTGTTCTCTCTCCCGACCATAAGTTTGTAGAGTACCCAGGCACACAGCATTCAAGCAGCTGATGGATGTAAGAGAATTTATCACAGATCTTGTGACCAAGGGAGCTATTTTCCTTCTGATGGGGAAACAGATGCTTTGTTTCCTCTGGGCCAGAAAGAACTCAGGTGAGACAGAAACAGACCTGCACTTATCTGGCAGTATCTGCTACAGATTCCATCATTTGCTTTCAAATCTGGCTACTCACCTGGTCAAACATGTTTAAGTCGTGATTATTTGTTATCTGCAGTCCCCAGAGTCTGTACCTCTTGGCAGCACTTGGACATTCCAAGTCTGTTGGAATTTCAACTAGGTCTGCTCTGTTCAGAACCTCAGAATTTCCATAGTCAATGTACAAGACCCGACACTGCAACAATACAAAACATAGATCAGGAGAGGTTACACAACCTAGAGACACACACACTGACAACTGAGAACATAAGCATTTTAGCACACCTGCATGTTGCAGAGATCAGAATCCTCCATGTAACCTGCAAACACCCTTCAGAGGTACAGTTAGAGAATCTTTTTATGTTATCACTTGTCTAAAAGCTTAGCAACAAAACTTTAAGTAACAGCTGGTGGCTATTGTGTTCAGTTGTTTCTTTGGTGGTGTTTTCTTTTGTTGTGGGTTTTTTTCTGTAAGGGCTACAGCTTTGAAGCGATATAGAAGACTTTCTTCAATGGACAGATATGTGAGCTCATGTTTCCATGACAACCACCTTGCCTAGAAATTACTATTTTAAACTACTAGCTGTCTACATCAGCGACCTAATATTGATTAACAATTATTTCAGGTCATTTGCACCTCTGTCAGCATGTCACAGGAAGGCTGCCGTCTTCATCACTCAGATTTCAAATTAAGTTACATTCCTTAACAATATAAAGTGCCACTTGTGAATCTCCTTTTCAAGAGGTAAAAACAACAATTCACAAGTATTGCATGTTCTGCCAGCCTCTTCATCAGCATTTTCCAAAGTCACAGGTCACTTGAACTTCTGTCCCACACATACATTCAGTGTTTAAGAGCATTTGCATTGCACATTTTGAGAAAAGTGTTGCATTGATTCCTATCAGGCCGCATATAGAACTGATGGACAACAAAAGACTTGTGAAAGATTCCTGCCTTTTCACTGCTGATCACTTGCTGTACCATACATCTGTACCAACACCTATCTTCAGAAAAACAGCCACCATAAATCTGGAGAGAAGAGAAAAAAAGCAGAGAAGATCATTCTTAAAAATATATGCATAGCCCAAAACGGTATTTGTAATACATCACAAATCTTTTCATACTGTATTAACTACCCCAACAGCAGTACGAGAACAGAGCAATGTATTTGATGTCCTACCTCTCAACAATACACATTAATGCTTCAAAAACATAATTCCCGACTCCAAAAACAACAGCTTAAAGTTTTGCAACTACACCAACACCAACACTTCACACAGCAGACTGCTGCCTCGCTGGTGGGGCATTCTCTTCCTTTCAAGAGGAATGCAGAAGGTCATTTGCATACACACAAGCAGCTCAGACGACTTTAACCTTACTTTGCAAGAAGCCATCAGTAGTTCGCACATTCAAAAAAAACCACAAAGTTGCCATCATTCTTTGCGTGCTTGTCCTACAGCTCCTAGGAACTACATCCTCCTAAAAGTACTTTCTCTAACGCATTTAGCATTACAAGGTTTTGTAACACTTCCTGCACTTCTTTAGATGGAGCAAAGAATCACTACTCGGAAAAAGCGTTGCTCCCTTTTTAAAGATAACCCAGAACACAAGCCAAACAGAAATCTTCTTCAGGAAAGCCAACGGTTCTTAAGAGAATACAATGGACAGCAGAATCAAAGAGCAAGAAAAGACCTAAGAAAACAAGTTGCACAGAATTAAGGCTTTTACGTGCAGATGAAAAACATCCAAACACAACCTACTTACCTTACCAAAATCGAGTTTGCCAAAAACTGCATTAGCCCGAGGACAAGCTTCTGCCAGTGCAGAATTTATTTTCACTAAGTCATTACATCTACTGACATTCTAAGAAGCATGGAAAAAAGCACAAGTTATTCATGGTCACTTGTAGTCGATGTTTGAAGGCTTAGAACAACCAAAAAAATAATCCAAAACAGTTGCACTGCTATTGAGACAAGTAATGCCCCACCTTAAGCGTTCAATATTCATTATTCTAGCTGCATTTTGAGCCTGCTCTCGTTTTCTTTCGAAATTCAACACTGATCTGATGTTTTTTAGAACAGCTGAATTACCATCTCTGCAAACACTGTGCAGGCATTACTTTATCAATCCTTCCTCACAAATCCTTGTATGCATTTAGTATTTGTTCTCTTTCTCTCCTTAAAACAAGCAGATACCAGCTCTACCATACCCCTAACTTGCTTCACATGCAAGACTTCGGTCTTGGTTTGGTCGAGAGAAGTGGAGTCTTTCCACTTACAGTTCAGTATCTGAACCACCATAAAACTGGACCAGGTGCAGTAACGTGGCACTTAGTAGACATCATTCTACTCCTAAAGGAAAGGACAAGATCCAGACCTCAGAACTGGAAAGAAAACGCTAGTGCAACTAAACATTGTTAACCTTGCGATTATGCACCTACCTTTTGTACCTTTTAACAGTCAACAAAACACTGTGACTAAAGTCCCAGAATGCCAGAAGAACAACATAAAGAACCACTTAGGATTGCATATCTAAAAATCCCTTTATTAGGACTGAATAAATTCCATACGCTGGAAGAGGCAAGTTCACTGCCCTTCCCCAAATTCCTACCAGGGACGTGCAAGCAGCATTACTTCTTCCAACTGTCTCAAAGCTATACAGATCTTGACTAAAATGCACACCAACTCACAAATAAGGCAGAGAAAGGGCAATCTCTGGTGCTCTGAGTTTTCCTCTCTTCCTGCTGCACCACCCACGTTAACACAAACATTTCACTCAGTTTTTACGTTTCCTCACTCTGCCCAATATACTCCTGCACAGCTACACTGAACTGGAAAGGATGCCGATTCCTTGAAACAACTCCATGCCAAACTTCATTGAAACTGACACAAATGCTCAGATATTAAAGGATTCATCTCCAACAGGGCTCCAAATATGTCCCACAGTAATCCTCAGTCAACATTAAATATTTTAGCCCACAGTTTATCTCCTTAGTCCTAACAGTCAACAAAAACCTGGCTATAATTCAAAGGAGTAGATGACCAATTGACATTTCATAAAGGAAAAATTCGTTCCCGTTCAAGAGGGAATACTACTTGTGAGTCTGAAATCTTTATCAACTTTTTAACATCAAACGCTGTCATTTAGTCTCACTTCTACAGAAACTTTTTTCTTGGGTCAGGAGAAATGATTAAACAGCTCAGGTAGAACCAAGTACTTCTCTGAATTCACCTGTGCCCAAAATGTTACAGCATCTTCAACGTAGCAGCCCACAACATCTTCAACTTCAGGGGAAATAAAAAAAAGAAAAGTTACTCTCAAATGTGATTTAAAATTTGAGGTTTTGCAGGGGACTGTTGGGGTTTGGGGTTTTTTTTGCATGGGGGCATTTGGTTTTCATAAACCACCTCACCTTACCTCTGTCGTACTCTCTGTCTCCATCCATGACAACAGATTCTGAAGCGTTACACGATGAAGTCGTTTGAAGTTATGGTGCTATAGCAGAGCCCCGTGGTGCAGACTAAGTGGACACACTCCCTCCTCGTAGGCCTACAAGACTCCTCCCTGCTTTTAACGCTGACCGAGGTCTCTGCTCAGTGTGCTCCTGCTCTCCTCTCACCTCGGCCCCACGCCTCCTCTTAGCCCTTCTCCCTTGCCAACACACACACACATGCACAAGCTCCTTTAACTCAAAAGCGCTTTCTTTATCGAGGGTGCGCTATGAAGCGGCCACGGCCTCGATTTCCTAACCAGCAGAGCTGGGCCCCTTCTTCCCGCGCAACCCCACGGCCCTAGAGACTCCTGGCACCGACCTCGCGGCCTCTGCGCTCCCTCGGCCAGGCCGCTCAGCGCCAACAAACCCCACCGCAGCCACACGTGCGGCTGATATCGCCGCCAAGACCACCCGCACACAGCCCTGCGCATGCGGCCGCCACACCCGGCCACGGGCGGGATCTTAACCCCTGCCTGGCGGCCTGGCCCTGCCCCCGGCCGCTGCCTGCCTGCCCGGGCGGTGGCTCCTACCTGCATGGCAGCGCTTGGGATCTGCGCCCTCGCGTGCCTGCGCAGTGACAGGGCCTCGGCTCCCGCCAGCAGGCGACCCCTGACGCTTGGCGCAGCGGCGTTTCAGAGCTTGTGGTACCAGGCTTGTCCCCCAAATCCCACACTGTGTGTCCCGTTGCATTTCTCACCACAAAAAGGCGGCGACCAGCGCATGCCATTCCTGGTTTTGAAGCGTGACTGATGCAGCAGGAGAGAGGCTTCTGCACTGTCACTATCCTCTCATCCGTCCTCGGCGTGCCCCCTGACATGCTCATCTATTCCTCTTGTGCCACGTGTCAGTGGTCATGGCTGTGTGGTTTCACATCCACTGTATTTGCCATTTTCCTGCCATAACACGATACTGAAAAATGGATGATACTGTCAGCAAGGTGCATATAGGTACCAACCTTACACAGGACATGTGTGACAGCTGGGCATGGGGCTCTTTCCCCAAACAGGTAACTAAAGGAGCAGATAAGCTTAGGCCCTAGACAGTACCAGTCACCACAGGTACAAAAAATACAAATTAAAACTAAAACAGGTGTCAGTTCCACTGGTAAAATATAGTAGTTATTCCATTACTTCTCTTTAAAAGAAAAAAAAAATCCTATAATGACAGGTCTATACCCTTCCTTACAGCAGAAGGCTTTGCACAGAGTTATTTGTGACAATTAGTGTCATGAGATAACTGGTCAGTCAGTGAGTTTGACTGGGCCATGGAATACCAAAACCTAATAATGACTTATAACCTATGTACTAATAAGATCTTGGAATCAAAGTATCTACTTCTCCCTAGTTTGGGGTTTCAGAATGCTTTGACACCTGACCTAGGTAAATTGCTTAGAACAGAATCTCATCTTTGAAAGAAGACAGTGAAGTGCAACAATCTGCTGAGCAGATGCTCTGTTTCCAAGAACAGCTGTGACAGGTGGGAGCTGTATCTTAAAAAATTAATTAAATAAATAATTTGTTGTAAAGGTGGTGAAAAACTGGAACAGACTATCTGAAGAGGTTTGCTGTTTCCATCCTTGTAGAAATTTGATAACGAGCTAGGAATGGTTCCGAGCAACCTACTGTACTTGATCTCTGGGCAGGAACTAGGACTAGATAATCTCCAGATGCCACTTCCAACTTCAAAAAATCTGACTCTGTGATAGGCTGGTTGGAAGTGTCTGCTGTTAGTCTAATATTCAAACAAGGAAGTGGCACCCAAGTCAGGGTGAGAATGCACATAAACAGATGTGCAGGCTGACTCCTGGAAAAGAACAACTGAGTTGAGTCACAGCACACAAAAAAAGTGGATACAAGTGCACACAGACATGCACACACATGTTGTTTTTAACCATCACCCCCAGGAGGCTGCACTTATTTCACACAGCAACACTTCAAGAAAGTGTGCAAACCTCTGCTCTTGCATGAAAATCAACAACTACAAACAAATACCATTCCCAAGGGGTGTATTATGCGCCTCATTAAGAGAAGAAAAAAAAAAAAAAAAAAAAAAAATCAAGGCATACTGCCTTGGAGAAAGTGAACTATTAACTGTGGCTTAATTGCTGTCAATGGTGCAGGTGAACCATGGGTGATGCCTGGTGCTGCAATAAGAATGTTCTGCATCCTTTAAAAGTGATCTGTTAAAGAAAGTAAGCTTGGAGCAGATACCTGGACATTAATAGAGAATCCTTCTATGCTGACACTAGCAAATGAAATGATGCAGTCCTGTAAAGCTGCATTCATAGGGAAAATAGCCAAAAGACAATAGTGGGAGCAAGAGACTCGGTGCAGAGGAGACAAGATTAAGCAAGATGCACAGACTGCAGACTGAAAGTGAGATTGAGATGAATCACAACTCCTTTTCCACCCTGCTCCTGCATGGGGCAGAACATTCATTGGCAGGGGAGAAACGGCACAGCTGAGGTGAACTGATCTGTTAACTTCATTTGAAAAGGACACTGAAACTTAGCCAAGGAAGTCCATGCCAACACCACCTCCTTCTGCTTCTCACACACCAAATCTAAGTGATGTTAATGAACTAAAACAAATCTGCAGAAAACACTGGCACTGATCTCTGGATGATCATTGTCTATACCATCACAGAACAATTTTAAGTGGAAAAGACAAACCTCAAAATTAAAAATGTGTCAGTAAGACAGTGTCAACTTATGCCAAACTAACTAATTCCCAGTGCATTTGGATATTTTGGCATGGCACTGCAGTACGAAACCTGCCATCTCAGTGGAATTCAGAAGCATTTTCTCCTCACTTTCACATTTGAACCAGTCCAGAAAAGGAAGGTGGGAAGTGTTCAAAGAGCAAAACAATAACAGCAAACTGCACCATGCCAAAAAAACAAAAAAACAAAAAACAAAAAAACAAACAAACAAAAAAAAAAAAACCACAAAACAAACCCAATCAAAACAAGCCAGAGTAACTAGAAATTAAAAAAATGTACAAACCAAACTCACTGTCAAAACATCAGCAGCCCTTATTTTTTTTACATAATTTTAAGTGATTAACAATAAATCTAATTCCTAAGCTTTCCTTTTTTTTCTACAATTATTTGGAATAGGAGGTGTAAACAGTGAGATGAGATTTTACTCCAGTGCTGGAGAAAACCATAATGAAGGTATGGAGTATACAAACATTACTTAACAGAAGACTTAATTTTTGACAGCTTTTTAGTTGTAAGAGAAGTAAACCCCATATTTGAAAAGCTGACAGCTTTTCAGTAAGTCCTCTAATAATATTCCCAGAAGATGACATTCTTAGAAGTTAATCTCCAAAACTCCCAAGTATTACCTTGCTTTTTTAAAAAGTCTGCATTTCAACAGGTCTATCCTTAAGTTTTCACAACTCTAAATTAAAATACATAGAGTTGCTTCCAATACTCAAATTGGCCTTAACAAGACATTGCCAGATATTGCCTGGTACTTTCAAACTTCAG